>JACEFZ010015894.1:395000-552500 GCA_014155875.1 Cepaea nemoralis
TTACGGATATAAAGGAGGTATGTAGGCGTTGGTGATCATGTCTGTCTACAGCCCGTTGTTTCTAGTGAATCATTTTTGATACCGACTTTCATGTCATGATGTCAAACTATCCAGCATCTTCTCTCTTGGTCACCTCTACTTCTCGTTCCCTCCGTCCTTTCCTTTATGACGACATACTCCAGTTTTCACCTTCGCATGCCATACCCAGAGAATGTAGACCACCTTCTTCTGATGCGAGTAACCTATTCTCTTTGTGAGTTAATTTATTATAAATAAAAGCTTCATTGCCCTTCCTATCCATCCTCTGTGTTCTCAGCATTATTCTATAAAACCACACCTCCTCAGCGTCTACATAATTCACATTGTGTCTGATAATTGTCTATGTTTCGCTTCCACACATACAGATTTGGTCCACATAGCTCTTAGGAATTCTTTTTCTCACATCGATTGTATTTATAAGTCTATTTATATAGAGAAAGTATATCGGACCTCTACATTAGAAGGAAATCAATAAACAACATATCACGTGCAGACAGTTCCTATTTCAACACGAACACAGAACAACATAGGATCTCGGGGAATTAGTACAGAAATTGCAAACACTAAGCAGTGTAAACCCGCTCAGAAGATTAAGAAGATTATACTATGGGTGCAGGTGGTGGATGAAGATGGAGAGCAGCCGACAGATAATTGTAGGTTATGGTCTCCACCTTCACGACGTTAGGCAGAGGATCTCTTTTTTTTTTAGGAGACAATGACTACGGTCACTGACCAGTATGGTCACTGCTGGGAAGGAAATCAATGGCAAACTACCTTCTTTACAGATGCCAAGAAAATCATGTTGTGTGGACTCATCGATAATCAGAGAAACGGCGTAAATGGGTGCTCCATAGGAGCAGCCTCGCCCGGTAGGGATAGTCATGCGCACCAGGGGACTCCAGACCGTCAACAGGCTACTAGGTGCAAAAGATTAATATCATTGAAAGTAGGAACTTGGAATGTTATAACAATGAATGCAGATGGAAAATTAGAAAACATCAAAAATGAAATGGAGAGAGAGAAGATTAACATATTAGGAATATCGGAAACGAGATGGAAAGGAACAGGGATAAGGACAGGAGAGGATTGTAAGATTATTTACTATGGGGGAGAAAAACAACAAAGAGGTGTAGCCATTACATTAGATAAGCAAACATCAAATTATGTCAAAGGATATCGGGCTGTGTCAGAGTTCTATTAGTAAAATTAAACGGAAAACCTTTTAAAATAAATGGCATTCAAGTGTATGCCTCAACAAGTGAATGCAGTGAAGAAAGTATAGAAGAATTTTATAATGACATGAAGTCTGCTTTGAAGAACTGTAAAAAATCAGAAATAAATATCATAATGGGTGATTTCAACGCAAACATAGGAAAGCAAAGCGATGGATGCAGTGCAGGCAACAATGGTTTGGGAGAGAGAAATGAAAGAGGATACAGACTTGTAGAATGGGCAAAAGAACAAGAAATCGTTGTAGGAAACATCTGGTTTAAACAGCATCCTAGAAGATTATGGACATGGAGTAATCCAGACAGCACGATTAAAAGCCATATAGATTACATCCTGATTAGCAGAAGGTTTCGAAATGCGTTAACAGACGTAAAAACAGTTCCAAATGCAGACTGTTACAGTGATCACAGATTAATTACAGGCACATTGAGGGTAAAGTTAATGAAAGTCAAGTATACAGCAGGAAACACTAAATATGACTTGTGCAAATTGAAAACTGACAAAGAAATACAAGATAATTTTAACATAGAAGTAAAGAACAAATTTGATGTATTGTCTGATCTAGAGATCCTATTTCAAGATGTAGATGATCAATTGGAAATGCTGAAGAATTCAATCAGTTGTGCAGCAGAAAAAACTATTCCAAAAGTAAAGAAATTGGGCCGTAAGACATGGATGACTGAAGAAATTTTACAACTAATGGAAACAAGAAGACAGAACAAAAATAATCCTGCCAAATATGAAGAAATTCACATAAAAGTCAGAACCTTATGTAAGGAGGCAAAAGAAACATGGCTTGAGAAAAATTGCAGAGAAATTGAAAAACAACACATCAGTAAATATGCGAAACTAATGCACAAAAGAATTCAGGAGCTTACTAATCAAAGAATACGTACATCAGCAGGCTGCCTAAAGACAAAAGATGGAAGAGTCATAATAGAAAAAGATCAGATCTTACATGTATGGTCAGATTACGTGAAAAACCTTTATGACGATAACAGAGACGAACAGTATGATGTTCAAAATAATAATGAAGGACTGGCAATTTTGAAGATGGAGGTTCAGAATACTCTTAACCATATGAAATCTGGCAAGACCCCCGGTTCAGACAGCGTCACAACAGAAATGATTAATGCTTTAGAAGAATATGGAATAGATAAAGTTACCAGTCTGCTTAATACAATATATGATATCCTACTGGAAATATACCTCAGGAATTATGTAATTCTGCATTTATTGCAATCCCAAAGAAATCAGGAGCCTTGGAATGTGGCATCGAACAATTAGTATAATGAGTCACATAACGAAGATTTTGCAAAGAATTATCATGCAAAGAGTTAGGAGGAAAATACAACCTGAAATAGGAGAAGAACAATTTGGGTTTGTAGAAGGCAAGGGTACAGTAAATGCTGTGTATATACTGAGAACCGTAATCGAACGTTCTATAGAAGTAAACAATGATTTACACCTTTGCTTTATTGACTACACAAAGGCTTTCGATAAAGTGAGACATGTGAACATGATAAGAATGCTTGATGATCTACAGATTGATGGAAAAGACCTTAGACTTGTAAAAAACATATATTAAACGAACGAACGAACGAACAAATTTTATTTTAAAAGGGTTAAGAATTGGGCACGCAGGCCCGTCTAACATTCAGCCCTTCTATCACTCTCTTTCATACATTATTTCATTCACACACCATTCAAGGCTAACAGAGAACAGCAACAATATAAAAGATATGCATTATAAAGGCATGGGCAAAATGCGAACATCAAAACTACACGACACAGTAATATTAGATAATGGTCTGACACTTGTTATTAGCCATGTGGAATATACTGGCCTACCAACACTGGCCAACTATTGGAAACAACAAGCTGCCATAAGAGTTGATAATGAAGTAAGCCAATATCAGCCTATTAAGAGAGGTGTGAGACAGGGATGTGTAATGTCTCCAGATCTGTTTTCCCTGTATAGTGAACGTATTTTAAGAAATATTGAAGATATGGAAGGAATCAACATTGGGGGACAATGCATCAATAACAACAATGCATCAAAAACATTAGATATGCAGATGATACAGTCTTGATTGCAGACAATGAACAGGACCTGCAAAATTTAGTAGATGCGGTTGTTACACACAGTGAACAACTAGGGTTAGAATTAAATTGTAAAAAGACACAGATTATGGTCGTCACTAGTAAGAACGAAATATCACAATGTAATATACAGGTAAATGGGAACATTCTTCAACAAGTGAATAGGTACATTTATCTCGGAATAGTAATAACATCTGATGGGAGATGCCTTGAAGAGATTAGAACAAGAATCGCCATGGCAAAAGTAGCCTTTAGCAAGATGAAAAACATACTGACCAACAAAAACATGTCAATTGAAACGAGAAAAAGAGTGTTGAGATGATACATTGAACCTGTACTTTTATATGGATGTGAAGCGTGAACAATGAGCAGTCAGGCTGAAAAACATCTGATGGCTGTAGAAATGTGGTTTCTGAGGAAAATGCAAAGAATACCATGGACAGCCAAAAAGACCAATGAACAAGTTCTTCAAGAAACAAATGAAGATCGTAAACTGATTAAAGACATTAGACGTAGACAGTCACAATTTTTTGGGCATGTTATGAGAAGAAATAAATTGGAGAACTTGGTGACAACTGGTAAGATCGAGGGGAACAGTCAGTTATCAGTTATCAGTTATCAGGTGGGGTATCTTCATTGCACTCCGGACAGGTCCATAGGTGCTCAGATCCTCCCCCCAGCATATGCATCAGCGTCCGGTGGCTAATAGTGCCAGTTCTGTGTTGGTTGACGAGGCACCTCGTTTTCCCGATGTACCTCTCGCGACTGGCCGTGCCAATTCTTACTCCCAAGTCTTTCATCCTGGACAGCGATGTGGATTCACTGACGTCAAAGTCATCTGTTCTCGCCATATCTCTGAGGACGTTAATAACATCGGCACGATCCATGGGCTGGCCATCTACAGAGGGTGCAGAGCCAGCCAGTTTATCAGCTCGTTCATTTCCCTCGACTCCCGCATGTCCCGGGACGAAGATGAAGGTGACTTTACGGACAACATACTTCCGCAGCGACTCAGTCCACTGTCTACGTACAGATCCAGCTTCGAACTTCTGAATCATGCTCATTGAATCACTTAGTACACACATGTTGGTATAATGCTGTGATTTCAGCCATATGAAAGCCTGTGTAACTGCCATCACCTCCATCCTCATGCTGCTCGTGGTCATAGAGTGGGCACCATTGGATTTTTGAACGGTTCGGCCCGCTGAACGGGCTGTAAATGCCCACGCACTTCTCTGCTGCTTTACAACAGATCCATCTGTATAGATGAGCACTTCGGGGCTATCTGAGTGTTCATAGATGAGCGCGTTGACTTCTGCATTGACAGCGACAGGGTTCTGCTCTCTGCACCGTCTGCCGAGTGTGATAATGCAGAAGTGCATTTAGGAGAAAGTGCACTTAAGGAAGGAAGTGAGAAAGGAGATAGTGCACTTAAAAGCTGGAGGCACCGGCACCCATTCCTTGCCGGAGTTGATACTGGTAAGACTGCAGACTTGTCTGATGACATCTTCCGCCCGACCCATCCATGATTTGCGTCTCTTTAGCCTGTCACCCTTTTCTCTGAATATAGCGTCATGCAGAGGGTGCTGCTCATCTGCACTTATGTTTAAGTATGCACGAGCTCTCCAGATCTTGATCCTGTGTTCCATTGTCGGGAAGTCAAGGAGGTATCTCATTGCTACACAGCTGGTGTCTTTCGTGCAGCCCAAAATGATGCGCATGGCTTCGTTTTGTACCTTTTCAAGTCTTCCAATCTGTGTAGGGTTGACAGTGAGGATGGCCAGGGCATACTCGATGCGTGAAAGCACCAGTCCTTGGAACAGAAGTATTAGCAGTCTTTGCTCGATATTGGCAGTCGCCATGACTCTCATTGCTGACAAACCTTTTCGAGCTTTCTTTTATAACATAATCGACATGATCTCTGAAAGACAGGCTTCGATCAAGCCTCACGCCAAGATATGTCATTGACTGGGTTCTACTCAAAAGGCTCCCACCCATTCTTACTGCAGGCAGGTCTGTGTTCACAATATGGTTGTTTAGGGAGAACCATGTAACCGACGCCTTTGCAGGGTTGACAAGGGCACCGGCAGCGCACCAATGAGGGGAAAAGACCAAGGGGAAGATCTAGAAACAAGTACCTGGATGGCTTGGCCTTGTGGCATGGTCGAGACAGAAACACAGAGCTGATCCACGATTCTTGTGATCGAGTGAGATGGCAGAACATGACCGCCCACGCTTACCGTCATGGCACATGATGGATGGATGGATGGACTAAAAATATGCACCTTATCAGTATTAACAAAGATAGGACAACGCCAATGTTTGAAAGTACAGTTAACGGAACGACACTTCTACAAGCCAGCAGTTTGGGCTTACATAGAACAAATAATCTGGACAAGGAGGTCACCTCAGACAGGTGCAAGGCCCAGAACACTTAGGATGAAGACACAGTGACAGTGAAAGAAATTAAGGCTGTGCTTCGACGATAAAAAAAAACAGCGCTCCAGGGCCTGATGGCATAAGATACGACGACATCAACAACGAGCTAGAGAAACTAGCAGACATGTACAACAACAGTATAGGGAGTGCTAGCATCAAGGAGGAGTGGTTACACAGCTATCTGATTCCCTTGCCGAAGCCTGACAAAGACCACAAAAAAATTCAGGGATATCGAATTATAACCATGCAGAATACAATAGGCAAGCTGCTGGAGAAGGTAATTGCCAGGAAAATATCAAGCCAGCTAGAGAGGCAATGGTGTTTTCCCACCTACCCTGGGTGGGTACCGTCCAAAAAGAGAAACCAGGTCTAATGCAGCAGTTTTTGCCCATGATGTCTATGAAGGTTTCCACTCAGGCATTGAAACCTTTGCTGCAGCGATTGATCTTGAGGACGCGTACAACAGAGTACCATTGGATTTTTTAATGCTTCAGCTTCTTGAACTCAAAGTAAGTCCATTCCTCCTTAGTTGGATCGCTGCAGCCCTCTTCCAACGGAAAGTAGTTTTTAGATGTGGCAGTTGGACTTCGGAACCAACAACAATATATCCTGGCCTACCACAGGGATCACCATTATCTCCGGTACTGTTCAACGCCTACACAGTGAGAATCACCAGTGAGCAGATCACTGGACCTGGCAGGACATTGTCATATGCCGATGATGTTTTAGTGTATCGTCAGGGTAAGGATAGAGAGCAGGTTGCTGTGGAACTACAAACCGAACTCAATCGCATAAGTACTTGGTGTGATGAAGCTGGGGCAATGGTCAACCCAACAAAGGCAACAGTGACTTGGTTCTCGTTGAATAACCATATTGTCAACACTCCAACGCCAACTGTAAATGCTGTGTTCAGAGACGGTGGAAAGAACGCAGGCAATGAATTACCTGGGGATACGGTTTGATCGAAGCCTTGCTTATAATGAGCACATAGACCAGGTGATAACAAAGGCCAAGCGGGGTTTGGCTGCGATGCGGGTGATGGCGGCAGCAAACTGTGAGCAGCGCCATCTATGTCTTCTGTAAGAGGGGCTGGTCATGTCTGTTTTTGAGTATGCATTGGCAATCCTGACTCTCAGCTGTAAGCAGATAGAAAGGATAGAAAGGATACAGAATGAAGCTATGCGCATTATTCTTGGATGTACAAGAGATACAGCATGCAGGGCGATGCGCTACCTTCTTGATTTTCCAACCATTGAAGAGAGAATACAAGTTTGCAGAGCACGCGCCTACCTCAGAGTTAACGCAAACACACAACATCCACTGCATAGTGAAATTATGAAGGTGAAGGGCAGCAGGTTAAAAAGAGGACGGTCGTGGATGGGTCAAGCCGAAGACATTCTTCAACAGGTGTGTTCACTTGAGGACTTAGAACCTGGCGAGGAGTGGGTACAAGTGCCAACAGATTTCTGCACATCCTTTTCAGTTTGCATCCAACTAGATAGAAAATGCAGACAAGAAAATCCGGCTGCTGTGGAGGCTGAAGTACAAGCGTTGATTTTCGAGAATTCGCTAGACTGTGATGCGGTCATCTACACAGATAGGTCGGTCGTCCGACATGTGAGAAGCTCATGGGCCTTTACGGCTCGGGCCGGAGGGAGAATTGTGAAGGAGGACTCTGGTGCTTTCACTGAAACCACAAGTAGCCTGACTATGGAAGTCATGGCAGTAAGTAAAGCAATAACATGGCTCGAGACACAGACATTCACTAGGGCATGTTTCCTTAGCGACTCAATGAACATGATCAAGAGGATAGAGGAGGGGTCGATCCGAAGAGAATGGTTGCTGCCTCTGGAGCGGTCTCGGCTGGCAAAGATTAGTTTCATCTTCGTGCCAGGGCATGCGGGAGTACAAGGAAATGAGCGGGCTGACAAGCTCGCAGGTGAGGCTACTGTGGAGGGCGGACGCGCCATGGATCAGGCTGACATTCTGAATGCTCTACGAAAAGTAAGACTTTAGCGTGAACCAAGTGATGACTGTGAATCTACAACCATGGCCAGACTACGAGAACAGCACATTTAAAGAGGGGTGGCCAAACAAGAACACTACGCAGGAAGCCAAAGAAGATTGATAAACCAACACAGAACTGGTGCCGTTAGCCGCTACACGCTGCGGGATTTGCTGAGGAGGGGATCCGAGCACTTATGGACTGAATGGTTCGATGTGCAATGAGGATGATCTTTCGACTAACTAACTACCTATAGAACAAATAAGAGTAAAATTTAAGTGTGTCAAATTTGGTTATACAGAAGCATGAGAAGAATAATATGAGAGTAGAAGAAAATAAACAGCACACGTATCTGCATGATTCTATAGTCGTGCAGACATACTACTCCTCAACTTTGGACAACGAGCCGCGACCGTGGCTAGATGTTCGCATGACAGCCGAAGGTACAAACTTCGAATCTGCATCCAGCAGAGTTTTATAATTGACCGCCAGGACAACCCAGCCGAAAATGACACTAGGAAATGTCATGCAGAAAGCAACTGGTGTGATGTTGACTCCATCATAATCTGAGTGCCGATTGGTTCATACAACATGTGGGCCTGCATTACGTGCCAAATGCGTCTTCAGGCGTGTACAATTGTCCTTTACTTACATTGACTTTTCAACTGTGAAAACTTCTGGTGATTTATCAGTTAGGTTTTGATAAATATGACGTGTCTATCCGTGAGAGAGATACGCACAGGCCTATCACTAGATACTACACCTTTTCTAGACTCTCATGTCGCTGTAACTATGGTGTGTATTCAGAAAATAGTCACGGAATCAAGAATTATATTGACATACTGATACAGATGTAAACCCTAAGTGAATCAAAAATTAATACTGCTTTTTCAGGGTTAGAAAAGTGAATTTCCCGTGAGTCAAGAATTATAATAATATATTCAGGTTTACAATGAGTGTGCCAAGAAATATGAATTATAATGACATATCAGGGTTGCAGTTAACTTAATCGTGAATCAAGAACTCTGCTAGGGTTTTCAGGACTACAGAGCTTTCGTGTGAACCAATATTTACATTGATATATTCCCGGTTACACGGAATAGCACGTCAAATAAGAAATATAGTGGTAGTTTCAATGTTACAATGAACTGTAGGTATATCAACAATTGTATAGACATGTTCAGAGTTACAAAGAACGTTGCGCGAAAAGAGATTGTATTGATATGTACAGGGTTACAACGAACGTTATGAGTATAAAGAATTAATTCATATTTTCAGGGGTACAACGGATGCTATGTGAATAAAGATTTGTGTTGATGTTTTCAGGGTTACAACGAACTTAGAGTTGAAATGATATATCAAGGGAGACGGGTCTATGCTCACTATTCCAACTTTTACGTGGCCAGCGAGGCGACGAACTACCTGCTTACAGTTGGTGGATACGAGGGGACAGCGACCGACTCTCTAACTTATCACAACAACATGTTTTTCTCGACCTTCGACAGAGATAACGACAAGCGTCTCTCCAACTGTGCTGATGTTTGCAAAGGAGCGTGGTGGTTTAGCAACTGTTATTATAGTCATTTGAATGGTCTGTGGGGTGTACAGGGTTACAGTGGGGTGGCATGGTACACTCTAACCGGGGTGAATTCTCTCAGTTTTACAGAAATGAAGATCAGGCGTGGTTAGATAATGGCATCAGTAAATAATATGCAATTGTTTCTGATTAAATAACTGAACCCATATTTGTCAAATGTTTGCTTGTCAAGAAATTATATGTACACAAAGATTGTTCACAAATTTTCATTGATCAGATCCTTTGCAGAACGTCGCTCTATTATAGGCAAAGTCTGCCAGTTTCCCAGACATAATACTACGGCACAGCGCCTGCTAATATGGGAAAGTGGAATGTAGAGAATATGCATTTTTTCTATGGCAACATATACATGTGAGTCATTGACCATTTCGCAATTAGTAAAGTATATGGCAGCTTTTCAACATAAATGTGAATAAAGATTAAAGAATAAAGAATAAATTGGAGGAAACAGGGAACAAACAACACACACACCCACACGCACACGCACGCACACGCACACACGCACACACACCCACACACACACACACACACACACACACACACAAGAAAATACTGATATTTTAACAGATTTGAACGCCGAAGTAAAATGTCTCATAAACGGCATCATGCCCCGGAAACGGAAGTAGTTTGGCCACATTAGTCGTCACAGTGGCTGGAAAGTCGTCACAGTGGGCTAGTGGTGTCTATAATGTCATGGACATTCACGAGGCAGAAGAACTGAAACAGGATGCAGAATCTTTCCTGTGAACAAAAATGAGAGCGACTTTCTGCAAAAGACCTGAGGAAACCAAAACATGAGCAGAATTCTAACCCGACCGCGACATATTGGTAATGGTTCCATTAGAGTTATTTGTTTCGTGGAAATGTTAGCATTGTCCGTCTGAATTATATTGAACAATCCTCTTTGTTGTGTTCAGATTCTTTGTTTTTGATTGTATTTGTTATTGGCATGTGGTTTTCTCTGTGAACATTATGTAGACTACACCAGCAAACTGAAATACAATAGTGTCAGAGTCAACAAAAGGAATGTGGATTACTTATGTCTTGTTCCCGCCATCACATGAAGCATTAAACAGACGTTCAGAAATATTTATAACAATTTGAAAACAGAAACAATGCATAATAATAATAATAATAATAATAATAATAATAATAATAATAATAATAATAATAATAATAATAATAATACAGATTTAATCACATAACTCATAAAATAGTCGTTGACTCAGTTAGTGTAAATAAACAAACAACAGCTTACACGATTTATAGAAAATCGAAACCATAGCACCCAGGACAAGCACATAAATGATCAGCCTCTACCAGCAAATGTGGCAAGTGTGAAGACACCGATCGTTCCGGCAATCTGCTCCTTGTGAACCCATTGGATTGTTATTACCCCATGTTTCTCTATACTAGACTCTAGCCTGCAGTCTCGGTGTCTCGGTGTTAAAATTTAACAGGTAAATTCAGCCTGAAATGGGTTTCAGGAAGTGTCTTGGGAAGTAAAGGCGGTGGTTGTGACACTGACCACATCACTCACGAGTGACCAATGGTCTATACAAATATGGGTCAGGCAACATGTGCCCACTGTGCTATAAGGTGTGTGCAAGGGACATTGGCTTACATGTGTTCCTCGTAGACAGAACCACACCTAAGTTACCTCAGACATTCCTCCCAGCTGGACTCGGCTATTATAAACCTGGTTGTTTCACCCGTTATTGTGTCATTGGTCAAGTGTCAGACACGGACTGTCCTTACAATATACATCTGTTATTGTGTCATTGGTCAAGTGTCCGACACGGACTGTCCTTACAATATACATCTGTTACTGTGTAATTGGTCAAGTGTCAGACACGAGCTGTCCTTACAATATACATCTGTTACTGTGTAATTGGTCAAGTGTCAGACACGGACTGTCCTTACAATATACATCTGTTATTGTGTCATTGGTCAAATGTCCGACACGAGCTGTCCTTACAATATACATCTGTTACTGTGTAATTGGTCAAGTGTCAGACACGGACTGTCCTTACAATATACATCTGTTATTGTGTAAATGGTCAAGTGTCCGACACGGACTGTCCTTACAATATACATCTGTTATTGTGTAATTGGTCAAGTGTCCAACACGGACTGTCCTTACAATATACATCTGTTACTGTGTAATTGGTCAAGTGTCAGACACGGACTGTCCTTACAATATACATCTGTTATTGTGTAATTGGTCAAGTGTCCGACACGGACTCTCCTTACAATATGCATCTGTTATTGTGTCATTGATCAAGTGTCAGACACGGACTGTCCTTACAATATACATCTGTTACTGTGTAATTGGTCAAGTGTCCGACACGGACTGTCCTTACAATATACATCTGTTATTGTGTAATTGGTCAAGTGTCCGACACGGACTGTCCTTACAATATACATCTGTTACTGTGTAATTGGTCAAGTGTCAGACACGGACTGTCCTTACAATATACATCTGTTATTGTGTAACTGGTCAAGTGTCCGACACGGACTGTCCTTACAATATACATCTGTTATTGTGTAACTGGTCAAGTGTCCGACACGGACTGTCCTTACAATATACATCTATTACTGTGTAATTGGTCAAGTGTCAGACACGGACTGTCCTTACAATATGCATCTGTTATTGTGTAACTGGTCAAGTGTCCGACACGGACTGTCCTTACAATATACATCTGTTACTGTGTAATTGGTCAAGTGTCAGACACGGACTGTCCTTACAATATACATCTGTTATTGTGTAACTGGTCAAGTGTCCGACACGGACTGTCCTTACAATATACATCTGTTATTTTGTAACTGGTCAAGTGTCCGACACGGACTGTCCTTACAATATACATCTGCTATTGTGTCATTGGTCAAGTGTCCGACACGGACTGTCCTTACAATATTCATCTGTTATTGTGTCATTAGTCAAGTGTCCGACGCAGACAGTCTTTACAATATTTACATAGTTGTTTCATCTGTTATTGTGTCATTGGTCAAGTGTCCGACACGGACAGTCTTCACACTATCCACATGGCTGTTCCAATATTTACTGCCCCAAAGTGTCTCAGCGTGCGTAGTAGTTAGTGGTTCTAGTTCAATCACCAGTAGAGGCAGACTATTTTCCCTGACATGTCCGTATCTGCGGTCGAGCCAACTTCAAAAATTATGTACAGTCTGGTGTCATAGCATGGAAGGCTTTAACCCATGAATTAATCCATGTCTTCGAAGATCGCAATTTGGGCAGAAGCTTGATCACCAACGCCAGCCAGCAAGGCACTTAATGATGATGATACTGTAGCCAGTTAGGCAGATTCAACATTCTGTATCAGCAACGTTCCCAGGACGTAATGGTATGTGGTGTAATATTACCCATAATCACTCATCAAGTATCGATATGTCTAACAATATGGGGCTGGCACCATGCATACAATACGCCTCATATGAGAAAAGAGGCCTTCTACATTACTGTAGTTAATGTACCAAATATATCAACGACATAGAAGTGTTCTGCAGTAGATATCACCCCATTGAAGTATACCAGAACATGGAAAAACTGACAGACTTCCGGTCGCTATCATGGCTGTTAGGCGTTGAACCGTTCAGGCCTGTGGCGTGTTTATGCTTGCAGCTACGGTTTGCAATCGCATATTCGTCATGTTGGACTGGTAGTACATGGTTCCGCCACCCTGCTACTGAGTGAGTGCTAGGGCGACACTGTGAACTGTGAAATTAGCGGGGAATACTTTTACATCTGTCCTGTACAGTGACCTGCATGTTCGGAACAAAGCCTACCGGCTGTTGCTGAATTGACTGAGTTGCCTTTTCGGTTCACGAGTGCATTTTTTCAGGAGACTCTTTGGAGTCGGCGCTGAAGCTGCGGAGTTCGTGCTTCATGCGACACTTTCGGTGGGTCGCCCTGCGGTAAAAGACCGATCCTCGTGAGAAAACCCTGGTCAATGAGTCTTTCTGGTGACTGACGAGTCCATCTACGATGAACTGTGGTTTTCGTGGATTAATTTTGTGTTGGTATTCTGGCGTCGGCATTATGCACAGTTTACCTGTGCGGGCTGTTGGATTGCCGAGACTTGCCTATTTCACTTTTCACATTGGACTGTTGGGAGCATTTTATGTGATATTCACTGGCACAGGAACGGAGCATAATGGGGACGACCCGTTGCCGTGAAGTTGGAACCTCGACTAACTAACTAACCAACTAAGGGAAAGCTGACAAGATGGCGATATACTCAGTACTTTCAGTAATATATTACCAAACTACAAATATGCGAGAAAATTACCTGTTCAACCACAAGATGACTACAATCTGTTGGTCAGGAATGGGCAAATGGCTCAGATAGGGACATCACAAACTCAATAGTCACAAACACACAAAGCTAAAAGGCAAGTTCCACACATATGTGTACATAAGAGAACACACACTAAACTTTACAATATAAAATACAAGACTATACCAAATACATCCCAGAGAGGTCTACTTTATCGCTTGATGAAACAATTCTAGTTGTTAAACTCTACAGAAGCCAGGAGTATCAGCGGAAGACTGTGCAGTATCTGCAGGAAAACTAATTACAGATAAGCTATTTCCTAGTTAATGAAAAGTTGAAGAGGAAAATAAATCTTTGTTTGGATTGCAGCCGCATATATTCTTCAAAATACCCTCATTGTTATTCGTAAGTAATCTTGAAATCACATTAGTTTATTATTCGTTGCCTAGCACTTCGGAGTGGTACAGAACTGTATTTCGAAGACCTTGCAAGCAGCAAGAACGTTTTCTTGAGACCAATTTGTATCATGTCCACCCGATTGTATTACGACATAACAATCAGATAGAAAATCAGATAATGTAAGTACCTGTACCTCATGTGCGCTGATGTTACCATCAGGAACGTACGCTGAACAATACATGAGTGTGGTCTGAAGAGGTTTAGATGCCTGCACTCGAAATTCACCACGAGAGGCACAGACTGACCGCTTAGTTTTCCCTGCACACATTCTAAATATATGATGGTCCTATCCCACAGTAGGTTATTGCTATGGAATTTTGTTTTGTTAAAGTACAAGCAGGCCACATAAATCCACAGTGACCCCTGCCACCTTGACCGCCACACCTCAAATTGTATTCGACAACACCACAATTCTCTGCGTAAAAATAATATTTCTTTTTACTGCACTCTCGGCACAAGGGGATTTTCCTATGGTTGTTTTCTGTCATCTTTGTGAGGTGTTTTTGTGGGTTTATAGAGAATTACAGAAGTTCCAATGAGTGAAGTTCTATAAAGTATATCTCTCTATAAAAGATACAGGTTAGTAACAGCAAGTGTTGTCTAGAGGTATTGATATTTATTCTCGCATAACCCTTGTAGAGAAACCATTCAGAATTTTGGCTCATCGAGTACCCCCACTGTGAGAAATTAGACCTAAGTTAAGTTCTACACAGAATTATTTATTGATGATTTCTCTTCTAGGCCATATATAGAGATCTTGGCAGTTAGCCACAGTAACCAATGAAAGCAGTTCTCTCATCTTCCAGCTGACTGTGCTCTGATCGCCAACCTCATGTTTGATCTCCACTTATTTCAAGTGACACAAGACACTTGGACAAATGATCACATTGACAATTGTACCATTGTAGTGAACATAAACAACAACAACTGTATTTTACCCTGGTTGAACAAGACATCAACATGAGAAGATCTTGACAACAGTTGGACAAACATTCACAAAGGAATGATCACACCAACAGATTAGACAAGTCATACATCATGGAAGATACTTGACAACAACCACACAGAACTTCCACAATCTCTGTAACCAACCACAACAGTAGAGTAACAGTCACCATGAAGATGCTTGACACCAGTTGGACAAGACAACCACAGGGAGATATATCTCAAAACTGTTCTCTTACAACTAATCTTTTATTAATGTCTGATGAGGTCAAGTGAAGACTCAGGCTTCATATTCTGCCAACAATTTACATCTCAAATATAAGTTTATATGCAAATTATAGTGACATTATCTATGAAAACCCAAACACATCACTCAATATCCCCACAGAAACATCAATCTAAAACAAACCCTCCTCCATCACATCTCTACTACATCAAGATATCCTACACCACAACACTTTAATCATGCTATCACTTTTCCAACCGTCAAATGAGGAAAACACATGATAAACCTATAGCCGGGCACAAGTATAGGGAGACACTGCTATACTGATCCGTGTACCGTCTTTTAGCACCTATGAAGGTGTTGGGAATGTCTCAGGTTTCAGCTTTCCCCATAATGTTTTTCCAGTTCAGGCTATTCCCTACTTTGACTAGTCCGAAGCAAGTGACAAACATGTCCTTCCGAAGGGTGAGTAGACTGTTCGCAAAGTTGATAATTTGGGATTAGTTTTACTTTTCAGTAGATGAAGATCTAAAAACTAT
Source organism: Cepaea nemoralis (assembly GCA_014155875.1). Classification (NCBI taxonomy): domain Eukaryota; kingdom Metazoa; phylum Mollusca; class Gastropoda; order Stylommatophora; family Helicidae; genus Cepaea; species Cepaea nemoralis. The sequence goes on from JACEFZ010015894.1 coordinate 410,881, forward strand.
TATGTCCCATCATTCTTCTCTGCCAGTCTATCTCCCACAAAGGTTCTGATGTAACTGAATCACCACACCTAATTATCACTAATCCATTTTGAGAATTTGCTCTATTTATTAACTTCTGCTCCTTTAGCTTTCAGCCAATATTAATAATAAGCTGTGATATAGTCTGCTCCAAGTGCACCTTTAATGTCCACTCTTAGCCAGTAGTGACATGCTGAAAACCAGGTAATCTCTCCTCTTAAGGTTTCTTCTTGAATTTATCTTGAAGATATAGCCTGGGGCTTTTACAAAATTGGAGAGTATCCCTGTTTTAGGCTTTCTCATCAAAGACTATTTCTTCAGTGCCATCTGTATAGGCCAGAATTAGTGGATTCAGGCTGAACATTTGCAACCTGTTGTTCATGTGGTACTTTTTGGAGTTTGACTTTTCAGCTGGAGTTGAAGACTAGAGCTCAGGACTTCCCTGGAGTTGTCCTGGTAATTGAAAGGCCTCCCCCATCTTCCTCATTCTCTGTTAATAAACAAAGGCGCAACATGTGTTTTACATCTGTTTAACATGGTCATAGTTATACAGTACTATCACAGATTCAGAGAGGAATGGGAGGGGAAAAGGAGTGTGATATTCGAACACCCGCCTCTCACTGATGATGAAGTGCAATTTTATTTGGGGGTTTGGGGTGATATCCTTTCTCCAGGTTCATCCCCAAAACCGTGAAGTCATAGGCACATACTCCTAATCAGAGGCAGCTTCACACAATTATCTTGTAAATTCTCACAATGAGTAGATCACAGGGACCGGTGTACCATGAGAACAGACAGTGTGATTAAGCACCAAGAAGTAGGCATTGTATGGCAGAAATCATGCACTAGAAATGCTTTCACATGTGGAATACACATAATGAAAGAAAACATGAATTTTCCCTGACAAATAGCATGAGCCTTCCCATGTATTCAGCTGACTAGACACTGTAGGTTATGCCACATATTGCTCCTCATTGGAATGTAGCTCATATAAACCTAAACTATTGTTGCAAAGGACCAGTGCATAACGTCAAAGAGAAATTGCATCCCAGGCAACTCTTTATGAAGTGCTTTTGACAATTTTCCTGATCGTAATACAGTCACCAGACATTACATGGACTTTGTAATTTCTAAAGTGCAATGCAGTCCTGCAAACATGGATATAATAAGTGTCTTTACTTTTACAAATATGAGAAGTTAATTATATAATTACCATCTCATTCACTCAAACATTCTCAGCCATTATAAGGGAGAAATTACATGCAGTATATAGCATCACACATTCTGAAACAGAACTGCCAAAGGTAACTCTCAAGAGCAATGTACAGTTTGGTTAAGAATGGTCATGATAGGCACTCAACGAATGTTCAGAGCGCACAAAGGTTTTGCCATATGCATTGAGCGTAGTTTAGTCATAAGCATATGCAAATCATCAGATCAGACAGACAATAGACATGGTAAGAATGTTTCACTGCGGTAGACATGACAGGTTTTGAGCGGCAGTTTTAGAGTCACTGTACAACGAAGTCCTGTCTTCTTTTCACATTTTCTCAAGAAAATACTCGGCCATTCGTCTCTCTCTCACTTCATCAGGTTTACACATAACATATTAAATGATTTAGGTACCTGATGTGCAGATGACCACATCTTAAAGAATGCTTTTGGGCAAGTTTTACCACTGCATCTTGAACACGTTCTTACGGGATGGAATCAAGGCTTCGACTGGCGGGCTAATTATGTATTAAGGAGCGTTACCAGCCCAAGGGTTACCCAATGAAATTGAGTCCCCACCATTCATCTACCCTCTCTCGATTTAGAATCTACGATTCTATTTTTAGATAAGGTATCACGACGGCTTACGTGGTTAACTACTAAGTATTGAGAAATGTAAATGGACTGGGGATGCGAACGTCTGAAGACATCATGCTACAATCTTAAAGGTCCGAATGTAAAAAAAAAAAGCATCTCCTCACTTTTTGTCACTCGTAATTCCATCTCTTCTTCCTTAGCCCACCGCTGTATACGTCGCCCCTCTTTACCTAGTCTATTCTGTTACTCATCTCATCTCATCATGTTCCGCTTGTACCTTGCGGTGTCGAGGTGAAGTATAAACATTGTGAGAGTGCCCGATTATGGGCTTCATGTATCGATATTCCCATGGACTCTGCTATTCCCTCCATCCAACGTTTACCTGGTCGGCTTCTTCCTCTGTTTCCATCTGGTTTGTACATCATTGCTTGTTGTGGCATGCTGTTGACTGGTAACCTACTTGCATGACCAAACCATTTGACTTGCTGCTTACTAATACAATCTAGTGCTGCTTTAACCCCAACTTTAGTCCTGATTTCTTCATTTCTGATCTTATCTTTTCTTGATACGTTGAGTATTCTTCTCAGGAATGTCATTTATGTTGTTGTGATATTTCTTTTACCTTTTTCTGTCATTGTCCATGTTTAATTCTGTTACACACATATATAATTCGTCAACTGTTAAAAACAGATAACAATAGTTTCTAAGGTGTAGATCATTTTTTTAAGAGATACATTTACATTTGATTGAAATAAGACCACAGACTCTACCCCCTCTCTCTCTCCACACACACACACACAGAGTTATATATACATAATTGTTATTTATATCTGGGAAAAAAATGACTGTAATAGTGATGGGATAAATGCTATTCTTTAAACATTCAGAATGTGGCTTTACGACCTAAACGTAAGTCAAAACTGAAAAGTGGTAAAAAAAAATCTGGGTCGACAGGCAAGTGTCTAGCCATAACTCTACGGCCTCTCGCTCAGGTATCATGCCATTAGTAATAACCTCTCAAACGCTTGTAGTACATACATGGATAGGGAGTTAACTCGAATACGTTTCAAGCATCGTCTTTGTTGTTGTTATTTCCCTTAGCTCGTATGTAGTCAAAAGCATCTTAACTTTGGAGTATAATAAATAATAAATAAATAATAATAAATGGAAAACACAATAAATCGGCTCCGTGGCAAAGAGTTTACGGACTCAGACGCAGTTCGTAATCACGTATACCCGCGTTAGTAACACAGCTGTGGGAGATTTGGCAGCAGACATTTTGCGTTGGTTTTTATGAGATGGTATGGGTGCCAGTTGTTCAGAAATCAATGGCAAACTACTGAATGTAAACTTGTCCAGGAATCACGAACAGCCAAAGAATGTTGGGGTTGACTGCTATGTCCTATAAAGGATATGCAACCAACTAACACACAATATAATGCTCGTCAGCGTGTACCAGGGGATCCAACAGGGAAGCAACGATAAGCATCATGTACAGGTCGTAAAAGATGATCGAAAAAGTTGGTCTGTGACTGGCTATCATATAACATAATATCGATCCAATCATGAAGTTACATGCGTTATTGTGGGCGGTGTTCTAGAAATCTTAAAGAAGAAAAAGAAGAACTAGAACAAAGAAGAGGAAGAAGCAGAGGGGCAAATGCTATGGTAGATTAAGATGGTAAGTCGACAAACATTTTGTCTCGCCTGTTCACATACCGTGAAGTCAATGAAAATACGTTACTTTTATTCTGTGGAATACCGCGGACATTAACTTCGGCTCTGCATAACGTTATCAATTGGGATCGTGAGGCTATTTTAAACAAGGAAACAATGTTCACCTCGACATTATTTTCAACTAGTGTGATGACATCATAGTTATCTATACGTCACCATGTGACAGTAAATAAGGTAAAGCTCTGTGTAACACACTATATGCCCTATATGCCCAGTGCTAAACCTATATTTGTATTTACCAGTCGGCACTCCGCGGGTGATATGTTTAATATCCCGCCAGTCGCCTCTACTTCCCAAGACATGTCCTGATTCTTATTTTAGGCTGGGTCGACCTGGGAGCCCGATGTAGCCGTAAACATGCACTGGGCTCTTTAACTGTCAGATGTACTGGGCTTATGGTGCTAGTAGCATAGTTTATATCTGCCAATAGGCACTCGCTGGTGCCATGGTGAAACTCACACCATCGGCTTTCGGATATTTCCTGAGGCTGGGTCGATCTGACAAATATTATAAATTGATAAATTAGTATAGATTCACCTCAATGGGGATTTAAACACACGCTTGAATCCAAGAAAAAAGTTGTCGAGTAAGAGTGTTATTTAGCCAGAAGAAATTTACATTCTGTGTAAACGTGATTGATAGAGAAAATATTCTTCAGAAACTAAATTAGAATTTTACATCATTATACCACTGAATTGAATTATCTTCCAAAAATGATATGTGTGGTCGAGAAGGAACAGATGTAAGCTCTAAGCTCCTATCACCTTAGAACACAGGATGAGTTCCTCAACAGTATGGACATGATACATAGCCACGTGACGTTTGGAGCTGGTTAGGATCTTAATGGTAGTTAACAGTCAGCTGTCAGAAATACATTTGGTACAGGCCAATCAGTTTTCCATCTGGTTGATCTGCCTGCATATAGGAATCATGTTCTAAGTGTTCTTACCTCTTCTTCTACAACTACGTTTAGGATATTGCTGTCTTTACTTTCCGAAGTTCCACATGGTCGACACAATAAAATATGCTCTTTACAATTTAAAAAAAATAAATAAATAAATAAATAAAATATCGTATCGCTCCTAAAATGTACATCACAATCATCTTTGTGGTTATACAAAATATAAGATACCACATACGTACAGAGTTTTATTAGCCCTTCCCCTGTCTAAGGATCTCAAAGTGCAACGTAAATAAACATAACATCGGAAAACAAGAATGTTTCGGATATCAGAATATAATTCTGACGACCCATTGTTATTTTCCATCACAAAAACCAACTACTAGTTTAATATACACTCACCCCCAGTCGGTATCAGAGTAAGCGTTATAAAGGGTTATAAAGCGGTATGCAAGACAAAATTATCTCGGCTGGTAAACTCTTTACACCAGTCTATGTCTCTGGCACAGTTGGAAAGAACGGGCAGAAGAGATTACCAATGACCTCTAGTCGTGCATTAATAATTATCAGATATTCCTAAAGGGTCAGTTGGAGGGGTATCAACTTCGTTCTTATTCAAATGGCCTGTATAGTGGCTTAGATAAATTGGCGAGTAAAATATGACGTTCATTTTAATCATGACGAGGTAATTAAAGGACGCTATTAATAATGCTAGGTATTTTTACCGCGGACATTAACTGCGGCTCTGCATAACGTTATCAATTGGGATCGTGAGACTATTATAAACAAGGAAACAATGTTCACGTCGACATTATTTTCAACTAGTGTGATGACATCATAGTTATCTATACGTCATCATGTGACAGTAAATAAGGTAAAGCTCTGTGTAACACACTATATGCCCATTTGGTATATGTGATAAACCTATATTTGTATTTACCAGTCGGCACTCCGCAGGTGATATGTTTAATATCCCGCCAGTCGCCTCTACTTCCCAAGACATGTCCTAATTCTTATTTTAGGCTGGGTCGACCTGGGAGCCCGAGTTAATTGTAATAATCTTCAGCGATTCGAATTCGAACTCATGACCTCGGAGCAGGCGACCAGTCATGAAGATGTAGCGATTCCCATGCCTGTAGTATAGTGCATGGTTGATGAAGAATAGCGATCACAGAACTTCAGGGAATCGCAAACATTTTGTTGCATCCCCCTCAGCAAATGCTCCAGGCTTTAAAATTTTTCATTGTACCAGTAACACGCATGTTTCAACTGGGTCCCGAGAATTAATCTGGGACGTAATGGAGGCCGATGGAGCTGACCACATGACCCACTGAGTGCCTATTGGTCTATAAGATATGGGTCTAGTACCATATGCCTGTTGCGCCTAAGGCATGATAAAGGGTCCTTTACTATACTTACTGTCGGTCTCCGTAGTTAGGGTTTACACGACTTTTTCCGTAATCCCGTATACTCTTGTGAATAGCGTGACATGAGCGACAATTGGTAGTGGTTCTCTCCGCGTCGGTAACTTACTGGGTATGTGATCCGGTCGCTCAGAAAGCAATGGCAAACTACCGAACGTAACCTTGCCAAGAAATCAACAATCAGCTGAAAGATGCTGATGTTGACAACAATGTCCTGTAAAGGATATGTGAACACCCCCCCCCCCCCCCAACAAAAAAAAAAACTTTACTAACTGAATACGCTTGCTAGACACACGGCGGGATCGTCCTGTAAGACGTGGCTGCTAAGATGCGTTCACAAATGTTTTCCCTCATTCACGTTTAATGTCTTGGACAAGTATATGTTGTATCGTTATGAATTTTTTCTGTCGTCTTATATTTATTCCCACCCACAGCAATGTCTTTGGTAGATCCAAAGGCAAATGAAATCACGAAAAGGGTCGACATTTTTGTGATGTGTTGGCGAAAATGTACTGAATTTACGCTAACAAATTTGGTTTAAAGTAATTATTGACTTAACCTCTCAACACTTCCGTTCCACTAGGTGACGTGCTTCTCATAATTAAATTCCCGTGTGCCATGAAGAACATTCATTATTGAACACGGATGTTTCCGTGTGACGATGTAATACATTTCATAATATGTACTTCATCTCTGACCCATAAATAATGTACCGCATATAAACAAACATTGAGATCTATAATCTACAGAACAAAAATGTTTTTGTTTTGGTGTACATAATGATAAGGTTATATGTTAAGTCTCATAATATTCCCTCAGATGGTTACTTTGTTATGGAATTTAATATGAGGGAAAACATTTGTGAGCACACTATATATAGAATTACTCTTAAATATTCTTACAAATGCGTCAACTGTTGCTGTGTTTGAAACTAGCGGTAGTTCATAGACAGTGTTAAACTGATCTCCCTCGTCCATTGCCAGAGTTTAAAGGGTTCAAAAGTGAGAGGATAGACTTCATTGCAACTGGTTTTATCCCACATGGCTTGGTCTCTTTCCGCAGAGTAGCCTGCGTCACTGTGAGCATCAAATCCGTAGCTAACACAACGTTCCCTGGGAATCTCCGAGAAAATTCGCAGTCGTGAACTGAGACGAACCCACCACCTTGGAAATGTGAGAGAAATAGATTAACCACATCGACCTTCTCCTTTCTTGTCATTGTGAGTACAAGAAGGCCCCGGTTAACGTTGGGGTTACTTTCTTGCAAAACGCGACTTTAAGTGAAACGGCGTGTAGCGAAACATTATTTACCATAGAATTTAATGAAACACAGTGTTTTATGTAATGTTTATTTTCATTGTTGTTGATATTTATTGGCTAAATAGAGGTGGGTTGGAGGGTGTGTGGTAGAAATTTTGGGACGTAGAGGCATTAAAACCACGACTCGCTCCTAAACCTATCATCAGCACTACTAGTACTGCTCTCACCCGCTTTCTTAGCTAGATATTCATGGAGAGACTTTGCTTTCTGTTGGATAGCCATATTGCTCACAGGCATATTTCGTTAGTTCTGGTCTTCAATCCAGACAGCCAATATTTGTTCCATGTTCTCCATAAGAGTATTTCTGGTAAGAGTGATCTTGGAAGCACTCAAAGGGGTTACATTTCTTGCACCCTCTTTGATTTTCTCAGCACCTGCACGAATTGTCCTTACCGTGGTTGGAGGTAAACCATGGACTTTACCGATATCAACAGTTTAATCGCCAGCCTCAAAATGACGAAACACATCTAACTTCACCTCAAGAGTAACACTTTTCCTGGTTCTTTTACAACCATGTACACCATCAGCACTTACTGTGCGCTTTGAACTCATAATTATGGGTGATTACGCGATAAAATCCTGGAAATAGCACTGCACAAAATGTGAAATGTCGACGTTAACGCAGCATAGCAACACCGGTGACGACATTATAGCGGAAAGTAGCGACGTAAAGTGAAGTTATGTCCCTTTGTGACAACGACGTTATAGTGAAACGACGTAAACCGAAGCGACGTATAGCGGGGAGTTCCTGTATTCCAATAAATGGTGATCTTGCTTGCAGCCTTTTCCGCCGGCTACCTGCCACGCACTCAGCACTATTAAAATATTACTGTATGCATATGTATAATGGAATATTGAAGAGGGTTGGCTATTAAAGACGATAAAACAAAAAAAAATTGATATATGTTGGTGAATTGTGACGTCATGAAAGTTTGGAGAGAACAATAATAGAGGGGTATATGCCTGGGAATAGAGGAAGAGGAAGGCCAAAGAGAAGATGGGTGCAGGATGTGGCAGATGATCTCCAGATGGGTGTATCGGACGCTGGACATCTTGCTTATGACCGAGAAGTTTTCCCGTGGGTTGTTATGGGAGCGAGGTTCTGCAAGGGACATGCTACTGAATGAAAGAATGAATATGTATAATGTGTGTATATATGTATAATTTAAAGTGCATGTCTTTGTATATGTATGTATGGATAATGTGTTTCTCCGTTTCTACGTACACACATACACACAAGATAAACTATGTTTAATACTATAATGGTATATATTTCCTAGTCAGGTCATAGTCAGATATGACTGAGCTACCGTAATGACAGCAGACAGTACTACCTGCTTTCTGTTAGCGCTGAATGTTGGGCGAGCGCTTACCAAAGCCGACACCCAACATTGTGCCAACGGCTTCGGGCGGAAGAGTGCAATTGGGAAGGTACAAACCTTATCCTGGTGCCGGGAAATGCAACCTAAAGACATGTCATAGCAGGGCAGACTAGGCCCTAAGCCTTGATTGGCAGCTGGTGTAGGATCGAAGCTCCGACACGCGGACAGTTAGAGCATTGCTTTGCTGATCCGATAGCTTCTGCAGTTTGTCTAGTTCCAAATGTATTGCTGTTATCTTTCCTCTGCAGTGAACTAGACAGGCCGAGGGAGGAATCATGCTGCATGGGCAACATATGGTCTCTATATTTTAGCCCAGGCATTGTGCTATGGATAGGTATAACTCCATCCCTGGTCTTAACCGGTCTCGGATATCCACCAGCTAATAGAGCTATGCTGGCGAGAAGGACAAGTCCAACAGGATTTCAAAGATTCAATCATCATAACATTGTACAAAAACAAGGGCAATCGGGGCGACTGTAACAACTATAGGGGTATCTCACATCTGTGTATTGTTGGGAACATATTTGCCAGAATTGTTCTGCGCAGACTTCAAGTCATAGAAGATCAAGACTACCCCGAATCACAGTGTGGCTTCTGACAGAACCGGTCTACCATTGCTATGATATTTTCATTGCTACAAATGCACACACACACACACAAAAATGCCGTGAATAGAATCAACCACTGTTTATTGCCTTCATCGACCTCTCAAAGGCATTTGATTGGGGTCAGTCGTGAGGGTTTGTTAAAGACACTAAAGAATATTGTCTGCCTACCAACTCTTCTGTCCATTGTGGAATCGTTCCACACAGGCATGAAGGGTACAATCAATTTTGACGGTGCAACTTCAGAAGAGTTTGAAATCAAGAGTGGAGTTTAGGATGTGTACTAACTCCCACCCTGTTTGGAATATACTTTTTACTTCTGAAATATGCCTGTCGTGATTAGGATGGTGGAATATAATTCACTCACGCTCAGATAGCGGCCTCTACAATGCTCAGCGATTGAAGGCCAAGACCAAAATTAGGAGGGTACTAATCAGAGAGTTGCTTTTTGCAGATAATGCTGCAGTTACGACCCACTCTGAGGAAGAATTGCAATGTCTACTATCTGCATTCTCCAATGCTTGTTCTAAATTTGGTTTAACAATTAACACAAGAACAAAAAAGAAAATACAGATTATGTCACAAGGTGCACATGGTGTACCATCAATCTTTATTGACAACACCGAACTAGAGATAGTAGACCACTTTACATATCTAGGATCAGAGGTAAATAGCAAATTATCCCTAGATCAGGAAATCAACATCAGGATTGGTAAGGCAGCAACAACAATGAACAGGTTGGCAAGAAAGTCTGGGAGAACAGAAGCTTACTAGAATACCAAAGAACATATTTTGGGGAATTACAATTGGGGAAGAGATCTCCGGGTCAGCCTCTTCTACGATACAAGGATGTGTGTAAGTGGGACATGATTGGTACAGGCATTAATAATGCACATTGGGAGCAAGGTGCCGCTGAACGTGTTGCATGGAGGGCAAATATCAGAAATCGAATAAAGGCCAAGGAGAAAATTATTGCAGATAAGTTACACACCTAGCGTGTGAGACGTAAGATGGTCATGATGGTGGAAATGACCATGTGTTCACATGCATCCACTGTGAACGAACATTTACGGCACGACTTGGCCTTATCAGTCACATTCGCCGCCGCCATGGGTTGTACTTATTATGCCTTTTTGGAGCACAGTGTAACAAACTATCGTCTGTCAAGACGGTAAGGTGCCAATTATGAATGGTATATATTTACAGAAAAGTCTTGTGAATCGCCTATATGGCCATACCTTCGCTAGACTGCTATAGAATTGAACTAATAAGTAATACCACCCATCCCACATTTCCCTGTATGCTAATTATACCACTTCCACTGACCGTTCATTGGTATTGCCTCTGACCCCTTGCACTGTTTCTCATATTTTACTTTAATATTGACACCAGTGTGGTCAGACACCGCTTGAGTTATCGACTCTATGGTTCCGTAGTTGCCAGCGAGTAGGTTATAAATATTCCCATAGTATCTCTCCAAGACTCCCACTTCCTGGGTCTGTCTCGTTAAGTTTTGCTATAGAGTAATTCGGTGACACTCATGACATTCAGGTAATTAATTTGTTACTGGCAAACTATAAATAAATATTAGTACTTGGCCATATTCTAACGGGTTTTCGAGTGTTTTATTTAATATAAACTTTCTTAACCGTTTCTTACGTAAATACGTTTACTGTATACAATATTGGATAAAACTCTCATAAAATGTTTACGTGATGTTACCCGGTAAAGAATTCATTAACCATGGATGTAACATGCACATTAAAACATACATATATAAACACATTATACACATGCATACAAGTAATATTTGTATAGTGTTTGTGTACAAGTAAGTACAGTTAAACGTCCTCTGCAGGAAGTTACAATGAAACTCTGTGAGCTGACGTTAAGATAGCGGGTTCATTTCACACATTGGTCGATTATACTAAAAAGTTGACTTCTTGTTAAGAAGTTAGTTTAGTTGCATATCCTTTACAGGACGTAGCAGTCAACTCCGGCATTTTTTAGCTATTTTTTCATTCCTGGGCAAGTTACGTTCAGTAGTTTGTCATTGCTTTCTGAACGACCGGCATTGATACCATTGTATGGAAACCAAAGCAGATTGGCCTGGTTCTAAGTCGCCAGCAGCCGTGCTTCGAACGCGGTATACTGGATTACGAATTGCATTCGTAAATCCTTGTTAAAAAGCAATGGCAAATCATTGAATGTAAAATTGCCCATAAAATCAACCTAACGTTGATTGCAACGTCCTGCAAATGGCATGCAACACTTAAGGAAACGTATAGAACAATAGCAAGAATGCTCATCTTTAGTGTACACACCGTATACATAACAGGAGCAACAATGCTAATCTTTAGTGTACAAAACTTGTATGGGGTGAATTTTAAATGACTGTGGATTTATTTTATATTGCCGTTCCAAGTTTTGTATTCACCCTCTGTGAACACATACAATATAAAAGGTAAATACAAAACTTGGAACTTTCACTCCACCCATAGTCGACACGACGCGATTTCGAGAACAAGTCACCTAACCGGACACGTGGGAGAAAATGGCACGTGGCAAGAATAACACCAGAAGACACCCGACATACAAGATGAGCAGTGTGGAAGCCACCAAGACCATCAGAAGATGCAACAAGAGAACATGCCTGCGAGCTGCAGCAAAACGCCAGAACCTGAAACAATCCTAAAGGAAGCAACCACTCCTACACCTGCTGAAGCCGTTCCTGTCGCTAAACCGTCACCAAGACTACATCGATTTCAACTGAAACCACCAGCAGCGGAGAAGTTCACAACAAAACTACCGAGAAGCAACAAAGCAGCTCAGTAAAGATCTCGACACCGGAGGAAACCACAACAGAGGACTTCACCGGCAAAATCCTACTGAATTAAACAAGCGCATTGGGACAAAATCCCAATGACCACAGCACTTACGCAGAAGATTTCCCAAGAAGAGAAAGACATCATCAAGCTTCATCACGGCATCTTATTGGAAACCACGCGGCACCGCACAAGCAAACGATGGGTCATTAAACGAGTCAAGACCCATCTCACCAACGACCAGATCAGGGAAATGCTGACGAGAGAGTACAGGAAAGTCAAGACCACCAGTGCTGAGAGGATCATCGACAAGAATAACATCCCCTCCACAGTCGTCATCGTAACAACGGATGATCCCTCAAGTCATTAGATGGGACAAAAAAGATCAAGCTCCAGAGCACTACATACCGAGAGTGCTGCAGTGCTCTAAGTGCCAGAAATGTTGACACACCTGCAAGAGTGAGGTGGAGATATGTATATACTGATCTTGTCCTCATCCATACAGTCAGTGCTAGCAAGGAATGATCGACACGGACTTTAGGAGGCCTAACACTAACAAAAAGTGCGCCAACTGCCTCGGCAGCCAGGTACCTCGGTTGCTCCCTACCACAAAGACAGCAAAGAAGCAATGAAGATTGGGATCATAACTAATTGCCCTATAAAGAGTCTAGGAGGCAGTACGAGGTGACCAACCGACTCACAAAAAGTTACAAAGCGCAACTGGAAGGCCAAATGAAGGACCTGCGATTACAGTTCAAAAGCATGGAGGACGAAAAGGACAAGACGCAAGAGACACAGATAACGGCCGTTCGGAGCATCCTGGGCGAACTGAAGCAAGTTTGAGCATAAGATTGAGCATGATGTCGCTCGAATGGCTGCAATAAAGACTGAGACAGAAGAAACTCCATCAAATCATTCAAGAAGAATGAGAAAAGGCAGAAGAAACTCTTACACAGATCCAAGAAGAATGAGAACAAATAGAACTGCTCAAGTCACAGAACGAAACATCCGAACCAGAAAATGCAAAGACCCAGACAGAAGAAGAAGATACAGAAGTAGAAATAGAAGAGGATTGAAGAAGACTACCCAGACCAAGACCGAGTGTGTAAGGAGGTCATGAATCGGTATCACTCTACACCAAGATAGAACTATCGAGCCGCCCACGACACACGAAATCAAAGAAGACCGAGAAGATTCGAAGACAACCCAAGACGGGGAAATAGGTAGAACTACCAGGAGAGACGACTACCGGTAATCATCCCTGAAGGAAACAACACCATATGAAGAGGCGGGTACACAATTACGCCGTCCTTAACAAGTGTACGTATCTGTCCAGACATGTAAAACCACAAGGATAAAAGGAATACAATGAACCCATCAGAAGCCGGGAATCGTACAACAAGCACCCCAATCTACGAAAGACTAAAAAACAAGCTACACTATAAAGGCAACCAAATACATCGAAATCGATACATTTGATGATTGAACGGGGCCATTCGTCTCAATTGTTGGGTTGGATTGGATTGGAAGTTCAATATTTTCAAAACTCCCACAGTCATTAAAAGTACACACTGTATATAACAATAGCAGCGATGTTACCCTTTAGTATACAAAACCTGTGGAATAACAGCAACAATGTTAACCGTTAGTTAGAAAATGTGTAGATAACAATAGTAACAATGGTAAACTTTAGTGAACAAATCCTATAGAACAATACCAACAATGCTAACCTTTAGTGTACAATACGTATAAAACATTAGCAACAATGTCAAACTTTAGTGTACAAAACGTATAGAACAATAGCAACAATGTTAACCTTTAGTGTACAATACCTATAGAACAATAGCAACAATGATAACCATTAGTGTACAAAACCCATAGGACAATAGCAACAATGTCAACCTTTAGTGTACAAAACGTATAGAACAATAGCAACAATGCTAGCCTTTAGTTTCTGGTGATATTAAACAAAAATTGACATGGCCACCAAGCCTAAGAGAAATATTGGTACTTCAATTTTAATTCACCGCAAAGAAAGAAGAAATATTTCCCAATCAAACCGTGATTAAATCTGGTGCCAGAAAATGTCTTGGGAAGTAAAGGCGATCGGCATGATAACGACCACATCACCCACTGAGTGCCGATTGGTCAGTAAAAATATGTGTCCAGCACTATATACACAGTACGCCTCAGGCTTGCAGAAGGGACCTCGACTGTTCTTGTATATGTATATGTGTATGGGTGTGCATATGCATGTGTGTGTATGTGTGTGTGTGTGTGTGTGTATGTGAGTGAGTATGTGTGTGTAGCCCGCGTGTGCGTGTGAGAGTACGTGTGACTGTGAGCACATAGTGGCGACCTCAAAGTCAAGACGATCTTCCCATGACGAACATCCAACGATCACCTCCCATAGGCATAAATAAACACACATTATCATAACAAATCTGATTATCGCTGCTTCCACATAGCTGACGAGCTGACCCTTGTATCTCATCATCTTTCTTCCCCTATCTGTCCACAGTTTGTCCTTCCCAGGAAAATTACCACATATAGATGAGCGTAATAAACATACATCGGACATTAAACAAGGAAATGTGTATGGCCAGCGTCCACTCCACTGAAATACGGCTTTCTTTCCACTGTCCGCATTATAGCTAATGATGGCATTCGGGTGTACATGGCTGGAAGCGAGGGATTCGAGGCAATTTCCTAGAGTAAGTTCACTAGACTCAAGCCGTCACGGTCTGCTACTAAAGTTGTTTATGCGGTTTCGGATACAGGTCACGTTTTGGGGGCTGGTGGATTTTAGCGAAGAATGAACAATGTTTCGGTAATTCTATAGTGAAGGCTTATGATAAGTAGGGGCTGAGATTAATCTTGCGGAGTCAGTAGAGAATAGAATAGATGTGGCGTGTGTGGCAACAGAGTTGTGATGATCGGTTGCGAAATCTATCTGCATGTCTATCTGTCTGTCCGTCCGCCGTCCATCTGTCTATCTGTCTTTCTACATATCTACCAACCTATTTACCTTACTACATGCTTATCTATTTATCTATTTATCCATCCATTCATATATTTATTGAATTGTTATCCCCATTTTTGTGATATGTAAGCCCAAGAGACATTGAATCGCCCTCAAAGAACCCACCTGTGTAGATGATGATTTCTTCAGAACGTGAATGTTGTTCGACCAGTTCCTGTCTCTCATGTCGACTAATGCAGGCAACTAATCTATGTCATTTTTCCTTGTGTAATGATAACCTGAGAGTGTTTTTGCAAGTCTGCTGATGTAAAAGCCCATCCTGCTATGTTAGTCATATTTTTTGGGATACACAGCACAACGTCAGCTACACTTTTATCGTGCCCAGTATGTCCTGCATCAAGGTATCTCGTTAAATAATCTAGCTATGTCCGAAAGGTCTTCTATCGTCTCAACCTTTTGTGGAGTAATTTATTTGCGTTGCTGTCCATGCCTATTGAAACACAAAGCAAAGGGCCCTTTTAAAGAAATTAAAGTGCTTTGGAAATATGATGCTAAACCCGTTTTTGATAGGCCAGTGGTATCCAGTGAGTGATGTGGTTTATACCACACGAGCCTCCTTTATTTTCCAAGATACGAGGGTAAATTAATAAATAAGTTTATGATTATACATACATTGTCCCTTTATATCTCAACATAATTTCCACCAACATTGATGCTCTTATCCCATCGTTTTATCAGTCCTCCCAAATCGGCCGCATAGAACTGCGTGCTTTGTTTTCATTTACCGGCCATCCCACAGAACTGTGTGACTTACTTATTGACTCGCTCTCATAACTTGTTATACCCAGCTATGCACCGCTTTATGGGACAAACATTTGTCAGTATAAACACTGACAACCCACCCTGGCGGGAGACATTTCGCGAATGAAGCCGAAGTTGAATGTGAACTGATAACGTGGTTTAGAAAACAGAGTACGCCGTTCTATGACGCTGGGTTTGGGAGGACTGATAAAACGATGGGATAAGTGCATCAATATTGGTAGAAATTAAGTTGAGAAATAAAGGGACAATGCATGTATAAAAATAAACTGGTTTCAAGTTATTATCATATTTAGTTATTTTTCTACAGCCATTTGTGACTTACTTATTAACATACCCTCGTATGGCCTAGTACCCATTTTATTATTCGTCGAACTAGGCGCTCAGGTACATTTTAAAAATTCGTATCCGACAAGCAATGTTTCACGTGCCCACGTGTACATTGTTCCGGAGAACGTTTGGCCTTTGTAAGAGAAGACCGACGTTCGATACACTACCTCAGCATCGGGGTTAGTGAACCATGGAGGGAGGAGTGTGCCATCCAGTTACATACGGTGTCACCATCGAAGCCGTTAACACCATGAGATGACTGGGTCTGCTTGGGCCGAAGCTGTCAACACCGTGAGATAAACTTGGTCTCCTTGAGCCAGTGGCGGACGAAGTGCGTACGTTCCACACATCAGTCAGTTGAACATTTATAAATGTTGATTTCTCGTTGAGAAAGTAATAGCAATATTCTTCACAGGTATCAGGTCCTTTCTAGAATGTCGCTCTCAACACGGTGGGTCGAAAGCCCTTTTTATCGAATGCCATTCTCCCGCCTCATGCGCTCTCAAGTGCAAGGTGTCTGCAAGAAAATGTCCCGATGGAGGACATCTCATGTGTCAGACTAAGAAGCAGAGTGAGACTAGAAATTTGGAATGTTAGAAGTCTGTATAAGGGAAAGCGTAAGGTAGTATGTGATAAGATTTAAATATTAAATATTCATGGTTTAGGAATTAGTGAACATCGCTGGAGACGCAAGGGACATCTCACAACTGAAAATTGTAGTCTTTTCATATATTGTGGTAGATACGTCTGAGGTCAGAGCGGAGTGGCATTTTATTTAGGTAAAACAACAGCAAAAGCTGCAATTGGATACAAACCGATTAATGATAGAATACTTTCTATCAGACTTAGAGGCCATTCATTGGCACCTTTCCGTCTTGACAGACGATAGTTTGGTACATTGTGCTTCAAAAAGGCTTAATAACTGTCATATGGCAATAATTACGATCCATGGCGGTGGCGAGTGTGGCTGGTAAGGCCAATTCTTGCTGCAAATGTATGCCCACAGTAGGTGCATGTGAAAACATGGTCATTTCCACCATTTTGCACCATCTTACGTCTCTCACGCTCTGTGTTTGCTTTATCTGCAATCATTTTCTCCTTTGTCTTTATTCCATTTCTGATAGTTGCCCTCCATGCAACACGTTCCGCGGCGACGTGCTCCCATTGTGCAATATCAATGCCTGTATCAATCATGTCCCGCTTACACACATCTTTGTATCGTAGTAGAGGCCGACCCTGAGATCTCCTACCCGTCTGTAATTCACCAAAAAAGATGTCCTTTGGTATTCTACCATCATCCATCCTCCTAACGTGTCCTATCCATCTAAGTCTACGAAGACTGAGCATGGAATACACCGTCACACAACCTGATCTTTCCAATACTTCAGTATTTGTGATTTTGTCTTGCCACTTAATACCAAGTATTCTTCGCAGACACCGCATATGAAAGCTGTTTAAACGTTTCTCTTGGCGTGAGTAAGTTGTCCAGGTTTCACTGCCATAAAGAAGAGTACTAAGGACACAGGCTTGGTAGACGAGGACTTTTGTTTTGGCAGTAAGCTTCCTGTTCTCCCAGACTCTTTTTGCTAACATGTTCATTGTTGTTGCTGCCTTGCCAATCCTGATGTTGATTTCCTGATCGAGGGATAATTTGCTATTTACCTCTGATCCAAGATATGTAAAATGGTCTACTATCTCCAGTTCGGCGTCGTCAATAAAGATTGATGGTACACCATGTGCACCTTGTGACATAATCTGTGTCTTCTTTTTGTTAATTGTTAAACCAAATTCAGAACAAGCATTGGAGAATGCAGATAGTAGATGTTGTAATTCTTCCTCAGAGTGGGTCGTAATCGCAGCATCATCCGCAAAAAGCAACTCTCTGATTAGTACCCTGCTAATTTTGGTCTTGGCCTTCAATCTCTGAGCATTATAGAGGCCACCATCTGAGCGTGAGTGAATGTATATACCGTCATCCTGATCACGAAAGGCATATTTCAGTAGAAGTGAAAAGTATATCCCAAAGAGGGTGGGGGCTAGTACACAACCTTGCTTAACTCCACTCTTGATTTCAAACTCTTCTGAAGTTGAGCCATCAAACTTGATTATACCCTTCATGCCTGTGTGGAACGATTCCACAATGGACAGAAGAGTTGGTGGACAGCCAATCTTCTTTAGTGCTTTGAACAGACCCTCACGACTGACCAAATCGAATGCCTTTGTGAGGTCGATGAAGGCAATAAACAGTGGCTGATTTTGTTCCCGGCATTTTTCTTGCATCTGTCGCAATGAGAATATCATATCAATGGTAGACCGGTTCTGACGGAAGCCGCACTGTGATTCGGGGTAGACTTGATCTCCCAGGACTTGAAGTCTGCGCAGGACAATTCTGGCAAATACTTTCCCAACAATACACAGAAGTGAGATACCCCTATAGTTGTTGCAGTCGCTCCGATCTCCCTTGTTCTTGTACAGCGTTATGATGTTTGAATCTTTGAAATCCTGTGGGACTTGTCCTTCTCGCCAGCATAGCTCTATTAGCTGGTGGATCTGTAGAGCGAGGGTGTCTTGCCCACTCCTGATCACCTCTATTGGAATCCCATCCTTACCTGGAGCCTTGCCAGATGCAAGCTCATTTATAGCACACTTAACTTCTGTTATAGTGGGAAGTGTGTCCAGGTGGTCAAGAGTTGGCAGGGCCTCTATGGCGTTGAGGGCATCATCCGCCAGCTTGGTCTCACTTGAGTAAAGCTCTAAATAGTGCTCGACCCATCTATCCATCTGCTGTTTCTTATCAGTGATGATTTCTCCAGTCAAGGTTTTCAGCGGTGCACTTCTTTTGATCATTGGACCACAGGCTTTCTTTATCCCTTCATACATGCTTCTGATGTTTCCCTTATCACTTGCGATTTGAATGGACTCACATAACTTGATCCAATAGTCATTCGCACACTGCCTGGCAGCCTTTTGTACATCCTTCCTTGCTTGCTTCAGCTCACTCAGAGTGTTACGCGTTGGTCTTTCCTTGTTTCTTAAGAGAGCTATCTTCTTTTTATCAATCAAGGGCTGCAGTATCTGGCTGTTTGCCGCAAACCAGTCCTGCCTCTTATGATCCACAGTGCCGTAAACCCCTACCGCTGTTTTATAAATAGTTTCCTTAAGTTTACTCCATTTATCATTTACTATACAATTTTCTGATGTATCATTGAAAGCGTCCTCAAGTTGCTGTTGAAATTCAAAGCACTTTCCAGGATCGTGAGTGTTAATAATATTAATCCTGGGGCTAGACTTGTGTTTAGCTGTGTAGATTCTCTTTGGTCTCGGTCTAACCCTTGCAACAACCAAAGAATGATCTGTATCACAGTCAGCACTGTGGTAACTTCGAGTTAATGATGTATGGTTCAGATGTTGTCTCCGTGTGATAATGAAGTCCAGCTGATGCCAATGGCCGGATCTTGGATGTTTCCATGTGACCTTATGCATCTCTTTTGTTTTAAAAAAGGAGTTTGTAATACATAGGTCATTTCTAGTGCAATGCTCCAGCAGCCTTTGCCCATTATCATTCATGCGACCGATGTTGTATTTTCCAAGGCACACTGGCCATGAACTCGAGTCCTTGCCCACACGAGCATTGAAATCACCGAGCATATAAATGTAGTCGGATTTTGGAACTGCCTTGATCGCAGAGTCTAGCTGCTCATAGAACGTATCTTTCACATCATCAGAGGAAGTGAGTGTCGGTGCATATGCAGTGAGAATGGTGGCAAATCCACAAGAGGTTGCCAAGCGCAGTGATAATAATCTTTCATTACCTCCAGCTGGGATATCAATCATTCCCAGTAGCGAATTCTTCACTGCAAAGCCCACACCGTGATGCCTTTTTTCTGCCTGCCCTCTTCCCTTCCAAAAAAAGGTGTAATTGTTTTCCCTGAGTGACTCTTCCTCGGCGAGGCGAGTCTCCTGCAGGCCAGCAATATCAATGTTAAGACGATTGAGTTCAGCATCAATCACAGCCGTTTTTCTCACATCGTCAATATTTGTCAAGTCAGTGGAAAATCCTGGACACATGGTTCTCACGTTCCAGGTTGCAAGCCGTAGCTTGAGGTTTCTATTATTCTTTTTATTAGTACCTGGTGCATTGGTTTTACAGCCTGCGATTCAGATTTTGTCCTAGCCCCAAGCACCCATTGAAGCAGGCAGGCTGTGGCGGATCAGCACCCATTGGCCGGGGGCATGCCCAGCTTGAGGCGGGCGGTAGCTGATCAGTGACACCTGTAGGTGTCTCCCACCGTCAGAGGCAACGCGTGGCGCCCCATGTCTACGCCAACTGACAAGGACTTATAACCCGTAACAGTTGCCTCTCGCTTTGATTCCGAGACCGGTTAAGACCAGGGATGGAGTTATTGCCTCTCCATAGCACAAAGCCTGGGCTAAAATAAAGAAACCATGTGTTGCCCATGCAGCATGATCCCTCTCTCGGCCTGCCTAGTTCACTCCAGAGGAAAGTTAACACCTATACATCTGGAACAAGACAAGCTGCAGAAGCTGCCGGATCAGCAAAGCAATGCTCTAACTGTCCGCCTGTCGGAGCTTCGATCCTAGACCAGCTGCCAACCAAGGCTTAGGGCCTGGTCTGCCTTGCCATGACTTATTTTGTCTTTGGGTTGCATTTCCTCGCACCAGGATAAGGCTAGTACCCTCCCAATTGCGCTCTTAAGCCCGAAGCCGTTGGCACAATGTGGGGTGTCGGGTTTGGTAAGCGCCGCCCAACATTCGGCGCTGACAGAAAGCAGGTAGTACCGTCTACTGTCATACGGTAGCTCAGTCATTACAAAGAGTCATTACATTAGAGGCCATTACAAAAAAAATAAATAACTCTCATACAGATATATGCAAGTACACAAACAGCAGAGGAGGACGAAATTGAAGATTTTTACAGCACACTGCAAGGCACATTACATAAGATTAGTCACAATGACATAGAGAAATAAAATGAGATTTTAATGCAAAAGTAAAAACAGGAAGAGCTAAAAATGTAAGACACGTTGTAGGAAAATTTGGGTTGGGAAACAGAAATGATACAGTCGACAAATTAATTGAATTTTGCACAGAAAATGACTTAATGATAGCCAACACACTTTTTAAACAACACCTAATAAGACACTTCACGTGGAAGTCCCCGGTCAATGCTACCAAAACTCAGATAGATTATATTGTAATACAAAGAAAATGGAGATCAAGCATAACATCGGCAAAAGCCCTACGTAGTGCGAACTGTGAAACAGATAATCACTTACTAGAAGCAGATATGAAAGTAAAACTCAAAAAAGCTTAACCGAGGACCCAGGCCCATTTCAGTTTGATCTCACAAAAATACCAGATGCATACAACGTAGAATTGAGGAAACTGAGCTCTTGATGTCTATACAGGAGTAAATGACGCCTGACGAACTGGCAGTACAAGCTAGAGATATCTTGATAACTGCAGTTAGAGATTTAATTCCGACAAAGACTAAATAATATAAACCATGGATTACATCAGACACGTTAGAAATAATATAACAACGAAGAGAAAATGAAAGAGAAAGAAGGATGAACCGATAACAGTAGGATGCAATATAATTCGTTAACACGAGAAATAAGAAAGAACACAAGAAAGGACAACAACCAATATATACAAGATTGTTGTATTAAAATAGAGCAATATCATTGTCCTATTCTGTTCTTTATGTCTGTGATGCATCTTCTGTCCATGTGCACAGATATCTGAATTTGTGCACTTGCCCCAAAATAACGTCATTTATTTTAATTGCACATTTAGGCACGATCTGTTTCATTGATATAAAAATGGCTCCTGTCTTTCTAGTTGTCAAGCTAAAGCCCATTGTTTCACTTTCTGCAGCCACTGTATCTATCATTTCCTGTAGTTCTTCTGACTTTCAAACAACATATCTAAGAGAAACTAAATGTCACAGAAGCACATTTGTAGAGTGAATAGAAAAATTATATTGCGAATTATCCAGTGAACCAGCAAATTCATGTCCAGCTTTTACGACACCCACCGGAGACACGTTTTAGAATATGACTCACGACTCAGGTGACATAGCGAGGACATTCTAACCTCGTCTAGCAAACATGACGTTCAAGACAGCTTGAAAACAAGCAAAGAAGCGACAGCAAAATTTCACCTTACTGATAAAGATTTTATTGTTTGTGTCTGAATGACGTTTTTATTCTCAGCCTGTCTGTTGAGACGTTGACTACAACCAATGTCAGATTTGCAGTGATCAAGCTGTTGTCTATTAATAGCATAGGGTCTAATTCACACCGTATAGCAGCATTGGACGTTGAGGGCTTCTCGTGTGGATTTTACAGCATGAAATGGAGCTGTAAAGATAACCGTGTTCAAGATCTGCCGACAACGGAAACAAGACAAAGAAAATGTGTGAAATCAACCAGCACTGGTCATCATCTAGTTCTGGAGCTGTACAGAGCTTTCCCACCAGTTTTCGAAAGATCTCTCTAGCATGAGCCATATGTCCTGGCTCTCTTGTTGTCAGGCGCAAATTATCTTTGCCATGAATTCATCTACGTTGGCGTTTTCCTCTACTTCACTTCTCCCATACGCCTTCATCCATTGTTATCATCTAAGACTTTCATGTTCTTTTACATTTTCAAAATAGTTCAATTTTCTCAGTTTTATTTGTACAAATGTGCTTTTTGACTGATTTGTTAGATATCAAACTTTCATCATCACCATCGTCTTTCACTTATGCCATCAAGAGTCGTCGGGTGGAATAATTGACGTTTCGGTGCCCGATGTGTGGCACTGGATAGCGTCATTCCTTGTGAATGTACAGATTCTTTGATGATGTCAAACTATTTTCTTTTCGGGTGTCCTCTTGCTTTCATAGCAGATCGTCTTTGATGTAGCGCCAGTGCTGGTATTGCGGACAAAGGTATATTTGGATTTTTAAAAATGGGTATACCTGATATATAAGCGTGCTTCCTTTGTGACATCTGATTTTAATGTCTCTGCTAATGCAGCAATCTTGTGTAATCATGCTTCCTAGATATTTACATTCTTTAACTTGTTTCTAGATGTGCTATTGAACGGGGCATTTAGTGGAACGTGAGATCTGCTAACTTGCATTACTTCAGTCTTTGTTCAATTTATATTCGTATTGTATCTGTTGCATGTTGAACTCGCCTTATTACTATACATTTGGATAACGAAGACACAAACCATAGACTATCGAAGACACAAACCATACTGCAGAAGTCACACAACATAGAGTAAAATGACTAGATACATCTAGATACATTAGAGGCAATCAACTAAAGCTAGGTATATAAACATCTATTCTGGAGAGGCTACTATTTCTATGCACTGTCAATATAAAATTCAGTTTTCTGAATAAGTCATACCGCCAAATTGACGGAGTGGCCATGGGGAGTCCTCTTGGCCCTATTCAAGCGGGCATCGTCGACAGTGAGGGCCCTACGGGCCCAAAAACTTAAAAACATCCATCGATCGGTCTAGCAGTCCACCGAACACTAAACCGGAAAATGATTGCCGGACCGATGCAAATGAGGCTCGAAGGGATTCTTCTTTGTTTGCGGTGAATTAAAATTGAAGTACCTGTAATTGACAGAGACAGCGCTTTTCGCGTGTTGTTTCATACACAAAATAGTCGTTTCTTAAAGTTTGCAGAAGCCATAATGATTCATCTACATAAGCGAAATCATAAACAATTGATATTACTGTGCGAACATGTGTATATTTCAGCTTGAACGATGTATCTAGTTATTTTACTCTATGTTGTGTGACTTCTACAGTATGTACCTCACGAGATGCAGCGAAATATGCCAGGCAAGAAATCGTACAATCTATAGTTTGTGTCTTCGTCATTCAAATTCACTACAGAACAATATTGTTTTGATAGTATGATTTTACAGTCTGCCCTCGGTGCTGTAAAACAGGCACATGTCGTCTGAAAATACATTCTCATTTATTGCGGGCGGATCTGTTGTTTCATCTAAATCAGTGGTTCTCAACCTTTTTTGGCCCGTACCCCCCTTCACCATATTTTCAGAACGTCATTCCCCCTTTCGTATTTCTTACCTAAAAATCCCGCTCCCGCCCCTACACAGTATACGTAATAATGGAAGCTAATTTTAATAGAACGTACTAAAACAAGTCTAGGCGTCTACATAAAAAGTGATTTTTGGGTCTACTTACTTTATAAAATGAATTTTAGAAGGGTGAGATGTACAGAACCGTACAGTATGAAGGGAAAAACAATATCAAGTAATCGGTTCTTGTATTAACGCGATCTTGAAATAATCTTAATCTTCCCCCCCCCCCCCCCCCCCCCCCCCTTGGAAACCCTACAATTCCCCCCTTGGGGATTCCCCACCGGTTGAGAACCACTGATCTAAAGTAAAGAGTTCTACATGTTCTACATCTGTTCTGTCAAGGCTTGCTTCTGCGGCTGTTCTATGTAGATATTTAATAGCAAGAAAAGAGGAGTACACATCCCTGTCTCCGTCCTGTGTAGACTGTGAACATATCTGACAAACCTCCTTGTTTTCAATCTGCAGTGTGTCTTTTGGAAAATCTAGTGGTCATCGTCAGTAGAGACTCACTGTAGTCTATCTATAATGTGATGTGAAGCGTGGACAATGAGCAGAGAAGCTGAAAAATGCATCTAATGGCTGTGAAAATGTGTTTCTGAGGAAAATGCAAAGAATGCCAAGGACAGACAGAGAAAGCAATGACTAAGTCACATAAGATTCAAATGACATATTTAAACTGAATAGAGAAATTAGACGTAGACAGTCACATATTTTGGATAGGTTATGACAAGAAATAACTGGATAACTTGGTGACAACTGGCAAGATTAAGGTGGTGGGAAGAACAAGGGGAACTCCGTGAAGTAAGATCCTAGATGGCCTGGTCATCTGGTATGGTCAAGACAAACACAGAGCTTATCCACGGCTCTGGTGATCGCGCGAGATGGCGAAACATGACCTCCAACGCTTATCGGCATGGTACACGATGATGATGACCAGTCTATACATTATGTGGGCGCCTCTCTGTGGTTCCAAGTACAGGTTACCATAAAACCTACTAAGCAGCCTCGGTAACCTAATGGCTAGACACTAGCCTGTCAAAATGGAGTCCATGGGTTCCATCCATGGGCGAAATTTGATGTTTTTTTAAAAATAAACTGACCTGGACTCGCATGTCCACCACCGTCTACATTGGGTAGCAAGTATGTCGTAGGAAGTAACGGCAGTCGGCGTGATAATGACCTCATCCCTCACTGAGTGTCAACTGGGTTATATCAATGTTTGACCGATGCCCTTTAAGACGTGAAAACCGTCCTTTATTGTTGTTTAACTTTGTCGAAAGTCCTTTCCTGATCTATAAACAAATTGAATTGAGTTGAGTTGAGTTATGAACCGACATCACTGCACTCAGAACATGTCCACATGTGCTCCGTTCTCTTGTTCAACAAGCGAAGATTCATTCTACTAATCGTTCCCACCGCTATCTGATTAAAAGTACTCGTGGTCTTCCCTCTCAGTGTTAAGATTCTTCCAGAACCCCTACTGACTCCCCACAATCTCATTCTTTCCACAAACAGGTTCTCAATCTGTTTCCCCGGCTTCTCCACCAGGTCCCACAAACACATGACCACTTCCTCCTTGTCGATAGGCAATCTACCACCAAGAGGTGCATTCCGTGCCAGCCTATTAGCATGTCATTCCTCCGCACCCCCGCGTGGGCCGGGCAAAGTATCCATACAATTCTCACAATCTGTGACCTCTGAAGTGACGATAGCCATTCCACACGAAACATTCCTTTCTCCACCTTAGTAAGCATACTCTTTGAGTTAGTTAGTTAGTCGCGGTTCCAACTTCATGGCAACGGGTCGTCCCCATATTGCTCCGTTCCTGTGCCAGTGAATATCACAAAATGCTCCTCACTGTCCTATGTGAACAATGGAATAGACAAGAGTGTCAGCAAGCCAACAGCCCGCACAGGTACACTGTGCATAATTCCGCCCGCCAGAATGCCAACACAAAAGTCCTCCACGAAAAATACAGTTCATCGTCGATGAAAACGGCAGTCACCAGAAAGACTACATTGACCGGGGTTTTATCCCATACGGCTCGGTCTCTTTCTGCAGGGCGACCCACCGAAAGCGCCCCACAAAGCACGAACTCCATAGCTACAGCGACAACTCCCAGGAGTCTCCTGAAAAATGCACTCGTGAACCAAAAAGGCAAACCAGTCAATCCAGCAACAGCCGGCCGTCATCGTTCCGAACATGCAGTTCACGCGAAAAACAACTGCGAACAGATGCAAAAACATTCCACGTGAAATTCACAGCTCACAGTGTCGCGCCACGCACTCACTCAGTAGCGGCACGACGGAACCATAGCCTCCTTAGTCGCCTCTTACGACGTGCATGGTAGGCAACAGTGTTACTATTCTTTGCTCCGTACTCTTTGAATCCGTAATAAATACAATGTGTGTTGTAGTAGCCTCCTCTAACCAACGGAATGCCGCTGTTACTGCTTCCACCTCCATTCTCAAGCTGGAGGTCGTAGTCCCATATGTCGGATTCTGCTTTTTCAAGACTCGTTCATTAGCCTTTGCAATAAAACCCTAACCACTACGTCTGTTTCTCACCACTGACCCATCGGTCTAAATATTCTGCTGGCTAGACGCTGTATTCGTTGTTCACCCCCCCCCCCCCTTTTCCCACATATGTATGCTTTTGTGAATAGTGCATCAGTACAGCTTTTACCTTTCCTGAAATCAAACTGTACTTTGCTTAACTGTTGCTCGACTATGAGTCAGTATCTTTATTTCAATTGTTTTGTGTAATTGTTCCCTATGTGACCTCCTGAGTAATATGCGTTAGTATGTTTCGCACAGTCTCATATTGCCTTTCGTTTTCCACCTGAAAACACTGGAAAACAATAAGTCCAACTTTAACATCCATATATTGCCGCAGGAAACATGTATCCTTCTATTACTCTTATTTAGATTGATACAGATTTGAATTACTTTATTTTTTGCACAGTTATGTTTGTTCTTTTCATTTCTGTCATCACATGTCCATATCCCCTCAGCGGTAAACTAAATATTGTTAATTTCTCTTTCTGTAATTGCCTTCCGCTGATAAATATTTCTGCTGGAATGTTTGTTTATGATTTGTCATTATATTTGTTTTTATTGCATTGGGATATATATATATTTTGATTTTCCCTGTGATACTACACTGCATTTACTCGTCAGCGTACTAAAGTTAACTGATTCAGTGTGAAACAAATAGTAGGTTTCTACCAAACATGGTACACACTCAAATGAAGAAGTATGACAATTTATATTTCCGTTCAGTTAGTGTAACATGGTGGGTCAGTCCTCCACATTCTCAGTCTATAGAGGCCTTGTCAAAGACTTTTTACTACAGAACCGTGTCCCTCCTAATAACATGACATCATAGTTATTTTAAGATTTAAAGTTCTATAATCGGGCAGGGTATGATAAAGGCGCATGCAGTCATTTCATTGGCTGATGCCTGCCTAAAGACGCTAACTTCTGTGCCAAAACCATAGTCTAACAGTTGTAATTTTGATTTCATCTGGAGCGATGGATGTTAAGATGTGGTGCTATTTTATTCCCTGATTTAATTTCTCTGCGTCTCATGTACTACTGTAAATCATGTTTAGTGTTGTGGTTGTGCCTGGTGATGCGAAAGAGACGAATATCAGAGTATTTGTATGAGAAATGTGAAAGTTAGATCAGAACTTCATTAGGAAGTTATACAGATGTTTCTTTCTATCAGGCTGACATGTCTACCAGGTTGAATATTTTACCATGCCTATCGTTCGACTGCTATGAGAATTCTGCAGTATGCTTGATGACTGTATATCACTCTCAAGGCATATTTGCATTCTTTATGCTCTATAGAACTTTCTGTGGATGCATATCATTTTATATTCTTAATCAACTGTAGAAACGCTCTTCAGAGCCTACGTTTTCTCACTCTTGTGATTGGAATGTGTGATGTGACATGTAATCTTTTCCCTGTGAATGTTGAGAATATTTGAAGGAGTGAGATGTTGGTTTTATGAGTACTATCTCACATGACAAGAAAGATAGACGCCTTATCATATCCATATGTTTGCAGGACGTGCATTTTACGGCAGAAAAACACAATTCCTGTGATGACTGGTGATTATTTTACGTACATGAGAATTGCTAAAAGCCCTCTTAAGATTTGCCTTAAATGCAATTTTTCTCTGAAGACGGTGCACTTGTTACTTTGCAACATTGGTTGGGTTTGCGAACTGTGTTCAGAAAAGGACCATATATGTTCGAACCTTTGGTATGTTTATTGAATACATATCTGATGGCTCATTCAAAGATTCAGGGAGAAGGACATGTTTTTCATATGTATTTTGTTTCACATGTGACTATTGCTTATTATAATTGCCTTACCTGCTATGGAAGATATACTTTTGTTACCCAGTAGGGGAATAGCAATGATATGATGGAGATGACTTGTGAACTGAGTCTAGTCTGAGAGAGGGGAGGACTCGCA
This sequence comes from Cepaea nemoralis, assembly GCA_014155875.1. Classification (NCBI taxonomy): domain Eukaryota; kingdom Metazoa; phylum Mollusca; class Gastropoda; order Stylommatophora; family Helicidae; genus Cepaea; species Cepaea nemoralis. The sequence continues at coordinate 439,659 of JACEFZ010015894.1, forward strand.
ATGCAGTGTGGGTGTGGATGGGATAGGATATCCATGTACCAAAGTACCAACCATAGGGATTGGTGATTGGTCTGGCCACTGGCGAAATTATATTACATATTGCACATTGCAATTGTAAATTATGCCTGTCTCCCATGTGTCTCATATATGTCTCATGATGCTTGGTTCAGCATGTCTGTTTCATGATATTTGTCTCATGATACTTGTCTCAGGGTGTCTGCCTCAAGATGCCTGTCTCATGCTGCCTGTCTCACACTGCCTGTCTCATGATACTTGTTTTAGCATGTCTGTTTCATAATGCTTGTCTTATGATGTCTATCTAATGATGCCCAGGTCTCATGTTGTCTGAGTCTTATGAGAATTTTGACATATCTGGACAAGTATATTACTATGCTATTGATTTGGGTAATGATGTCTCCAACACAGCAAGAGGCCTCAGATCCATCACAAAATAGGGTGAGCAATGAGAATATACCATCCACTGTCCATCTGAGAGGAATACACGCCATCACCAATATGAGGGGATTGGTGTATGAGTAACACCCTACCTTCTCCTCCCCATTTATTTGAGTTTCCTTTTATGTTTGTTGATACTTTGATTATGACATTTGAACTTCATACCAATGCATAGCAAAGTCTTATTGTTTGTTTGTGTCAGCAGAGAAGGGGATGGTGGAGAGGCCTTCATTTGGGACATCCAAATCAAATCTTAAACTTCTAATCTATATGGAAAGTCAATTATTTCTTCAGTACTGCAGGTTGGAATTACCAGCCTAAACTTACATCCTCCTATGCCTATGTGGATGGCACTGAAAGGGTCGGTTCGTTAAACCCTAACACAGGCATGGTCTGCACTGTAAGCAATGTTCCAGGTATGTACCTATAAGACACCGAGAAGAGGCCCCCCCTATCTTTTAAATGCCCTCCTGGCATCAGTTTGCCTCAAGCAGGCCCATGGTTGCTTGAAGTCTGTGTTCATTGAAACTCCCATATTTATCCCCTAGTCTGAATGACTGGCATTTCGTGGTTAATTTCTACCTCAGCTCATTAATAGCCGTGGCTTATATGGATGAAGAGGATTTGAAAATTATCTGTTTGTTCCCATTTAAACTGGATTATTGACTAAGTACAAGAACTAGTGTCTTAACTTTTAGTCCCATTCTGAAAACTTCGTGTGGTCAGACTTGCAAGGTGCGATGCTGCAGAATGTTGGATTTATGTCCCAAATCACTGGTTGGTCTTAAGAACGTCGTGAACTACACGTACCGAGTCTTTACCTTCCCAGTAACAGGAGGAGTTGGGACTCACCGTATTGATTGACTCCAGGCGTCAGCTCCACAAGCAGTCTCGTCATCACTAAGGAATCAATATAATTGTATCTCTTCAAATACTGTTTCACAGGAGGGAATGAACTTGTACGGGATATATCATGAAGAAGCTGCTACCTGGGACTTTCCTAACACCGCTTACAGGTGGCAACAGAATGATAATGGACCAGAACAGTAGTTATTTACTTGTGTCTTGCCCAGAACAAGTGATTTTTGTTTTTCTCAGTGACAAATGAAAGAGATAATATTTTAAATAGATTAGGTCTGTTGTTGAAGGAGGAGTTTTATGGATTGTGATGTATTGGTTAGAGGATAGTTGTTATTTACTTTTAGGTTGGGAATTTTGGGGTTGGTATGGGATGAAGTATCTGTTTTTTTTTCCACTTAATGTGTAACAATGCATATATTATGTCAAAGTGCTTTCTGCTTTCACTGGGTGGAACCTGGGTCTTCACTTGACCCCTCAAGTCTCAATACGAAGGAGGTGTTGAGAATGGTTGCTGAGTACATTTATTGTAAATGTCTTATGCAACTGTTGTTGAGTACAGGGAATTGTTAATGTCTTGTCCAGCTGTTGTTGAGACCAGTTCATTGTGAATGTCTTGTCCAGCTGTTGTTAAGAACATTTCATTCTGAATGCCTTGTCCAGGTGTTGTGAGAACCTTTCATAATGAATGTCTTGTTCAACCTGGTTGAGTACAGCTATTGTGAATGTTATGTTCAACTGTCTGAAGTATCTTCCATTCTTAATGTTTTGGTCAATTTCTGTTGAGTCCAATTGACAAGTGTCACTTTTGATACACATAATGTTAGATCCACATGAGGTTGGCGACTCAACAAAGCAAACATGGTTGGCAAACTCAACATTATTAAGGAGAGAACAAGTTCCTCTGTTGCTGTGGCGAATTGCCAGGATTTTTATCAGTCTAATGGGGGAACATTTTATTTTATAATTCTTTGTAGGAACTTAAACTTTAAGTCTAATTTTCTCACAGTGGGGGTTTCGTGAGTCATGCTAAATGGTTCCTCTGAAAGGGCTGTTCGGGAATGATTATCCATCCCATTAGGGATGCCCTTAGACAACTTGCTATATCAAACCTTTATTATATCTATCTATTACATATATAAATATTTTATACAAACCTCACTCATAGAGTCTTTTGTAATATTTCTAAAACCCCACAGTTAGCATTGAAATTGCGGAAGATATTGTAACAGAAGTAGAGTAGTAGGTGGGAAAAGGCTACGGCACGATTGAGCATCGGGGGAGAATGGGAAGAGGGATGCTCAAGTCGTGACGTAGTTGGTTGTCAGGGGGCAGTCAAGATCAGGGCCTGGAACTGGAAGGACGCCATGTTTATAGAGCTTGCCATCAAATGTAAATAAACCTTATTTATATGAAACCAACAGTCTTTCTTAGTCCTTCACACTGTTATAGGACTAATTTTGGTGCCGTGACCAGGGTTCGAGCTTGGTACAACGCGAAGTCTCAAAATGCTGTCTACTGAGTAACAACGCGAAGTCTCAAAATGCTGTCTACTGAGTAACAACGCGAAGTCTCAAAATGCTGTCTACTGAGTAAGATCGCGGAGTCTAAAAACGATGTCTACTATATAATACATCGAAGTAGCTCAAGATCCTTGGTCCGTTTGTGTCGATCGCCAGAAACAGAATTTCGGCACGGTTCTAAACAAGTATTGAACATAACAAAGCGCAGTTGGAAAAATGGCCAATAAGTTATCTGTGAGAAGTACAGCAACCAAAAGCCCGGCCAGGGGTGGTTGTCTGTAAGTCTTTTTCAAGACTTGATATCAAAATTTAATTGGCGTCAAGAAAAGGCTGAAGACCAACTTGCCATAACAGGTTGCAGCGCCTGCGATTGTCATCAAACCGGCGAGCATCAACTGTAAACACCATCCTAATGGCTCCTCTTGTCCATTACTCTGGCGAACGTGTCAGGAGTGTGCTGAAGCTCAAGTCAGTAAATCGATATCTCGAGCGAGCAGGAGTGTGCTGAAAGTCGGCCCAGTTTGAACGTGTCTTGAGCGAGCAAGAGTTTGGCTGAAGGGCAATCCAGTCTGATCGTTGTTTCAGGTGAGCAAGAACTTTTCAATAAGACAATCAAGTTCAGCCTCAATGTTAATAGGTTTTGTTCTGAGCGCTAACAACTGGAAAAAAGAACGTTGGTAAAAGACAGTCAAGACAGCAAATAAATACCTCATTACTTCATGGATTGCCCCATGTTTTGTTGACGTGTCAGACTATCTCAGGGCTCTACTACAAATGAGAGCCGCTCGCTAATCCTTTTGGGCTCTGTTACGTATGAGTCGTTCTCAAGACGTCGATTTGATGTACACCATCTCAGAAGGGACCCAACCAAGGGTTGAAGTACTGTACTGAGGCATCCCAAGAAGAGAACCTACCTTAGAAGAAGGAACGAACTACCTGAAGTGCGCGATTGGTTTCAACTAATACAGCGTTGAATTTAACCTGACGGCGAACCTAGGAGAATAAGTCTTGCTTGGATCGAGAAACAAGAGTAGGGTAATTTGTACACCTATTAATTGATTGAACTGTTCTTACGGTATAAGTGATTTGTATTTCTTAAATTAGTAAGTTACAAATGTGAAGTTGTTTGCTTGGTCTGTATAAAAATATTTCAGCATAGCAGAACCATCACAGCACAGTGGAGAAACAGGCATAGTTTCGGCTGAGTTCAAGACGAGTTTTTTTTCCTCCAGGTACCAAAGAATATGCAGAAGAAGGAGTAGAAATATTGTTTCAGGTTGTTAGAAATTTCAAAGGAAGTTAATATGAATTACTTGTATGTGGAATTACAACGTATTAGTACATGGTTAGGGGAGTTAAAGGTGTCAATTACTGAAGTAGAGAATTTTGTGGAAACGTTGAAGAACAGAACGACTAGACAAGACCCTTATAGATTTAAGGTAGACTACAATAGAGTAGGAAAGAATAACAGGAGACAGCCACTGCTTGATAAAGACAGAAGACAATATAGTTATGATGAACCGAAGTTTAATGGTTATAGAGTAAAAGACGGTGAGAACAGACGAAATGGTGAAAAGTCGGACTGGTATAGCTGTTATAGATACAAGAATGGTCCTGAGAGAGACTTTTCCCAGAAATTGTGGAAGTGGCCATCCTATAGCAAGAATGATAGGAAAAAACGTGACGAATGGTTTGAACAAAGACGGAGACAGTATTTGAAGTCAGGGTCAAAGAACAAAGTGGAAAACGTAAGTGAAAATTCAACTATTCCCAAGGTAATAGCCAATATGACTGTTAGACAGGAAAAGAAGACGACGGTATTAGTAAAGAAAATAAACCGAGATACACAGACGCAGACAGGTAATACGATAGAAAATAGTACGCAGACTCAGGTAGATACAGTAGAGAAAAAGGTCCAGGTACAACCAGCCAGCAAGATAACAAAGAGAAGTCAAACTGACTTAATAGAAAATCAGTCAAAACCAACTCATTTGACTAAGGGAGACAAGGTTGAAGTTAAGAAAGATAGACAGACGAGAACCAAGGACGAAAGAAAGCCAAAGAGGAAAAGTATTGAAGAAAGGAATAGTAGTATGATAGTTAATAGAGGTACTGCCGTATCAAGTTCCTCAGGTATAGACATGAAACTAATTCCCAAATGGTGTAGGAATATTAGCTGTCAGAGTTCAGGTTACGGAGAAGATATTCCTACCGCCGCATATTATAGTGATGCTAAAACAGATATTAATACTGATGATTCAGAGAATGAGAGAATTGCACTACGTACAGATCCTGAATCGAAGCATGATGTTCCCTCATACGGTGTAGTTGCTGGTAGACAGACGGACAGAGTTTTGGTTAGTGACTCTTTAGAAATAGATACCAGTTTATATGACAAGAAAGTAGGGAAGGCTAAGAGACGAATACCAAGAAAGAAAAAGATTGCCAGAGGTTCTAGGGCCGACGTGTTTGCAGTAGGCTATGAGTCTGATGAAGGAACTATTATCAGTGTGTCATCTGAAGACGAGATGGGGAGGTACAAACGTTACGTAAGGTATACAGGAAACAGTGAGCAGACCGACGCAAATAAAAGAAATAGAAAGAAATCATTTAAGAAGAAGAAGAAAATAGTAGACAGATAGCGGGAATTTACTCAACGACAGAAAATGACTTAGGAAAAATAGAAGACCTTATGACCTTAAGACCTGAGTACTTTAACAACAGGTTAATGACAGATAGTGAAGATGACATAATTAGAGAAAGACGTACTAATGTACTGAGAGACAATGAAATATTTAACTTGGACACACTCTATAATTGTTAAAATTCCTTGGGTGAGGAAGGCAAATGGAATAGTTTTGGCTTATGAGAAGAATTGCGGTTTGAGCATATAGATATATGAGCTGTCTAAAATAGGCAGATGAATTTTTGGTGTAGCATCGCATGGTACAGGGTAGGCGATGGTGTTGTTGAGGATAGAGAGTTACAGCAAATGATATTCTACGTGGATACGTAATACAGGATATCTTCTGTTTGGTTACGATGTAGGGAGAGTAAACTAGGTAAAAATACTCCTTTGTCCGGAATGGAAAGAATGGAGAGTTAATCAGGTTGACTGATGCATAACTGATGTGATTAAAGTAGAGTAGATTCAGCACAGAATTAGTAGAGGGTGACAGATAAATGGTTTGACTCAGAGCTATGACGTGATGTCTGAGATAGTTTTGCTTGTTGGTTTGAGAAGAAAGAATAGTATTGTATGACAGGTGAACCGAGAATATCTGGTGAGGAGATATAGATTGAGGAGAAATTGAGTATCCTGTGAGTAAAATAGTCAGTTGAACGCGAGAATATTAAGAGTAAAAGACTGTAGAAGTTGATGCTTGAAAAATACGAGTTACGTCGTGCTTGTGGAGAAAGAAGAGCTGATTAAATCTGAGAAAGTTGTTGTGTGGAGAAATATAGAATGCGGAATGAGCTTTGTTTGTCTTGAAGAGATAGTAGATAGTGCTGTAAAAGAGATATAAATTGCGAGAGATAATGTATAGGGTCTGACCTTCGTAAAAGAGTGAATGATTGAGAAAAGTAGAAATAAGAAAGCAGTGAATTGCGAAAGTTCTGTAGAGTAATTCGTCTGGTTATGCGTTGTTCATACGTGAGTATAACTGTTTGAAGACGTTGCCTAAGTGAAGTACATAGACAAAATGTAATAGTGGCGCTGATATATCGTGTGTCAATGTGTGTGGAGGAGATCAATACGCTTAGATTGTGGTGAGTGATTGCTGGAATGTTGAATTGGCGTCTAGATTGTTTTTTAAAGAAATGGTAAGGACACGTTAAGTTGTCGCGAAGCGAGAATAGTCGTGAAATGAGAGCGAGGTTGTGTATCACTGTCCGTGTGAATATGCGAAGAGTGTTTGATAAGTGACGTTGATAAAACGTGGAACGTAGAGTATGCGAAAATTGAGAGATAGAAAGAACGTGATTAGAGAATTGTGATGTCTTTTCGTTAGAATATCTGATCTTGGATGGAAATTATGGAAGTTGTATGACAGATTGACGGAAAGAGAGTTAACATTCTGAATGACGTTTCATAAAACATATTTAGTATTCTTGACAGGGACATGTCGAAGCAGGAATGCCTAATACTGAGAAATGAGGAAAGTGAGGTCCGTTGTCAGTTATAAGTGGCGTGGGTTGCTGTTCTGAAAGAATCCCGGTAAATTGGAAGAGGAGTGAAAGATACGGAGGTAAACAAGATTAAATAAATGAATGTTAGAAAAGGTGTTCCGATAAGAGTGACTAGTTTGATTATCGTCACGATGCAAGAGTGCTAGGAGAGACTTGAGGATAGCTTAGAGTAGTCGTGGTGAGATGTTAGAAAGTAATGATACGTTAAGTAATTGCGTCGGATAGACGAGGAACTTAAAAGTAGAATTAGTTATTGGTACAGTAGGTAGATGTATTGGTGAGAGGTCTATAGTAAATAGATAAGATTTTTTCTGGTCGTAGTAGAGTGAAGATGCCGTAGTTAACGGTAATGATTAAGAAGTTGTAGTGATGTTTGGTACAAATCCAAGGGAGACAATTGCTGTGCCGAGCCACAGGTTCTATAAGTAGATAATTGACTGCTGGTACGTTGAGATAATATTGAGATAGTCGCCACATTAGTAATAGATAAAGTGAGTGACCTGTAGTTCACAGTGCTTGCTTAAGATATTTGTGATGTGTTAGAAGTTAGTTTTGTAAAAGATAGAAAATTGTGAGGGGAGAGAATCAATGTTGATTATTGATTTTTTTTGTTGTGGGGAGAACAGATATTGTTCTAGATTAAGAAATTGGTCTGTAGTTAACAGATATACATACTTGGCAGTGAAGTGTTTTGTTTTCTCGGTTATAGAAATAGTGGAATGAATAGCTCATATAGGAGGCCAATGTTGATGGGCCACTGTACGTAGTAATTTGAAGGGAGTTATATTTTTTTTTGAAAACCTTCTCTTTAGCGAGAAGACAATTGTTTTATTGAGTCTGAGTTTTAATGCCTCATATATAGAATGTTTTTGCTTGATTTGGTCCCGTAAAATGATTGTTATTATTTTAGAATAGGATTATTGTGTTCTTAGACTTTTGTGTATAAACTATTGGTCCGTAAAAGAGACCAATAGTATTAGGTAACAATAGATTAGGATGTATGTTGTATTATTTTAATATATGTTTTTCTTTGAATGAGTTCATGTCTTTAATTGATATGAGGGGAAACATAAATGATGTTATAAAAATTGGGGGGGGGGGGTATGATATCCTGTTGTGATTTTATTTCGCTGTTTTGTATGTTAAATAGTAGTTAATTAAGTTATGTTTAGTTTACATAGTTTTGTCTAGAATAAAAACAATATATGGGGTTTAATTGGGACCCTTCGTTCAGAAAAGAGTTAATAAAACTACTGAGAGCTAAGAGAGAGACACATTCCCTTTGTGAAGAATAAGTTCATGGGTATTATATTGCTGTGATAATCAGCATAATGAGGTTGATATGGTTATGAAGTAGTAGAAACATATACCGGGGATGGTTATGGGAAAGTTTAGAGTTACACTAAAGTCAGCATTGGAAAAAATATGGGATTGGAAGCCATATGGGAGAAGAAAAGATTAATGAATATAGGGGAAAGTTTTGAACATAGTCTCCATGGGGTCAGAAGAGCCAAGATATACACGAGATTGCTGGGTTATAGAAGAATAAGAAGATTACCCCAGAAAAAGAGTAAACATGAATTGAATCCATGTTTGAGTAGACACTGTGGATAGCAGTACAATAGTAAAGGGGTTGTAAGTGTGAGAAATAAACATAGTGGAGACATAATGACATGTTTTTTTTTTTTGAGGGTCCGTAATATATGGACTGAGATAAAGTTGATTGCAAGCAGTCACAGACAGGAGTTGGGGGTAGTATATTGTTGCTGTTGATAACGGCATAAGTGGAAGTTTTAATAGATATGCCCATAATAAATGGACAGTAAGGGGTCGCTGAAATTGTCGGCGAGAGAATTCTGAGTGAGGTATAGGAGAAGATTGTGAAGTGATGTATATTGAAACAGGTCTTAAGGGATAATGGATTTTTTTAATTGTGTCCTCGGGATGTGTTTTGTGGTTAACATTACAATGTGAGTTTGAGATAAGGTTCAGAGTTAAAAAATTGGTGTCTGTAATATATAGACACTTGGTTGGTATTTGATGCTGTAGATAGCAGCGTAAACGGTTACCATAATAAGTGGTACGGTAGAGGATATAATTGTTTTAGACTTTATTACATAAAGTCTCAAATGACATAGGGGGGTAAAGGGGGTGTGTGATTTAGCTGAGTAGTTTTTGTAAGAAAGAGTTCTACTGCTTCTTTTAAATTCCGGTGGCCACCGATTCTTTGTCTTTCTATTGTGTGAGAGTGATTTCAGGTTGATTAAAAGTAGAGAATTAGTGGGGTTGGTGATGAAAATAGGGAGTTGGTATCGGAAGAGTACAGCGTTTGAAATTTTAAGCGGATTGCTTATGAAGAGAAGAAGAAGTATTTAAGAAGACGTGTTATGATGTGTTGTATAAAGTTGAGATTTAAATGTTATTAAGGATATGTAAATATGTTATGTAATATGTTATATGTAAGGAAAAAAAGAGGGAATAGAGTAAGAGGATTAGGAGTAAAGATTTTTTCCTTTACAAGAAAAATTCTTTAATTAACATGGGGAGGTGTAACAGAAGTAGAGTAGTAGGTGGGAAAAGGCTACGGCACAATTGAGCATCGGGGGAGAATGGGAAGAGAGATGCTCAAGTCGTGACGTAGTTGGTTGTCAGGGGGCAGTCAAGATCAGGGCCTGGAACTGGAAGGACGCCATGTTTATAGAGCTTGCCATCAAATGTAAATAAACCTTATTTATATGAAACCAACAGTCTTTCTTAGTCCTTCACACTGTTATAATATCACGAAATAAAACACGTAAAACTATGACCCTAGTATGGCAATATATCGTCTTTCTGCCTAAATATGTGGTGATATATTATTCTTTGACACTGAATCCGTTAAGATACTTATAATCCCTTCACGAACAAAGATATAGTAATGTTAATTTGTTCTCTAACATTCCACGTCATATTTTCAGTATGTAAGTTAACTCGATAAGGGGACTGATTCCCTGGTCTATATAAAACCAATTTAATGTATCACTAGAGATTCTCACAGCTGCCTTTTGTTTAATCTAGATTGTTTTTCATGCTTTATTAACTGTAATTGTAAACCGATTTCTTGCATTATGTTCCATATTTATTGATGTTCTACAATGTAAAATGCCTTTGTCAGTCTATACATATTATTTTTCGGATTCTACCGTATATTTTCTAGAAAGTAATAAGTCCTAAAGTCTTAAATGCATACAGCTTTACCCCACTTGGCTCAGTCTTCCTCGGCGAAACCGCAAGCCGCTTGCCGAGGCATCGCACAAAGCACGAACTCCGTAGATCCAGCAATGACCCCTATGAGTCTCCGGGAAAAACATTTGAGCTCTAGGAGTCTGAACGACGCAGTCCGGGGACAAACCCACGGCCTTCAGAACTCGAGGCAGTATCTGCGTATGAAAGTGATTGCAGTTTACATTAATTACACATTTTCCAAAGTACGTCTTTTTGTTTCTCTTTCTTGCGTGTGTGTGTGTGTGTGTGTTTTGTTTTTTTTTTTAATTTTATTGTTTTCATTGGTCTCTTTTACATATTTGCCCAGATGTGTATATTGCATCAATGCAACTTTTACCTGCCCTGAAACCGAATTGTACCAGTGCGCTTAAATGAAAACCTTAAATTGTGTATGTGTGACTGTATTATGGAAAAGTAAAGTACAAATATATCAATTTTCGATGTAGTAATGACTGCGTTCAATGCAAGTCCTCCAGCACCGATAAAATGCTTGGATTCCTGCAGAAAAAAATGCTCTTTGTCCTGTGTTTAATCACTCATGCTTGTGTGATAATGCGTTATTTGACTGTTATTGTGAACTTGTGGCCACTCAATGCTTGTCATATAACTTTTCCCCGCAGGATTTGTTAGCAGTTTTGGTGATAATACCAGATTGTACTCCAGGACTAGTGCGATACCTCTTAAAATATAATTCACACACACACACACACACACACACACTAACAAAACTCTTGGATCAAATTCCGAGTCTTTATTACGTCACAGATTTGCATCTTAAACATGACAATACAAATAATTGTTCTTTATTCACGGGGTTTAGTCAAGACAGCTGCGCATGCACAGTGGCTAGCATGCTTGAGAGTACAAGTGGCTTTGTGTTGAAATTCCACCAAGGCGAGGAATGCTGTTAAAGTTCGCTGAATTCAATGCTGGGCTCAGCCTAAACATGGGTTCCATAAATTCTTCTAAGAAATATAGATACATGTCTTGATCTGTAACTTTCACTAATAACATTTTGTTTGCATAAATATGGTTTGTTAGTTTTAAAGAGTTGATATTTTATCTGTCCTGCAATCATAGATCTTTACATCAGTAAGGTAAAGCATATATATATATATATATATATATATATATATATATATATATATATATATATATATATATATATATATATATATATATATATATATATATATATATATCTTCTTCTTCTTCAGCGTTCCGAGCCACTGAGGTTCTTTGCTGCAAATACAATCTGTCTTCATTCGTCTCTCTGGTGGACTTTCTCTTGCCAGTCGTTGATTCCAAGTGGTTGTAGGTCTGTACATGTATTATCTCTCCACCGCCTTCTTGGTCTACCTCGGGGTCTACGGTCATTTATTTCCTAAGTGTAAGCGAGTTTTGTTTCCCTATTATCTTCCATTCTTTCTATATGCCCCAGCCATTGTAGTCTATTAGCCTTCATGATACCAGTGATTAGCGGGGACTTAAACAAATCATAAATGTCTTTGTTACTTCTTCTTTTCCACTCTCCACTTTGTGTATCCCTAATGGGTCCAAAGATGCCCTCTTAAAATTTTGTTCTCAAAGGTTTGTAAATATATATATATATATATATATATATATATATATATATATATATATATATATATATATATATATATATATATATATATAATTGAAAGCAATAACAGTCATTAGACAGGTAGTTAAGTTCGTAGTTAGATAGATATACGGACATATGAGTAAATACTTAAGGACGCTGACTTACCAATAAATAAATCTATTTCATATTCGAATATTTGCCATCTGTAATGAACATAGTAGCAATGTATTAATGTCGATCTTTTCTCATTGTAAACAAAAGAGCTATACAATACGCAACCAAAGTAATAAGAAAAAACACAAGAAAGTAAGAAAAATAAACGACATAGTTTTAAAAAAAATGTCAAATCAATACAATGTAAACTACGATCACTTTCATACGCAATAATAATGATAACATGTAACAATTTATGTATCAGCTTGAAGTAAGATGGATATAAGATAGTATTAGGAAATTAAAAGTTATGCATTACCTCTTGTATGTGTGAAAATAATGAAGAAATGGTGACAAAAACAGGTACATAATTTAAAACCTTCGAGTCTCTGCGTGAGTGGCGACAAGAATGCAAAGAGTTAATGACTAGCAATCTTTAGTAGAATGTTAATCTTGGGGAGAAGCATACTGAAAATGATTACATCTTTACGTTCAGTTCTTGTCAGCCTTGCAGAGTAATTGTTTTGCCTTCCAAGTCAGGTTATGAGAGGACATTGAGAGTAAGCGTTTGTGTGTGTGTGTTTTGTTCACGGTGGTATCAAATCCTTAGATATTACAACGCGTTTGTGTAAGTAATCTCTGAAACTGTTTCTATGGTATTTAAGTGCGAGAGCTCTAGGAGACATTCTACATCATAATATATGGTTGTATAGCGGAACAATATGACTTATAGTGTCCAGGAGTGTAAACCGCCCGTAAAGCAATCGCGAGGAGAAATTTCTAGAAATCAACGATCACATGCAGTCTCCACAATGAAAGTTGGCTGCAAAGGCTTTCCAACTCTCTCTCTCTCTCTCTCTCTCTCTCTCTCTCTCTCTCTCTCTCTCTCTCTCTCTCTCTCTCTCTCTCTCTCTCTCTCTCTCTCTCTCTCACCTTGACTGTACATTCTGTCAGACTACTACTGTTCGTTCATCTCTTGATGTTATCGTCCCAATTGTATCGTTGTCTACATCTTGCTCACTTGCTTTCAACCTTACCCTCTAGTATGGTTTTTAAAAGAGTATTATGTGTTTTAAAGTGGCCGAAATATTTCACTTGCCTCTTGTTTTTCATCAATGCTCTTTTATTATTCCGTTGTTTTTTCTAGGACCTCTGCATTTGATTGATTTTGTTACCATAAAATACGACATATTCTTCTGTATATTCACATCTCCATTAGAAGAAGTTAATCTTTAACTGGTGTTTGGGCCTCTTGTCTTGTCCCCACTGTTGGTGTTCCACCAAGGTCATGATTCTGGGTGTCTTACTTCTGTCGTACATTCGAACTCTGTACGCTAGCTGCAAGACATAGCCATCTATCATGTGCCATGCCGGAAAGCTTTGGAGGTCATGATTCGCCATTTCACTCAATCACCATAGTCGAGGATCAGCTCCGTGTTCCTGTCTCGACCATGCCATGTGGCCATGTCATCCAGGTATTTACTTCTCGATCTTCCCCTGGTATGTTCACTTCGATCTTACCAGTTGTCACCAAGTTCTCCAATTCAATTCTTCTCATAACATGCCCAAACACTTTTGACTGTCTACGTTTAATTTCTCTAAACAATTTACGATTAATACGTGTTTCCTGTAGCTTCTGGTCATTTGTTTTTCTGTCTGTCCATGGAATTCTTTGCATTCTCCTCAGAAACCACATTTCTACAGCCATCAGATGTTTTTCAGCTTGACTGCTCATTGTCCAAGTTTCACATCCATACAAAAGTACAGGCTCTATGTAGCATATCAACACTCTTTTTCTCGTTTCATGAGGCATCTTTTTATTGGTCCGTATGTTTTTCATCTTGCTTAAGGCTACTTTCACCACGGCCATTCTTGTTCTAATCTCTTCAAGGCATCTCCCATCAGATGTCATGAATGTTCCGAGATAATTGTACCGATTCACTTGTTGAAGACTATTCCCGTTTACTTTTATATTACATTGTGGTATTTCTTTCTTCCTAGTGACGACCATAATCTGTGTCTTTTTACAATTTAATTCTAACCCCAGTTGTTCACTGTGTGCAACAACCGCATCTACTAATTGTTTCAGATTCTGCTCATTGTCTGCAATCAATACTGTATCATCTGCCTATCTAATCTTGTAGATGTTTCGTCCTCCAACGATGATTCCATTTATATCTTCTGCTTTTCTGAAAATATGTTCACTGTACAGGGAAAAAAGACCCGGATGCATTGCACATCCCTGTCTCATATCTCTCTTAATAGGCTGATATTGTCCCGCTTCATTATCAATCATTATGTCAGCTTGTTGTTTCCAATATATGTTTTGTATAAGTCTAATGTCTTTCTCATCAATTTGTAGATCTGCAAGCATATCTACCATGTTGACATGTCTTATTCTATCGAAAGCCTTTGTTTAGTCAATATAGCGAAGATGTATATCTTTGTTTACTTACTGGGACGTTAAATAACTAGCTGATCGCAGTATATGCACAGCTTTTACTGTACCCTTTCCTTCTTCAAACCCACATTGTTCTTCTCCTATTTCAGGTTGTATTTTTTTCCCCTCACTCTTTGCACGATAATTCTTAGCAAAATCTTCGTGATGTGACTAATTATACTAATTGTTCGATGTTGATCACATTCCAAGGCTCCTGATATTTTGAGGGGATTGCAATAAATACAGAATTACATACATTAGAAGGTATATCTACGGTATATATAATGTGTTCAGTAATCTGGTGACTGGATCTATTCCATATTCTTCTAAATCATTAATCATTTATGTTGTGATGTTATCTGATTCGGGGGTCTTGTCAGATTTCATATGTTTAAGAGCAGTCAGAACCTCCATCTTCAAAATTGGCGGTCCTTCACTATTAAATCGAATATCATACTGTTCATCTCTGTTATCATCATAAAGGTTTTTCACATAATCTGACCATGTAGAATCTGTTATTTTTCTATTATGATTTTGCCATCCTTAGTTTTTAGACAGCCAGCTGATGTACTTGTTCTTTTATTAATAAGTTCCTGAATTATTAAGTCGAATATCATACTGTTCATCTCTGTTATCATCATAAAGGTTCTTCACATAATCTGACCATGTAGAATCTGTTCTTTTTCTATTATGATTTTGCCATCCTTAGTTTTTAGACAGCCAGCTGATGTACTTGTTCTTTTATTAATAAGCTCCTGAATTATTTTGTGCACTAATTTGGTATTTTGACTGTTGTGTTTTTCAATTTCTATGCAATTTTTCTCAGGCGTTCTTCTTTTGCCTCCTTACATAATATTCTGACTTGTCTGTGAATTTCTTCATAATTGGCAGGATTATTTTGTTGAATCTTCTTGTTTCCATTAGTTGTAAACTTTCTTCAGTCATCCATTTCTTACGACCCACCTTCTCTATTTTGGAATAGTTGTTTCTGCGGCAAAACTGATTGAATTCTTCAACATATCCCATTGATCATCCACATCTTGAAATATGATCTCTAGGTCAGACAATACAATCAAATCTGTTCTTGTACTTTTACGTTGAATTTGTTTTGTATTTCCTTGTCATTTCTCAATGTACACAGATCATATTTAGAGTTTCCTGTTATATGCTTGACTTTCTTTAACTTTACCCTCAATGTATCTGTAAATAATCTGTGGTGACTATAACAGTCAGCACTGAGAACTGTATTTGCAATTGTTAACAGCATTTCGAAACCTTCTGCTAATCAGAATGTAATCAATCTGGTTTCTAATCCTGTTATCAGGACTCCTCCATGGCCTTAATCGTCTAGGGTGTCGTTTAGATCAGGTGTTCCGTAAATAATTTCTGCTCTTTTGCCTATTCTACAAGTCTGTATCCTCTTTCGTTTCTCTCTCCCAAACCATGGTTTCTTACTGTATATCAATCACCTTGAATTCCTACTTTTGCATTGAAGTCACGAATTATGATGTTTATTTCTGAGTTTTTACTTTTCTTTAAAGCAGACTCTATGTCACTATAAAATTCCTCTACACTATCTTCACTTGATTATCCTGTTGGGGCATATATTTGAATAACGTTTATGCTAAAAGGTCTGCCGCTTAATTTAACTAATAGATCTCTGCAAGACATATGCTCGTGGGTAATTGCAAATGCTTTACACATTCGCCGTTGTGTGTGCCTGCCAAGCAGAAACCCTGCCCTCGGGAAGGTGAACATCATGCACCCGGTGCTTACTTCTGACTGCATCTTTGACCTGGCATGGTAAAACACTTCTTTTATCTCTCATTTCTGTTCTGCCGCCATCTCAACGTCTGTCTGCGGTTGTCTGTGCTACGAATGGCGTCATCGCCGCAATGTTGCATTCTTCGCACCTCGGCCACGACAGAAGACACTGCATTTATGCTAAAAGTAAGATAGCTCTTCTTCAAGGTTATTTCCATAGTCGCTGGCTGGGTCCTTCCTTCCATCGCCCTTTCTCTTTTGTGGAGAGCTAACCCCTCATGACGTCATGCCCTTTTGCCAGAAACTGTCGTCGACGCTGAGCTACAGTGGTACTCTTTGCGTGACCCTGGTGTTGCTTCCAATTGCTTCTGATCTGCTAAACTTTAAATTCATGTAGTTATTTCAATTGTGTTGTTTCAAATTGTATTTTCCCTTTCTTGTGCAGCAACGTAAACATCCTTCAACCCATTCAGTGTCATTAAGTTATTGAGAAGTTCAAACATGGTATTTCTGGAGAAGTCTGTATCGCGGAATCCCATTGTGAAATTATAAATGTACATTTCAACATAGAAATTGTATAATATCAGTAACATGTGAAATCTCATTTACTTCTACAATTTATTTACCAGTGAAGCATAGGCCATCAGCCAACTGATTCCAAATCTACATTACCTATCGCTGTCTCCTGCAGTCCCATCCCTGTTTTCTCCATGGTATTCAACTCGATCTAATTCTCTTTTCGTGCTTTTAATTCTGCTACCACAGTATTTTATTTAACCTATGCGTTCTAGAAGAAGGCTTTTCAGTTATGTTGTTACAAGTGTTTTTCAATGCGTCCTAACCAGTGTCTTCTTATGTAACAGACTCCTTCTTTTTCGCCTTTATTTCCTCCTTAAGGGTTTATGTCCTCAATCAACTCACTCCAAGCGTCATGTCCCCAGCTATCCCAGAACTATGTCCATATACTTACTCTCTGTATTATTCTCTCTGTCTCTACATTTCTTCTCAGTGTGTTTTGTCTTCCTTATTTCTTTCTACCCTGTGGATTTCAGACAAAAGACTTTATAGTAATACAATTCTCAGGTTTTCTCAGTGTATGCACTATCCAATTTCCATTTACACTTTTCTCGGAAGCTTTCAATGATTGCCCTATCCAACGCTAGCATCTTTTCCTCACCTCTTGATTCATTGGCCCAGTTCACTTCATGACCTCCATATTATAGTACGTGTTGTTACACACTTGATTTTGCTGATTTCGTTGTTCTATGCAATCTATGAACGTGTGGTGGACTAACACGGCTGTTATGTGAGTTCTATATGCAAAGTTTTCTGTTTTCATGAGTCCCACACATATAGTAAATGAAAACAGCCACACAGATGTATGTGCCAAATTTAGTGGTTATGTGATGTCAGGTGAGTGATACTTGAGAAAACACCTATTATATATGTAATGGTGCGCTTATATGAAGTATAATTAAACAAGTTTCGTTTACTTCGTTAATATTATATATATATATATATATATATATATATATATATATATATATATATATATATATATATATATATATATATATATATATACGCTTTTGTATTTCGTTAACATAGCATTTTAAATGTGAAACTATTACCCATCTGTATTTAGTTGATAATACAGATATATTGTGTGCGTCTTTAACACATCTCTTAATTCCTCGATTATACAAAATATATCGTGTGGTCTATTTATTTTTATTTGCTGTATTCTCAAAGACAAGAAAATTGGCTCTTGGTTTTAACATGATCAGGTTCTTGACTCTTGATTTTAACCTAAATACGATTTTCAGTTCTTGATTTTAACCTAAACACGGGTTTCTGTTCTAGATTCTAACCTAACCACGGTTTACAGGTCTTCATTTTAACCTCACCCGGTTTTCAGTTCTTGATTTTAACCTAAACCCGATTTCAGGTCTTGATATTAACCTAAACCCGGTTTTCAGTTCTTGATTTTAACCTAAACCCGGTTGTCAGTTGTTGATTGTAAGCTGATCAACAGCACGACAGACACAGGAGCCACACTTAGAGGTGCTCATTCAGCGGAGAGTGTGCAGGGGGTCTGGCCGACACTCAGCATTTAGTGGAAAACGCTGGCGGGCGTTTATCAGGCAGGCACTGACACCATCAACATGATGACTCTTCGCTGGCTACTGAAGGAGATGACGGAACACTCGTGGGAACGCCTCGAGTGCAGTTGTGTTGATTCTTCATTCCATATTCATATTTATAAACCCAATGAAGGTTGAAAAGGGTTAATAATTTAATTATGTTTCCTAACACTATACATATTACTGTGTGCTAATTATACCAGTGTTTGTTTCAGCACATTGTGAAGATGTCTGTTCTGTGACTTCTTCTTCAGAAAGATAGGGCAAACAATTAAATGTTCAAAGGCCTAGCAAATCAACATGTGGTTGGGGTTGAGCGCAAAGTCCTGCAGATGAAATGCAACTGTTTTGTAAAGCTTGGTAACGAAAATGCACTTCTTTGAAGCATAAAGTCTATCCAGCAGTCTATTTCTTTGAGAAATCCACACGTCGTTTTTTTTTGGGGGGGGGGGGGGTCTTGTTTATCCTTGTTCTATATCACTCAAACAAACTCACAATTCAAAAGTCCTAAAACGTGACATGCAAGAATTAACCAAATCAAATATGTTTGAATTTATTAATAGCTAACTGACAGAACAAAACCTCTTATAAAGAATAAATTGAAGGTTAAGTTTTTCTGCTAAGTTTAATTTTTAGCACATAAGATCCCTGACGATGAAAGGCAGAGGCCTGTATTGCCGACATGAAGGTCGCTTGTGGAACTCTGCACAGGGTAATCCATATCAGTGGATGGTGCGGCCGGGGGAGCGTTGGCTTCTGACTAACAGTTTTGGTAACAGGGATCTCTCCTCATCTCTCTGTAACAAAGAAATAAAGTAAGCCGTCAGTGAAGTGTTTATACCAGCAGATATTATTCCTACAATCGTTACAGCCCACATGGTGTGACATGATGTGGCTGTGAATTCGATAATAAGCACTTGTAATGTTCAGACTGCGTGACAGACAATCAGACACACAATAGACAAATGGGCTGACACTACATGGCAGAGTGGGTTCGCAGGTATAATAAATATGTAATTAGTTAAGTTAGTACGCAGGCACGTAGGTAGGTAGTTAAGCAGTTAGGTGGCTATTTAGCTAGGCAGGTAAGCAGATGTCAGGCAGGCAGGCAGGCAAGCAGGCAGACCCATCGGTCTGTGGGTGGGTGGGTCGGTCGGTGGGTCAGTCTGTGGGTCGGTCCATGGGTCGGTCGGTCCATGGGTTGGTCGGTGGGTCGGTATGTCGGTGGGTGTCGGTGGGTGGGTGGGTCGGTCGGTCGGTCGGTGGGTGTCGGTAGGTAGGTGGGTCGGTCGGTCGGTCGGTCGATAGAAGAAGAAGAAGAAGAAGAAGAAGAAGAAGAAGAAGAAGAAGAAGAAGAAGAAGAAGAAGAAGAAGAAGAAGAAGAAGAAGAAGAAGAAGAAGAAGAAGAAGTTGCCATTTGTATTCGCAAGCAACTGTTCATCAGAATAAGCGAACGAATGATCATATTAATTTTCTCCCCAATTCAAGATAAGATGGCTTGCAATGAATTATCAGATAATATGTATCTTTCAATGACTTGGGTTGTGTGTATTAAAAACATATACAAGCCACATGTAGACAATATATTTTCTGATTAGAAATCACTCGTATGTTTTTTCAGTTCTGAAGATCCATGCCAAAACTAAATCAGGGATATTTCTGTACCGACCTTCAGTTTTCTGCTTCGCTTTGTTCACGAGAACCTGTATTTTAAATACATAATTCACATGCTTTTCTATCACATAGTTAGGCTTCTTCGTTCGACATGCGGTATCCATTTTAATTTACTTGATTTCAAGATGGCAGTAATATATGGTTGCCTCCTATCTGTAATTCGTCGTTCTTGTTTTTATCGGCCTCTCGTTTGTGTTATTATCTTTAATTGAGACAAGTAGTTTTGAGTTTTCGCTTGAATATCGATTTAGTTGGGCAGAGATTTGTTTCCCACTACATTTCTTACACGACTTGAGCCATATAACAGGTAACTTGAAAACGTTATGGCATTTGTTTAGTGTTTTCAATTTAGAATATATATATATATATATATATATATATATATATATATATATATATATATATATATATATATAATTATGACAACACTGATATATTAATGACAATACTGACATATTTGAGATAATATTGATATACTGAGGAGATATGGTTATATTAAAGAAGATATAGATATAGATATACAGAAGAAAAAGTAAAGCAAATTCAATTCATGAACATGAAATAGTATGGGCATTAGGAAGCCGTGTATGTCTGCGAACAACAATCATGGACAGAGGCGTACTTTTGAACGCCGAATAAGAGAAAGACAGAAACGTAGATGGATTCCAGATGTTATTGACAGTATTCACATGACAGCAACAGAGGCAGAATATCTGGTATTGAGGAGCATTCAGAAAGTTTCATATGGGGGACAGCTCTGCATATAACAATATAATGGTTGCTAGTAAAAATCAGCGATTATACAATAATTAACACTACATTACATTGCTAAAAAGACATTTAATCTATCCTAGCAAGAGAGAAAAGTCCCAGATAATTGACAACAGGCAGTAATTGCATCAATATGGACATACTGAAAGCCACCGGGGTCGGGGTTACATTCTTGGACAAAGCGACTTTAAGTGAAACGACATATAGCGAAGCACTAGACAGGTGTATACACAGATCACGACGTTATGGCGGAACGTAGCGACGTAAAGTGATTTTGACGCATTGTGACAACGGCGTTATAGCGAAACGACGTAAACCGAAGAGACGTATTGCGGGGTCTTCCAGCAAAAGGCAATATTAGAGAGTGTGAAGCATACAGCGGTATATCAATACTGAGTCAGGTAGGCAACAGGTATGAAAAACTATTGAAACTAAGAGCAGCTAGAAAGACACATAACAGGGACTAAACAAAGTACAATTCGATTTAAAAAAAGGTAAAGTTGCACTGATGAACTATTCACACCAAGACAAATATGTGGGCATAAAAAACAACCATCGAATACAGTGATCAGCAGAAACGACAGCGGTATAATGCTGGTGTTGACAGCGATGTCCTGTAAAGGATATTCGGGAAAAAAAGATCAGGAAAAGGCTTTCGATAGAATAGTTAAGTTAAGTTAGTTTGCTGTTCGTGATCTCTTGGCAAGTTTACGTTCACTTTTAGCCATTGCTTTCTGAACCACAGAAATCAATATCATTTAATAAAAAACAAACCCAAGGCGGTCTGCTGCCAAATCGCCCACAACAGTGTATCGAAAGCGGTATGTGGGACCACGAACTGCGCCCGCAACACCCTCGCCACGGAGCCGGCGATGGAATAGACAGATACAATTTATGGACCACCCTTGAAGACTACGGGATACAATTGCAATTGCTAGAAAGCATTGTAACCATGTACCACTCTAGTCAAAGTGCAATATGAATACAATAAAGTATATCAGATATGTTCTCAGTCAATACAGGAGTGAGACAGGGATGTGTGCTCTCTTCTCTGCTATTTAATATGTACATAGACAACATATCCACAGAAGTAAGACTAGACAGAACAGATTTAGAAAATTTAAAACTTTTCACTTTAGATGAAATAACAGATCAACCAGCAATAAATGAGCTTTCATCTACAAAGATCAGCGCCTGTTTTACAGCAACGAGGGCAGAGTGCAACATCCTATGAATAAGCTGAGTTAAACATGCAGTAGATACAATTTACACACAGCCAAAACTTAAGTAATGCAAGTTAGCAGATCTCCTGATACAAAAATAATTAGTACACATTTGTGATACAAGTTAAATAATTAAAATATCTAGGAAGAATGATCACCGATGATCACAGAATAGACAGATAAATCGAAATTAGATGTTACAAAGCAAGTGTGCTACATATCAACTATCACCCAAAATGAAACATTAAACTATACCTATGTCCGCAAAACGACATATAATAAATAGCATATTTACACTAATGCTGTGCTACCAATGTCATTATCCAAATCACACTTACGCAAAATCAACACCTGCGAAATGAGATGCATGAGACAGCTGCCAACTTAACTATCCGAGACCATACAAGAAATGATGTTATCAGACAGACATTGGGATCAACACTTTGTGCCACATATATTGAAAGACAGAAGATCAAATGTTTCGGCCATCTCGTTAGAATACAACACCATCAACTTCTAAAACTGTCGCTACATCAAAGAACTGCTGATTCAAGAGCAAGAGAACATCCGAGGAGAAAATGGATTGACGACAACAAAGACATTGTACATTCACACTGAATGACACTATCCAGTGGGACACATCGGCCTCTGGAACGTCAACTATTCTTCCCACCGACGCTTGACGGCAACAGTGGAAGAGGATAATTATGATGGCACTATTTTTTTTTTTAAATTCGCATATCCTTTACAGGACATCGCTGTCAACAGCAGCATCTTTCAGCTGTCTGTTGATTTCTTGGCAAGATTACGCTCAGTAGTTTGCCATTGCTTTCTGAGCGGCCGGCTCAGTTATCCCGCAAGACACCAGCGGGGGTAGAACCGCTTTACGTTCTCGCCCGCTTCGAGACTCTGCCTGATTGATAAACGGGGTTACGGAGAAAGTGGTGTAACCCCTCGGTCAGAGAGACCGGCGTGATGGCACAATATTTCAGTAAATAATTTTCAGTTCCGCAATTCGTTTTGTTTGTCACCGTTGATACAGATTGGAACCATCACTAGTTCAGGATTCTTTAAAACCTCTCGCACCTTCATTGCAACTAACGTCATTAGTATCTGTGAATGCTTGACCTGTGCCATATCACGAAAAGAGCTATGGGAAGAACTATTGCAGGGAGACGATGGTGATAAGAGAAACATACGAGTTCAGACAAAACATACTGAATAATTGTCACCGGGAATAGTGAATAATGAACTGACACAAATAAGTGCGCACTTTATATGAACACAGCAGAGAAAGGACGGTTGAAAAATACGTTACTCGAGAGAGACCGTGGTACCAGACGCATGGCTCTGACGTATGAGTTTGGCAATGGCAAACTATATTGCCGCCGATATGTTAGTAGTGGTAGTGGTAATATCAATGTGAATTATTTTAATGACAGTATGTTTGCCTTATCATGTGAAACAATGTGAATCATTTAATAAGAAGAGAAACGTCATTTTGTGAAACAACCATCGTTCTGTCATTACTTCCAAAGTTCGTGATTGTCGTTCATCATCAACACGATAAACAGCAGCGACTTCACTTCATCCTCATCAGTTACATGATACTCCTTCTACTCCATGGCAACCTGTAAATGGTGATTTGGGCGAAGGGGAACACAAAATATACGGTGTCAAATTGGGAGACACTGTTGGATGTTCCAGTGGAGTCAGACTGTACGTTGCGAGTCACTGCTTAACTAGGATTCCATAGTCTGAAGGTATTGCCCTGTCTGACATGTCTGTGCTCTTCAACAAGAAGTCTTTGGCAAGTAAAGTTCACAACACATACATAACTACATAAAAAGAACCAACTAATATCTTCTGTCAAACTACTTGTTAACCAAAAATCGCAATCACCAATGGATGTATAAGAGTGTCACCAACTTCGAATATCTTGACTCCATTTCTACACCAACAATTGGGGCCGCTCAAAAGAAGACAAATGTCTTACATTTGTTTCCGGATCCGGTCAAGGATATGCACTACTGACGAGCTCAAACGAGAGCGAAAGTCGAGTCTAGTGCTGCCGCATTGACGTGGATAGGCCTTAGGTTCATACCAGAATACGATCAGCGTTGCCAGTAGTGGGTTGTGCTCAATATGTAAATCTCAAATCCCGAAACAACCAAATAAATCAATTTGATTATTGCTCGCTGGAATTTAGGCGGCCTGGTGTGCCTTGCAAGTGAGAAGACCTGATCGTTCGGGTCCACATCGATTGACGGACGTCAGTCGCGGCGATCGGGCAAATCTTGAGCTACAACCTACGATGGGCGACGCTGTAATATTCTGTTGTGATAATTTGGCCGTGCCCAGCGTGTGCCGTGTGGTCTAGTGTTTACACACCCGCTTCACACGCCGGTGATCCGGGGTTTGTTTACGAATCCGGTCAAGGACATGCACTACTGAGGAGCTCAAACAAGAGCGAAACTCGGGTCTAGTGCTTCCGCATTGACGTGGATAGGCCTCAGGTTCATACCAGAATACGATCAATGTTGCCAGTAATGGGTTGTGCTAAATATTTAAATAACAGGCATATCTTAGAATGCCGTGGGAAACAGAAAATGAAACCTACTGATATTGCACATATACAATATGAACAATACATGTAGGTATATAAACATCGAAGAAAACAATGTGATACAAAGTATAGCGTCATGAAAACTTAAAGACCTTGACCACATAAGAAACGTCACAGTTGTTTGGAAAGAACAGTGATGGGAGGCATTGTTCGTAGAAGAGGCGGCAGTGTCAACAAGCACGACTATGGAAAAGCACATTGAAGAAACATTGGGTATAAACATGCATGAGACAGGGGTCGGCCTGTAATAATATAGGAACAGCAAATTTAAGACGCATGTAGTATAGACATGCTATGAGGCAGGTGTCGACAAGCCCGAGTCTGGAAACAGTACATTGAAGACACATCGGGTATAACCATGCATGAGGCAGTGGTCTACAAGCAAGAATATATAAAAGCCTTATTTAAGACACATTGGGTGTAAACATGCTTGAGTCAGTGGTCGACAATGAAGAATATGAAAACAGCACATTAAAGACACATTTTTTGGTGAAAAACTAGTGATTTCTCGCTAACAAAATTGTTTTACGGTAATTTTCCGCCAAGTTCGGATGACGACACAAGGCTCTACGCAAAGCACTTGTCATAAGGCCAATCCCATGTCCCACGAAAATATTAACTATTCAGTGCTAATGTTTCCGTGTGAAGAGGTAATACATTTAATAACATGCACTTCCTCTCTGTCCCGTATATTATATACAGTATATAAACAAACTTTGACATCTGCTGTGCAATCTCCAGAACAAAAATTGTTTTGTTGGATGGACGTAATGATAAGGTTATATGCTAAATCTCATCAATTTCCCTCAGTTGGTTACCGAGATATGGAATTGTATATTGGGGCAGACAAGAGTAAACAGACTATAGTATAAGATCGAGAATTTTCAGCGGGCAGTGATTAGATCGATGTTCTGCAAAGAACAGGTACACATTGATGATTACATGTAGTGACGTTCCGTCACTGCAGGCGACGTTCTGTAAAGAACATGTACAAGGTGATGATACTATTTTAAAATACACGATTGCCTGGTACAAATTGTGCTGAAACCAGTGGGTCAGGGCATTACCGTACGTGTATATGGAGATTGGGGGAATGGAAAGAATGCTGTATAGAATATTGAGAAGTGCGTTGTACAGAGATGAATCACACGGGCAACTTTTATGAAGGCACATAATGAGAAACTAATCACCTGAGAAAGTACATGGATACGGGATAGTCGATATCCGTACTGACAAGAAATTGTGGTCGAAAGTTGTAGGCTACGTTCTGGAGTTAAAACTCTGATGGCTACAAAATGGTGAATATATGATGATGTTTAAAGATACGTGTATGATATATGTCACCACATTTATATAAAGATATGTGTATGATATATGTCACCATATGTATATAAAGATACGTGTATGATATATGTCACCATATGTACATAAAGATACATGTATGATATATGCCACCACATTTATATAAAGATGTGTGTATGATATATGTCACCATATGTATATAAAGATATGTGTATGATATATGTCACCATATGTATATAAAGATATGTGTATGATATATGTCACCATATGTATATAAAGATACATGTATGATATATGTCACCATATTTATATAAAGATGTGTGTATGCTATATGTCACCATATGTACATAAAGATACATGTATGATATATGTCACCACATTTATATAAAGATATGTGTATGATATATGTCATCATATGTATATGAAGATATGTGTATGATATATGTCACCATATGTATATAAAGATATGTGTATGATATATGTCACCATATTTATATAAAGATGTGTGTATGATATATGTCACCATATGTATATAAAGATACATGTATGATATATGTCACCATATTTATATAAAGATACGTGTATGATATATGTCAACATATGTATATAAAGATACTTGTATGATAAATGTCACCATATCTATATAAAGATGCGTGTAAGGATATAAGTCACCACTTGCATATAAAAGGTAGTTACACGTCCCTTACGTGACGCGACAATCATTCCCAGCATGCTTTGTCTTTTTGTGATTTACTAAGCAAATTATGTGTTCTGTTGTTTACCATTGCTTTCTGAACTACCGAGGCCCACATCACAGAAATCAACGCAAGGTGTCGTGCTTCCAAATTACCGGTATCTGATTTCGAACTCTTGACTCGGTGTTTCGGGCAATAGTGAAACGCGTTCACTGCCCCTAAGCTACAGCATAGAAGACCATGTTCTTTGTGAAGACCATCATTGAAAATAAAACAATGAAACATTGTACGCAGTCAATTTCCTGCCATGGGACTGTGATGTGTCCTTCTTCATTCCATTCGATCTTCGGTGATCATAAAATATTCGCTTTGTCCAACTTGCTTCCTCAGATTTGAAGTGACAGCGCATTAAATTGTATAGGCCACAGAGAAAGGATGAAAGTCTGGCCAATCTTTCCCTAACTTTAGCAAGCAGCGAGCCCTGGAGTAAAACCCGCGTCCGACTTTGCTCGTGACGTTATTAGCGGAATTCGCTGTCATCTTCGTTAGCGCACCCTCTTCAGTGTTGGTAATTTTGAGTTCTGACCGCCTTCCGAGAATTTATTTCTTCTTTTGCTTTATATCCACATATTGGTCATCGGGCTTCAACCAATTCACGCTACGCTGTCCCGTCTTTTGCTATCTCCAGCAGATGCATCTATGTCCCACTTTAACAGCCAGTATTTTCTCTCTGTACGATATGTCTCTAAACTACCCAAAATCTTCCTTGATGTATGATAGCAGTCTCTAACCACACATAATCTTCCTGGTTTATGATACGTCTCTAAACACGCTCAATCTTCCTGGGTGTACGATAAGTCTCTAAACACACACACTCTTCCTGGGTGTATGATACCAGTCTCTAAACACGTTTAATCTTCCTGACTATACGCTAGTTGTCTCTAAATATGCTCAGTCTTCCTGGATGTATGCTACCAGTCTCTAAACACGCTCAATTTTCCTGGGTGTGTGATTATTTTGTGTGTGTGTTGCATATCCGTTACAGGACGTTGCAGTGAATATCATCATTTTCAGCTGCTGTTGATATACTAGGCAAGATTACGCTCAGTAGTTTGCCATTGCTTTCTGAGCGACAGGCTCACATACCCTGTAAGTCACCGACGCGGCGAGAACCGATACCGTTTCTCGCACACATCACGTTACTCACGAGAGTTCTCGGGATTATGGAGAAAAACGTAAACATCTAGGCCATGGAGACCGACCAGTCTCTAAACACATTTAATCTTCCTGACTGTACGCTAGCAGTCTCTAAATACGCTCAATCTTCCTGGATGTATGATACCAGTCTCTAAATATGCTCATCATTCTCTGATGTATTAATTTTTTTTTAAATTCGCATATCCTTTTACAGGACATCGCTGTCAACAGCAGCATCTTTCAGCTGTCTGTTGATTTCTTGGCAAGATTACGCTCAGTAGTTTGCCATTGCTTTCTGAGCGGCCAGCTCAGTTATCCCGCAAGTCACCAGCGGGGGACGAACCGCTCCCAGTTCTCGCCCGCTACGAGACTCTGCGTGATAAACGGGATTACGGAGAAAGTGGTGTAATCCCTCGGCCAGAGAGACGATGTATAAACACCAATCTCTAAACACGCTCAACTCAATCTTCCTGGATGTATGCTACTAATCTAACCAAGCCCAATCTTCATGGATGTGGCAATCATTTCCAGACACTTTAGTCATATTCTTAACCACGGCCATTTCACAAGAGAGAGGCGTAGAAGAGATAGGGCAAGTCTGACACCACTTGTACATTGTTGCAATCGCCATTAATAGGAATCGCGATTTGATTAACTGATTATACCATTCTCAGGAATAGTAATAACTGGAACACTTACAAGTCAAATGTGTGAAAACATAAATTAAGTTATTCAGGTCATTCTTCAGACTACAAATAAAGACATGTTATTCTTGTAAGTTTTATGATATAATGAGCGTGGTCTGTTAATCGCCGGCCTTTCATATTGTATTTTTAGTCGTTTATAGTCAATAGTCGTTCTATTATTTCAGCAGCCATCTTTTTAAAACGATTTTCGAAATTTCGTTAATATGTTCACTTGATATTTTGTCCGCCGTCATAAAATATCCAACCATTCGACGCATATAATAAAGACCACTTTCTTGATTTGTGCACTTTTGTTCTGGTGGCACTGATTTTATTTCCGAAAAGTCAAGTCGTCTGCCTTGCGCTCAGTAGGTCGTGGGATATAATCCGGCGTAGTATTGTACGTTTTCTTGTCTTGTAACACCATTTAGACCTCCTTACCGAGTCAGACAAAAAGTCCCTGTCACATCATTATCAGCATCAAGTGTCTTGCCGGCTGGTGTGGACGATCATGGCTATCCAACAATTGCGATCTCCGACGGCATGGATCATTTCGTGTGTTGTGACATTCGACTACTTCCATGCCATGACACAAGACTCTGGCACACACACAATGGATGATACCTGCTCTGAACACAACCACCGCTAACTTTCCTGTCGGGGCATCGTTCGAAGAACTAGATTGGACTGCACTCCTAAATGTTATCGTTGTCAAGACTAAGTCCGTAGCGTCATGAGTCCTGCGCGGTCGTCGTCAGTGTACGTGCGTGCAGGTATTCAGAAACATCCGTCTATATTATTAACATGTTAAGGTTGGAACTAAACACTCCAGTCTTGGACCAATATATGATGAATGTCTTGTCTTGATGTGATTGTCATCTGTCTTTGCGAATTGATATATTTATTTATCTATCATGTTTCTAGTGAATTAGGTCCCTTGTCAAACTCCTGTCTCAGGCATTGTCACGCCCAAGGTCTTTAATGTTCTGTGCTAACCGTCGATCTGGTCAGCCTACCCTCTTCTGCCAGGATGCGTGATTGTCATCACTGGTCTGTCTAAACTTCTCTGGCGTTTATTGTGGCCACAATGTTTTAAATTTCGAGACATAATTCTTTTTAAAAGCCAGTTTTCTACGATGGTCTAATCTTGAAGAACATGATTATGTGTCTGTATTCTGGTCTATGGTATTCTAAGAATTTCACGTACCATTTAATTTTTAAGGACCCGATATTCTTCTTTAGTGATTGCTGAAATGGTCTATGACACACGTCGTATGTTCCCACATATGCTACATGTTCCCAAATGTTTACTTTTTATTTGTTTCGTGGTTTTGTGACTCAGGCTATTAATACTACTTAACCAGTCATGTTGCAGTCATCCTATGTCATACTTGTCAACGGTCTTCATTTTTGTTAATTATGGAACAACATTATTCAGAAGTTTATGACATTTCTGATTTCTCCATTGTCGATTGTAATTTATGACTGACATGATGTTATGTCTATGAGCACTATATTTTTTGTAGTTCGGAAAACAAGTTATAATCTACAGTGTCTTTTACAGACAGGATTAACCTTTCTAATCACTTTGTGCTGTTTCAGAAGAGTTCTAGAATTTTATTTTTACCAATAATGAGTTAATAAAAATGCCCCAGCCAAATCTCGTTATTATTGATGTTTATTATAACATTTCCTACATAGCCAAAGAACAAGTACGTTTAGAGAATACACGTCTATCTTACTTCCCTTTTGGATTTCACACCAGTTTGATGTTTCTTCAGCTACTCTGACAGCTGCTTGTTGTTCATAATATAATACTTCAAGTATGTGAATTTCATAAGCCAGACATCCCACATCTCTCCAATGTTCTACAATTTCTGATGTTGAACACAGTCGAAGGCTTTACTGTAGAGTGAAAGAACAGACACACCACCATTGCCTGGAGAGAATTTTTGACAATAAGTGACCAGATGATTTGACCGATACTTAATACTCCGTGGAAATACCAGACGTACACACAATTAGATTGCCGCTGGTATCACTAGCATTTAGCTATTTAATATATGTTGCAGATGACGATGGAAAGTGTATGGGGATTTCCCGAGTGCTGTGATGCCGGGTCTGGCTCAACTCAACTCATCTCAGCTTACCCCACTGTAGTGTATGAAACAAGTATTGAAATTTACATTGCATTCTCTGCAATTCTGAAAGTGTATTCTCATGCTGGAAATTATTTAACAATGTAGATAAATAATCCTGAAAGAACCTGAAACAATAATACACACAGAAGCAAAGCATACGAAGCGTAAAAAGAACTTAATAAACCGAAATGCTGCAAAGCTGAAAATAAAAGAATCAATCAACACACCGAAAAGTAGAATGGGTCGGCATTACAAAAACGCAATAATATGTGACACAATACACGGTGCGGCTTGAAAGCGATCTTCAGAGCGCACACGCACACACACACACACACACATACACACACACACATATATATATATATATATATATATATATATATATATATATATATATATATATATATATATATATACACACACCTCAATATCCATGATGTCATTTGTAGTTATGTTCTTCCAAAGATGGCCTTTTCCACATTCATCCTTGTTAAAATATTGGGAGTGGAGCATTGAGCACCAACTACCTCTTAGATTATGCAGGCAGACATATGGCATAAGACATAATAAGGTAAAATAAGACAAAATAAGGCATACGACTTTATCAATGGCTCAACCCCATCCCCCAAGCTGCGATACCGTAGGCTGGGAACTAATTTACCATTATCGGCGAAGATTGTGCCTCAGCACACAAGCAGAATATATTGATGCGAAATTTATGTTATAGATATAAGTTAGTATTTAGATGGGTTGTCTGATTGGTTGTGACTCCTCCCGAAAACTGCTAGTTAACTCTTAATTCCTATGCATTTGCTGTCAGGTAGTCTACACCCTGAAAACAACTTGCATCTCTTGGAAAGCGAGATTCGCGCAGTGATCATTCTTCCCATTTGCCCGAACATTATAAGCCCACGGAACTGTTGTATCTGAAATAATAAGTCACAATCAAGTGATTATGTCAGAAAGAGAGTACTGAGATATTATGCAGAACCTATTATGCAGATGACACCGTGTTCATAACGGATAATGCAAAAGATCTACAACAATTGTTGGGCATTGTAGTAACAGAGAGTGCAAAGAAATGGCTCTCATTGAATATCAAGAAAACATAATCACTGGTGATATCAAAGAAAACAATGGATACCAACATATGAAAAGAAAATAACAAGGAACATCTTAACCAAGTGGATAATTTTAAATCCATTGGCACCTTACCGTCTTGACAGACGACAGTTTGTGCTTCAGAAAGGCATAATAACTACTACCCATGGCGGCAGCGAATGTTACTGATAAGGCCCATTCGTGCTGTAAATGTTCGTCCACAGTGGGTGCATGTGAACACATGGTAATTTCCACCATCATGCACCATCACACGCTCGGTGTGTGACGTATCTGCAATAATTTTCTCCTTTGTCTTTATTCCATTTCTGATAGTTGCCCTCCATGCAACACGTTCAGCGCGACTTGCTCCCTATGTGCATTATCAATGTCTGTATCAATCATGTCCCGCTTACAAACATCTTTGTATCGTAGTAGAGGCCGACCCTGAGATCTCTTACCCATCTGTAATTCACCAAAAATAGGTGTCCTTTGGTAATTCTACCATCATCAATCCTCCTAACGTGTCCTATCCATCTAAGTCTACGAAGACTGAGCATGGAATATACCGTCACACGACCTGATGTTTTCAATACTTCAGTATTTGTGAGTTTGTCTTGCTACTTAATACCAATAATTCTTCGCAGACACCGCATATGAAAGCTTTTTAAACGTTTCTCTTGGTGTGAGTAAGTTATCCAGGCTTCACTGCCAAAAGAAACAACAACAACAACAACAACAACAAAACTTTATTTTCAAAGGGTTAAGAATTGGGCATGCAGGCCCGTCTAACATTCTGCACTTCTATCACTCTCTATCATACATTGTATCATTCACACATTATTCAAGGCTAACTGAAAACGGCAACAATATAAAAGATATACATTATAAAGGCATGGGAAAAATGAAAAATCAATACTATACGACTCAGTAATAGTAATGACGGGTGTGGCACTTGTTATTTGTAAAGAAGAGTACTAAGAACACAGGCTTGATAGACAAGGACTTTTGTTTTGGCAGTAAGCTTCCTGTTCTCCCAGACTCTTTTCCGTAACGTGTTCATTGTTGTTTCTGCCTTACTAATCCGGATGTTGATTTCCTGATCTAGGGATAATTTGCTATTCACCACTGATACTCAGGCTTGTCCATGGGAATTGGATGGGACGGGACAACAACCATTTGTATTTCCCATGGGACACATGGGACAGTAGCCATGTCATAGCAACGTTTTTAAAGAACCTTTTAAAGCCTTTTATTTTTCCTTTTTCGTTATGTACTTGTATCAATTCTTTATCTCGTGGTTGGACACCGGATAAATTAATAAATGCGCGCATGCGATCATATTAACAACGTTTCAATGTCCGTTTATAAAATTACTATCATTACTTTAATGAAGATGATGAAGAATTCTTAAACCACATTCCGAATATTGTTCACATTAAAGGAATGCTTTACATACATGAGAAATTGAAAACTTTTTTTGACAAACAAGAAATTGATGGTGCTACATCTCATTGAATTTTGCTGTTATACTTCCTCCTAGACTATCAGTAGTACACTGTTATTGTCGATATTGACAAAGAAACTTCCAGCAGCATGGTGAAGAAATATTGTCAGAACTTTCAGAAAATTATTGAAAAAATCTTTGGCCATATTGCGGCAGTTCTTTGGCAGTTACTGCAGCATTCCTTACTGGAGTTGTTATTAAAGCAAAAATAGAAAACATGGTCAAGTCAGTTGTTACTAAGAAGAACGGGAATGTGGACACCAATAAATGGACCAATGATTGGCTCGCTTTTTCTAAGTCTGTTGTTCCAAATGTTATTTCATTCATCAATGATTTAAATCTTTCTTCTGACTCATCTGCTGTATGTGAAGTAGCAGGAATTGTAGAACAATAGCCGAAAAGTGATTTTGACTTATTTTTTGATCCTCCGCCAAACAAAACACTTAAGTTTGATGACCCCAGAAACACATGCATTGAGGATGAAGTCACAATGTTTCAAAAATTACGGCTACCAATTTCACAACCATTAAATCTTTGGAAAAATGAACATAGGTTTTCACTGCTAACAGCAAGTGCGAAAATTGCCATGGCCATACCAGTGTCCTCAGCGGCAGTAGAGCGCTTATTTAGTGCAGCTGGATTGTTGTTGAGTAAGTTACGAAAACGGATGTTACCAGCTCTCGTTATAAACTCTGTGTATATCAGATTTGCATGTAAGATGAAAATTGTGGAAATGGTTCATGGATTACCTGGATTAATTGAATTATTAGAAACAGATGATTAGCAGGAAATTGATAATGTGCTGAATGAGCAGAGTGACCCAGAAACAGAATGAGAATGTCAGAATGACACTGAATTGTCATATTTAGATTAAACTTTGTTTTAATAAAATACTCTTGAATATTAAAATTAATAAATTCTGTTGTTTTACATGTCTCTTTGTACATGTAGTCCTATTTAGTAGACACTAACTCTAAACTTGTATAAATGTCATAATTTTATTTGAACTGTATTCCATATTAGTATTATCATGGGAATCCTATGGGAACCCCATGGGATGGGACAGGCAAAATTACCGTGGGATGGGATGGGAATGGGACTGAAAAATGTGTCCCATGGACAAGCCTGCTGATACTAGATATGTAAAATGGTCTACCATCTCTAGTTCGGCGTCGTCAATAAAAATTGATGGTACCCCATATGCACCTTGTGGCATAATCTGTGTCTTCTTTTTGCTAATTGTTAAACCAAATTCAGAACAAGCATTGGAGAATGCAGATAGTAGACATTGTGATTCTTCCTCAGAGTGGGTCGTAACTGCAGCATCATCTGCAAAAAGCAATCCTCTGATCAGTATCCCTCCTAATTTTGGTCTTGGCCTTCAATCTCTGAGCATTGTAGAGGTCGCCATTTAAGCGTGAGTGAATATATACACCACCATCCTGATCACGAAATGCATATTTCCGTAGAAGTGAAAAGTATATATCCAAAGAGGGTGGGAGAGTGGGAGACATGCACTGAAATGTATACTGATAAATAGAAAGGTCAATGGTTTAAGAAGTAGAGAGAGACGGAGAGAAATAATACTGGATACATTGTGGCGGTAGCATGGAGGCATATCGTCAACAGAGTTTATTTGCAACATCTACGGGACGATATGAACATCTACGATAGGTGGTAGGGCACATAATGGTAATGACGACCACACAGATGATGATGATCTTGATGATGGCAATGATGAAACATACTATAATTAAAGCAATGAAACTGTATATTGTCTGCATGTGATAAAATTACAGAAACAATTATGGCTATGTCTGTTTTCGTTTCTGAATGTGTTACTGTTTATTGTCACATATTCAAGTCTGATTGTTCAACAACAAGAGGGATCAAGGGCTTAGGGTACGTAAATTGATCACGGCTGTCGTAATGAGATCAGCCTCATTTCCTGTGTTAGAGAATCAATATTGATAGTGACAACCATTTATTACCCGCAGGTGTGAGATAACATGCAATCAATGGGCGGACAGGTATATGATATCGGGGCATGGTTGTTTAACGACCTTGTCAAAGCAGGCTGACCCGTAAAACTGCTTCTTTAATGCCAGTGCTGGCCCATTGAAGTCCAGCTGGCTGGGTGGCCGTATTGCTGGTATGATGGTGTCATCAGACCTGGGTATTGCCAGACATTGCCACAGAGCGCAGCAGTATTCAACAATAGTCTTTTTAAAACACAGAAGCAACACACAGTATGTTGCACGATTTACTGCCTGGCACATTTTACCTCATCTCGTCAGGTGCATACTGCGGTTATCTATGACTTGAAATGAATAAAGCAAAAAATAAAACTAAAAAGACATAGCCATAGGTATTGTTCGAATAAGGAGCATATGTTATCCCCACGGTAATTTAAAATTTAACACAAACACTTTCTGTTTGCATAAATCAGGATTCCAAAAAAAAAAAAAAAAAAAGAAAGAAAGAAAAGAAACCTCGACCATTGAAGTCAGAAGATGTTGACCAATGCGGCATGGGACTTGAACACCGACATCTACGCCCTACAATGGATGGTAAGCACCACGCATAGAAAACATTGGTTCCAGAGAAACAGCAGTAGATACCTTGGTGCTTAGTTTGTTTTTCATGAAACCTCTGGCAAACTGAGAACTTCTACAACCAATGCACTGGCGTTCAAGGCGTCTGTGGCGTGGACAGAGACTACATGTCTATTGTAGTGGGAGTTGTGGAAAGCGTTGTATCCCGACGATATACTAAAGTACTTTTCCCCGTCACCGTATGCGGTGCTCTGTACCTGGATCATGATTCAACACAAGACGTACAGTCGGGTGAATATTACTTCTAGGTATTGTACTGGCACTTGACTCTAAAGCAATTTCATTACTACATTTTACTATTACCCCTACCCCATTCAATCTCAGAACAGAAGTTATATAAGGGACCATCGCCTGGCTCAGATTAATAATCCTGTGACCGAGTCAGATTACAAATAGATTTGATTTGAAGGTAATTGTTGTCCACCAAGAGTAATGGCTTCAATCAACAAGCACCAGAGAGAGGCAGTTAACGCCGTGAATCTAACCATGTCAGCTCAATTAGAGGCGCACGTTACACTTTTAAATCAAGAACGCACCACTCCCTAAATGCCATCAGACTGACTTATTTTTATACTGTCTGGTTATATACTGATTAACTTCTATGGTAACCCTTTTGTATACTGAATATTTTCTATACTAATTCAGTCCTATACTGACTCATCTATACTGACACAAATATTGACTCTTCTCTATAATGACTTTTCTCTATACTGATTACTTTCTATGCCGACTCACTTCTATACTGAATATTCTCTGTAATGCCCTTTTTCTATGCTGATTCATTTTTCACTGTCTCCTCTCTATACTTAATCTGTATACTGGCTCATTTTTAGTCATCGGATTAGGCAAAGGTAAAGATTCCACCTACGTGTTATGTAGTGTATTGGGCATTCAGTGCTAGCCCCACATTTGTGTAGATCAAGCGACTCACTGGTCTAATAAAACAGTGGGATACACAAGCGCGTTCTGTAGTTTGCCACTGCTTTCTGAATGATAATTCAACGTGTTAAGTCCAGTGTCAGGAGCGAATCCCCATACTCTGACATCAGCGCACCGGAAGTTCACGCCCACTCGCTTTTTGCCCCACCGCCATGTTGATTAGCCCTAAAGCAATAACACACACACACACACACACCCACGCACACACACGCGCGAAGACACAACAAGTGTGACACGCAGCGAGTATTTATACAACTGTAAACCCCAATTAGCAGCGCAGTTTGAGAATCACTGTCTTAGCGCAATCAATAAAACGAGCCCGCTATGGACCTATGTGTATTGCTCGGCTGTGTGGTTACGCTAACTATAATATATACAACTTAACTATGCTGTAGTCAAGTGACTATTGCAGATAATCGCGTAAACAATGGCACAAGTTATGCGCATGAGATATTTTACAAAGCGTTGTAAATTATATGTTAAAGGAACTTTAGCATTGAATTGTAAATGGCAATATATACATAAGCCTGTCGGTAATGAATTACATCCCCCAAAAACATATTCCGGATGAAGAGAAGAAGAAGAAGAAGAAGAAGAAGAAGAAGAAGAAGAAGAAGAAGAAGAAGAAGAAGAAGAAGAAGAAGAAGAAGAAGAAGAATTGCCTATAGAAAATAGTATACACAATTATCCAATAAAGCAGGCTTTCTGTGGTGGACATCTTCGGAATAACATCTAGAATGATGATATTCTGGATGCCATTGTACTGAACAACATTAGTCAGCATTTTGGGACATACTAAGAGATCTTACCAACCGTAAATAACCGCAAATTATGGCAGCATTGTTGTGCGTTAACATGTTTTAATGACTTCAACAAAATAATACTAGAACTAACAGTATACCATAAATAATACTAGAATACCCTTATCTATACTGACTTACTTAAATATCGACTCTTCTTTTCCTTAATGCTCTTCACAAAGGCTTTCAATAAAGTTAGACATGTCAACATAATAAAGATGCTTGAATATCTACACTTTGATGGGGAAGACCTTTAGATTTATAAAATACATATATTGGAAACAATAAGCTGTCATACAGATCCATAATGGAGTAAAATAATATCAGCCTATCAAGAGAAGTGTGTAACAGGGATGTGTAATGTCTCCAGATCGTTTTTCTCTCAACCGTGAAAATATTTTCATAAATTTATAAGACATGAGAGGAATCACCATTGGGGGACTAACATCAATAATATTAGATATGCGGATGATACAGTATTGATTGCAGACATTGTATTCATTATGGATTCAAAGAGTATACTTAGTACGGCGGAGAAAGGAATATTTCGTGAGGAATGGATATCATCGCTTCATGGGTCACAGATTGTGATAATTGTATGGATATTTTCCCTGGCCATGCGGGGGTGAGGGTAAATGAACAGGCTGATAGGCTGGCAGGGAATGCACCTCTTGGTGGTAGATTGCCTATGGACAAGGGGGGGGGGGGGTGGTCATGCGTTTGTGGGACCAGATGGAAAAGACGGGAGAACAGATTGAGAACACGTATGTGGAAAGAATGAGATTGCGGGGGATCGGTAGGGGTTCTGGAAGAATCTCAAAACTGAGAGGGAAGATCGGGAGAACTTTTAATCAGATAGCGGTGGTAACGATTAGTAGTATGACTCTTCGCTGGCTGTTGAACGAAGGGACTGAACACATATGGGAATGTCCTATGTGCAGTGATGTCGGTTCTTAATTCAACTCAACTCAACTCAACCTGCAGACAATGAGCAGTATATGCGACATTTAGTAGATGCGGTTGTTACACACAATGAACAACTAGGGTTAGAAGATACAGATTATGGTCATCACTAGGATGAAAGAAATAGCACAATGCAAATATATACAAGTAAATGGAAATATTCTTAAACAAGTGAATCGGTATAATGATCTTGGAACAGTCATAACATTCTGAATGAGATACCTTTAAGAGATTATAATAAGAATGGCTATGACGAAGGTAGCCTTTTGCAAGATAGAAAACATACTAACCAATAAAAAGATGTCATCTGAAACGAGAAATAGTGTTGAAGTGCTACATAGAACCTTTACTTGTGTATGGATGTGAAGGGTGGACAATCAGCAAAGGCTGAAAACATTTAATGTATCTGGTTTCTTAGGAAAATGCAGAGAATACCCTTGACAGGCAGAAAATTTAATTACCAAGTCCTACAAGATACAGATGAAAATCGTCAACTGATTCGAGAAATTAGATGTTGGCATTCAAAATATTTTGGACACATTATGAGAAGAAATAAATTGGAGGACTTGGTTACAACTGGCAAGATTGGGGGGGGGGGGGGGGGAAAGAACACAGGAAAACAGAGAAGTGAATACCTGCATGGCTTGACTATGTGGAATCGTCTAAACAAGAACACAGAGCTGATCCACGACTCTGGTGATTGTGTTAGATAGCGAAAAATGACCACCAGCGTTTATCGGCAAGGCACAAGATGATGATGTATAATGATTTTTTTTTGTTATACTGATTCTTTTCTATTGAAATAATGTTGCTGCAGACAGAGATCACCCGCTGCATGAAACCATGGATATATATATGGTGAGGGTTATAAACAGAAGAGGCAAGTCCTGGAAGGCACAGGCAGACATATCTGTCATCCAGGTGTGTGAACTAGAGAATATGAATAGTACAAAAGAGTGGGTAAAAGTAACGGAAGACATGTCGCATATGCACAATGTAATAGTCACACTGGGTCGTGAGTGCAGAGAATGGGCAACAGGCCGTATAATACTTGAGGTGCAACAACTGATCCAAGGCAACACACATCAAGGTGACATAGTGATATACTCCCATGGGTCAGTGGAGAGAAACAGACGTAGTGGCTGAGGTTTCATTGCAAAGGCTAATGGACGATGCTTGAAAAGGGAGAGTCTGGCATATGAGACTAAAACCTCCAGCATGAAAATGCAGGTGGAAGCAGTAACAGCAGCTTTCCGGTAGTTTGAGTAGACCACAGCAACACACACTGTATTCATTACGGACTCAAGGAGTATTTTTAGTAAGCTGAAGAAAGTATTGTTTCGTGAAGTCTACTCTAGACATCTTTACTTTTTGTATTCGCATCCATAATGGTTTTTTTATTCGCGTCTTTACTTTTATAATCGCATCTTTATATATTTATTCACATGTTTACCTTGCTTATTTGCTCTTTACTTTCGATCTTACCATTTTTAATTTGCATCTGTACTTTTTCATTCTCATCTTTACTATTTTTATTCGAATCTTTACCGTTTTTTTTAAACATTCGCATCTGTTTGAACGAAGAGATAATATACCGTTGTTCAATAATCGGACATGTGTGCCTCTGGTGACATTTTTAAGTGACTTGGTTCTCGTTGAATAATCATATTGTCAACACTCCAACACCAACTGTAATGCTGTGTTTAGAGACGGTGGAAAGAACGCAGGCAATGAATTACCTGGGGATACGGTTTGATCGAAGCCTTGCTTATAATGTGCACATAGACCAGGTGATAACAAAGGCCAAGCGGGGTTTGGCAGCGATGCGGGTGATGGCGGCAGCAAACTGTGAGCAGCACCATCTATGTCTTCTGTACGAGGGGCTGGTCATGTCTGTTTTGGAGTATGCAATGGCAATCCTGACTCTCAGCCATAAGCAGATAGAAAGGATGGAAAGGATACAGAATGAAGCTATGCGCATTATTCTTGGATGTACAAGAGATACAGCATGCAGGGCGATGCGCTACCTTCTTGATTTTCCAACCATTGAAGAGAGAATACAAGGTTGCAGGGCACGCGCCTACCTCAGAATTAACGCAAACACACAACATCCACTGCATAGTGAAATTAGGAAGGTGAAGGGCAGCAGGTTAAAAAGAGGACGGTCGTGGATGGGTCAAGCCGAAGAAATTCTTCAACAGGTGTGTTCACTTGAGGACTTAGAACCTGGCGAGGAGTGGGTGCAAGTGCCAACATACTTCTGCACATCCTTTTCAGTTTGCATCCAACTAGATAGAAAATGCAGACAAGAAAATCCGGCTGCTCTTGAGGCTGAAGAACAAGCGTTGATTTTCGAGAATTCGCTAGACGGTGACGCGGTCATCTACACAGAT
This sequence comes from Cepaea nemoralis, assembly GCA_014155875.1. Lineage (NCBI taxonomy): Eukaryota > Metazoa > Mollusca > Gastropoda > Stylommatophora > Helicidae > Cepaea > Cepaea nemoralis. The sequence goes on from JACEFZ010015894.1 coordinate 480,688, forward strand.
GGGTCGGTCGTCCGACATGTGAGAAGCTCATGGGCCTTTACAGCTCGGGCCGGAGGGAGAATTGTGAAGGAGGACTCTGGTGCTTTCACTGAAACCACAAGTAGCCTGACCATGGAAGTCATGGTAGTAAGTAAAGCAATAACATGGCTCGAGACACAGACATTCACTAGGGCTTGTTTCCTTAGCGACTCAATGAACATGATCAAGAGGATAGAGGAGGGGTCGATCCGAAGAGAATGGTTGCTGCCTCTGGAGCGGTCACGGCTGGTAAAGATTAGTTTCATCTTCGTGCCAGGCCATGCGGGAGTACAAGGAAATGAGCGGGCTGACAAGCTCGCAGGTGAGGCTACTGTGGAGGGCGTACGCGCCATGGACCAGGCTGACATTCTGAATGCTCTACGAGAAATGAGACTTTTGCGAGAACCAAGTGATGACTGTGAAACTATAACCATAGCCAGACTGCGAGAACAGCAAATTAAAAGAGGGGTGGCCAAACAAGAACACTACGCAGGAAGCCAAAGAAGATTGATAAACCAACACAGAACTGGCGTCGTTAGCCGCTACACGTTGCGGGATTTGCTGAGGAGGGGATCCGAGCACTTATGGACTGAATGGTTCGATGTGCAATGAGGATGATCTGTCGACTAACTAACTAACTAACTAACTTCATCAATTTTCGTCGTGACATTATTTACTTTAATAAAAGAGTATTGAGGATATTGCTTTTCCGCATTGTACATCTATGTCTCATCTGACAGAGCTGCTGTAGCTAGAAGCATGCTGGTCCGGTGGTAACGTGTTTGAATCCCCACCGAGAACGCTTAAAAATAATTGACCTTGACTCTCAGTTCCACCAGCCTAACATGAGTGCAAAGTAATGGCCCAGAAAGAACAGGCGGCTAACCACTTCACACACCTAGTACCAGTAGGTCTATACCAATATGGTTCTAGCACATAATGGAGATTAGAGCAAGACATGCTATGGCAAATGTAGCCTTTTGCAAGATGGTAAACATACGGACCCAAACTATATAGCACTTGCAATGAAATCAAAAGAGAGTTGGAGTACGATTTAGATCCTATAGTTTTAAATGCATGTGAAAAGTGGACAATGAGCAGAAAAGCTGTCAACATCTATAGGAAGTGAAAATGTTATCTCTGAGGAAAATACAAAGCTTACCATGACCGGTTTAAAAAAAAACAAAAAAACTCAGCAAGTCCTTTAAGAATCAAATTAAAACCGTAAACTGATTTCATAAATTAGACGTACACAGACGATTTTGTGATAATTTTATGACTGGAAATAAACTCAAAAACTTAATGACAACTGCAAGATTAATAGGGAACAGGGTCATGAGAAGACAGAGAGATAAATAAATAAATAGATGGCTAGGTCATATGGCATAATCGGCACAAAAGCACATTGATTTATTTGGTGGTCTCAGGATTTGAGGTTTAAAGATTGAGCACAACCCACTACTGGCAACGCTGATCTTATTCCGGTACGAATCTAAGGCCTTGTCCTTGTCCACGTCAGATTAGAAGCACTAGTGCTTCCAGTCTGACAAAAGCACATTCCTGATCCATGACTTTGGTGATCGTGTGAAATGTCGAGCTTGACTGCCTAAGCTTATCCCATGATGATGAGCACCAACAACCAAACATTCCTTAAGGTGTCTGAAGGATTATTTTACTGCTTTACTGTCACATCGTCCATTGAATGACGTTAGCAGCAAATGTTAGCGAACTCAAATTAGATTTTTTTTTTTTTTTTTGCGCTTGCTCGCTTTAAACTCAAGAGTAGTCGATACACACAACTTCTATTAGTGCTGGACTGAATTTTGCGTGTGGATTAGCTTTACTTATTAACAGTGTCCCTCGCCATCAGGCGAACCCACTCTGACTTCAAATGTACTTGTAATTAACGTCCCCAAGTCTAGGACGATAGGTCAACATTTTAGTCCAACTGTCTGGTGTAGGGTTTAAACTCCTTAGCACCGCATCAGCAAACCGGGTATATAAGAACAAACGTTCTTATCCATTCGGCCATGCTGACCTACAGATTAAATTAGATCAAGCCTATTTAATGTACGTATGTTGCCTGATTGGAAATCATATACATAATGTGAATAAAGGTGATCGCCCATCTGACATATAGCGTGCATTATTAATAATTAATAATTTGTCACCAAGCAGATTTCTGCTATGGGTCTATCATTTGATAGGACCAGAGCATTTTATAGATTTGACAACAGGAAGGAATAGATGGACAATGTTTCCACAACTTTAGCAGACGAGCCGGTTGTCCGACGCTGCACGTGACATTATCTGTACAGTTCCTTATCATCTTCGTAACGTGACCCCTGCGTGTATTATTGCCAGCTACAAATGTCACTTCTATTGAAAGCCTGAGAATATTGCCACATGCATGGCATGCCATGATAAAATCGACACCAGAAATAATGAGCAACTGATCTGTGGCGGAAATAATGTAGAGAGCTGAGATAAATTAATGAGGAATTGATCTACATCAAAACTGATATTAACAATCTCCAGCGTCAATGAATCAGTTGGTATTTGTCCCCTTTCTGTCTCTCTCTTAATTCAAGCGCTGTCCATACCTGTGCTGCTGTTGCTTCTGCTGCTGCTGCTACTACTACTATTACTACTACTACTACTACTGCTACATCAACTACTACTACTACTACTACTACTACTACTACTACTACTACTACTACTACTACTACTACTACTGATGTTTCTGTGTGTATTAGCTTTTATTAATGCCTCAGTCCCCCCATCAGGCGAACCCAATCCGACTTCTGAGATACTTATGATTTACCTTCCGAAACCAAGGACAAAGAAATCAACATTTTAGTCCAACTGAACGGCACAAGGGTTGAACCTGCTACCTAGCCATGAACACATCAGAAGGTTGAGAGCGAATTCTGCCATGCTGAACTCCAGCCAGGTTGTGATTAACAACGAGTAGGGCTTCTATGATACGGCTCTTGGTTAACGGAGAGTCTGGGCTTGCCACCATAGCAACTAGGGCCGGTCGTTAATAAAGTATTGGCAAACTACTAAACGTAATCACCAACAGATAAAGAACGCTGGGGTTAACTACCACGTTCTGTAAAGGATATGTAACTAAAAGAAGACAAAAACACGACAAGCAAGTCATACACATTTACATCTGCTTCCCATCCGCGATGCTTCACGGAGAAAGCAGTAGGAGAAAAGACTAAAGAAGAAGAGCGTAACAAGAGTAGCGTGTGAATGCAAAGCAATGTTCTCGGCTTTAGCAACGAGACATTGGTGATTAAAAATCACACATATACATTTCAGTGGCCATTTATTTCTTCACCAACAAGTATAATTACACGCCACATGCTCTGTCAACAGACGCGTGCCGTGTTGTTTATTTATTTCATGCTGACATATTAATTGAAGCGAGACTGCAGACATCACGTAATTACCTCAATATATATGTGTCAATATAAATATATATGTTTCTTTGTGTGAGTAAATTCTTAATCTTCTTCTTCTTCTTCTTCTTCTTCTTTTTCTTCTTCTTCTTCTTCTTCTTCTTCTTCTTCTTCTTCTTCTTCTTCTTCTTCTTCTTCTTCTTCTTCTTCTTCTTCTTCTTCTTCTTCTTCTTCTTCTTCTTTTTCTTCTTCTTCTTCTTCTTCTTCGTGAATGTGTGTGGGGGATGTGTGTGGGTTGGGGGAGGGGTGCGTGATGAGTGTGGGTGATGGATTTGGAGATGTGTGTGTGGGTGGGGAATATGTCTGGCTGGGTGGGGGTGTGTGTGGCTGGATGGAGGATGTATGTGTGGGTAGTGAGGGTGACTGTAGTTGGGGGATGTGTGGATGGGTAGGAGATGTGTGGATAGATGTGTGTGTGTGGGTGAGGGATGTGTCTTTGGGATGTGTGTGGGTGTGGTATTGTGTGGGAGGGGAGCTGGGTGTGGATAAATGATGTTTGTGTGGGTGGGTGAAGGTGTGGTTGGGTTTGTGGGTGGGTGAATGATGTGTGTGAGGGTGGGGGATGTTTGCTTAGATGGGTGGTTGGGATGTGTGAGTGTGGGTGGGTAGATAGGAGATGTATGTGTTGATGAGTGGGTAAGGGACGTGTGGGTGTTAGTGGTTGAGGGATAAGTACGTGTGTCTAGGGATGTGTGAGGGGATGAATGTATGGGTTGTGTATGCGTGGATGGGAGGTGTGTGTTTGTGAATGAGGAATGTGTTGGTGGGTGAGGATGTGTGTGAGGGATGTTTGTATGGGTGGGGAGATTGTGCGTGGGTGGGGATGTGTGTGTATATGGGTAAGGGTGTGTGGTTAAGGGATGTGTGGCTGGGGGAATGGGTGGATGGAGGATGTGTGGTTGGGTGGAGGATGTGTGGTTGGGTAGAGGATGTGTGGGTGGGTGATTGTATATGAGTAAGGGTGTGTGGTTAAGGGATGTTTGGTTGGGGGATAGGTGGGTAGAGGATGTGTGGGTGGGTAGAGGATATGTGGGTGGGCGAGTGTGTGCAGGTTAGGAGATGGTGGGGGATGTTTGTAGGTGTGGGCTCGGGATAAGTGAGTGGGCTGGGGGGAGATGGGAGATTATGTGGGTGAGTGCGGAATTTGTGTGTGGGTAGGTGCGGAATATGTGAGTTGACGGGGAGATGTGTGTGTGGCTGAGGAATGTGTGTTTGGTTGTATGGTTGGAGGTGTATGGGTGGAGGAGGATATTGGGTGAGTGATTGTTGGTGGGAAATGGGACGGGTAAAGGATATGTGAGTGGGTGGGGAGATCTGTGTAGGTGGGGGATGTGTGGGTTATTGAATGTATGTGTACTTGGGGTGTGGGTGGATGGGATGTGTGGTGGATGAGAGGTGTGTGTGGGTGGGGAGATGTGTAGGGATGTGGTGGATGGGTGGGGGAATGTATTGTATGTGTGTGTGGTTGGGTGGGGGAGTTGGAGTGAATGGGGGATGTGTGGGTGGGTGGTGGATGTGTCTTATAACATAGTAATATGCATTGTTTATGTTTACAAAATTCATGTGACAATGTTTTTTTTCCTATGCACTGTTCATGAAAGAAAGATGAGTGATTGGAAGGGCCGAATGTAAGACGGGCCTGCGTGCCCAATTTGTTACCCTTTGAAAATAAAGTCTGTTCGTTCGTTCGTTCGTTCGTTCTTCTTCTTCTTCTTCTTCTTCTTCTTCTTCTTCTTCTTCTTCTTCTTCTTCTTTTGCTTCGTCTGCTTCTGCTGCTTATTCTGCTTCTTCTGCTTCTCCTTTTGCTTCTGCTTCTGCTTCTGATTTTGTTTCTTCTTCTTCTTCTTCTTCTTCTTCTTCTTCAACTTCTTCTTCTTCTTCTTCTTCTTCTTCTTCTTCTTCTTCTTCTTCTTCTTCTTCTTCGTCCTCTTCTTCTTCTCCTCCTCCTCCGCTTCCTCCTTTTCCTCCTCCTCCTCCTTCTTCTCTCCTCTTCTTCTTCTTCTTCTTCTTCTTCTTCTTCTTCTTCTTCTTCTTCTTCTTCTTCTTCTTCTTCTTCTTCTGCTGCTGCTGCTGCTGCTGCTGCTGCTGCTGTTTCTTCTTCTTCTTCCTTGCTTTCTATGATTTCTTTATAGTCTATCCCAAAACATTGCATTCAGTACATCATTAAAAAATATTCAATATCCTCCAATCAATATTCAAACGTTCAAAGTGTTATAAAACTGCATATTGGCATTAGACCGCAACTGTTCGTATCGACAGGTAGTTCCATTTACCTTTCCTGATAAAACATACGTCATGCAAAGTTGCGTTCTCACAATAGATGTGTGTCTATGTACATCAAGCAGAGTATGAGATCTATACCGGATAAACCGGGTGTGAAAGCTGGGGGACTAAATAATCGACGTTGTCCTGTAACACTAACACTTGTGTCGCGAGGTGTTACGGATTTCGAGAATTAATGACTGTTGTGGTGGCTGAAAATTGAAATTGGGAAATGGAGCTTGACAGTTAGTCGCGGTTCCAACTTCACGGCAACGGGTCGTCCCCATTATGCTCTATTTCTGTGCCAGTGAATATCAGACGAAATGTTCCTCACTGTCATATTCTAAAAGTGGAATAAACAGGAGTCTCGACAAGCTAACAGCCCGCACAAGTACACGATGCATAATATCGCCATCAGAATGCCAACACAAAAGTCCTCCACGATAAATAGTTCACTGTTGATGGAAGCGGCAGTCACTATAAAACACTGTGAGCTGTGGATCTTGACAATACAAGATGGCAGTTTATAGTTACAACCTGTGCATAATTCCTAGAATTCGAGAGTCGATGCGAGAGCTCTGCTTGTCGAGATGTCTAATGTAGTCAGATCGCAAATTAGTGAACTGTCCTGTGGTCTTCTCATGTTCCCCTATTGCCTTTTCCTGCATAGCGCTATGGAGGCTGTGAGTTAGATTCCGAACTCTGTCATTCGGTTCACTAGTGGAGATATCTGGAAGTTGTGGTTGGAGTTACGGAGACGCTTTCGGCAGGCCGCCATGCGAAAAGAGACCAAGCCACGTGGAATGAAACACGGTGCAAAGAAATCGATCCCAGCACCTTTAATCCCCACCCTTCCCTCCTAAACAAAGAAGGGAAGTACATTGACATGAGACCAGATTAAACATGAAGCTTTTGGAACGATACAAATGTGTAAAGTCATTGATAACGTTTCGTTAACAGCCTATGTGTTGCTCTTCCGAGGTGAGTCGTACCCAGTTATGCACCTCCGAGGTCAGTGTTTGCGGATTCTGTGTGCATATTTGTAAGATTTACTTTGTCTAGACAGACTCCATCCAAGTTAACGGTCTTTACCTTTGGGTAGGTTTAATTTTGCAAAAGGACAGCGGCCTTGTAGGCGTCACTCTACGATTTCTAGCTATCGTGGGATTTCTAAACTGCATATCTAGTACCCAGTACCTCTTCTCGTTTGCACTTATTCCAGGAGGATAGGTATCCAATATCACCACCCATGAGATGAGGGGGCGTGTGATAAAATTATAAATGTTACACTTCCAGCCCCTTGCAAGGATTCAACCCGGTACCTTGTGGGCTAGGGGTGGAAACCTCTCAACCACTGCTACCGGATCATTTGAATAAAGCGCACAGAAATAACGGGAAGAATATCACAAGCAAACACAGCATTCAGCCAGAAGAGGATTATTCTGAGTAATAGACCCATATCTATGGGGAGTCAGAACAGGAGTTCTGGAAAGTTATAAGAAGCGAAGGGGTCAGCATGGCTGAGTGGATAAGATCGCTCGCTGTTAAACATCCGGTGTATTAATTCCGTGGGAGAGTGTCCAACCTCTACACCGGTCAGCTGGACTATATTGTTGACTTCTCATCCTTGACTTTGGAAAGTAAATTACAAGAAAAGCAAATACTACGAACGCCTGTGAATGATGGGCACTAAAGTCGAGACTGGATGTCAATTAGAGACCACATGGATGTGGTCTCATCATAGAATACTGAAGTCCAGGGGAGTGGGATTGTGAAGACCACTGTTTGCGAGAGACAATCCATGGAGACAGGCGTCTGCCTACATAGTGACGACCCAATCATCAGTGTGATTGGTGGTACTATGCGACTAATGGTCCTACATTAGACGTCATGTCTTAGACAGATATAACAGCTGCTTTCTGTTAATGCCAAATATTGGGCCAAACCCGACACGACGCATTGTACCAAATGCTTTGGGCGCAAGAGTTAGTTAGTTAGTTAGTTAGTTAGTTGGTTAGTTAGTTAGTTAGTTATTTACTTAGTTAGTTAGTTAGTTAGGTAGGTAGGTAGGTAGAAAGGTAGGTAGGTAGTTAGTTAGTTAGTTAGTTAGTTGGTTGGTTGGTTGGTTGGTTGGTTAGTTAGTTAGTTGGTTGGTTGGTTGGTTGGTTAGTTAGTTAGGTAGTTAGTTAGTCAGTCAGTCAGTCAGTCAGTCAGTCAGTCAGTTAGTTAGTTAGTTAGTTAGTTAGTTAGTTAGTTAGTTAGTTAGTTAGTTAGTTAGTTAGTTAGTTAGTTAGTTTGTCGAGGTTCCAACTTCACGGCACCGGGTCGTCCCCATTAGGCTCCATTCCTGTGCCAGTGAATATCACACAAAATTGCTCACCACTGATCAATGTGAAAAGTGGAATAGACAGGAATCTCGGCAATCCAACAGTCCGCACAGGTACATTGTGGATAATGCCGCCGTCAGAATGCCAACACAAAATTCATCCACGAAAATCACAGTTCATAGCCGATGGACTCGGCAGTCACCAGAAAGACCTCATTGAACCGGGTTTTCTCATATGGCTCGGACTTTTACCGCAGGGCGACCAGCCGAAAGTCTCGCATAAAGCACGAACTCCGTAGCTTCAGCGCCGACTCCCATGAGTTTCCTGAAAAAAAGCACTCGTGAACCGAAAAGGCAAATCAGTCAATTCAGCAACAGCCGTTAGCCGTTGTTACGAACATGCAGGTCAATGTGCAGGACAGATGTAAAAGCATTCCACACGAAATTTACAGCTCACAGTGTCGCCCACGCACTCACTCAGTAGCAGGGCGACGGAACCATGTACTACCAGTCCAACATGAGGAAAATGCGATTGCAAACCGTAGCTACAAGAATAAACACGCCACAGGTCTTAACGGTTCAATGCCTAACCGCCATGTTGGCGACCGGAAGTGCTGAGCGCAAGAGCGCAATTGGGAGGGTACAAACCGTATTCTAGTGCAAGGAAATGCAGCCTATACACTAGATGTCATGGCATGGCAGAGGAGACCTAAGCCTTGCTCGGCAACTGGTTTAAGATCGAAAATGAGTGGTGTAGAGAATGGTACAGTATGGGGCAATCATGAAGGTTTGGTGGCACAATGATTTGAGGTATCAATAGAATGTTATGGAACAAGACAATCAACGACGTTTGGTGGCGATATGACATGAATGTTCTATGGAATGTTGTGGCAGAGAGGCAAACATCAATTGTTGGTGCAGCTATGGAATGAGATGTCCAGAGAATGTTATGAAACAGAACAATCAGGTATGTTTGTGGGCTTTATTAGACAAGTGGTCTAGAGAATGTTGTGGGACGGCAATCATCGATGTTTTATGGTGCTATTATTATGCACTTCACACTCAAAGTTTTATATATTCCCCGAGACTACCAAACTTTCCTGTTGACAATACAACAATCTCAGTTTAGCAAACACGAACTAAACAACAATATCGAACAAATAAAACGAGGTCTTACTGAATGGCAATAAAATACAAAGCAAAATGGTGTAGCGAGAATAATAGGACAATGTGTTTGCAGCAAATAAACTTCCAACTCCAGAAACTGGAACTGAGTGAGCGTTGACTAGTATATGTGAGATCCTCCCACTTCACGCTCCTACTGCAATTTATGTCAGGCAAGTGTCTAGTTTTCCTTGTGACAAAACATAAATCTCATTTTAGCAAATACGAACTAAACAACCACATTGCAATATAAAACAGGGTCATACAGTATGGCAATAAAATATACAGCTAAATGTTCCGACAAGAATAATAGGGTAATGTGTTTGCAGCAAACAAACTTCACACATGAGAAACTAGAAGTGACCCAGAATTAACTCTTTCAATACCAGGATTCTTCAAACAGATTATTAAATAGAGAAGAAACGGTAGTGGATATAACCTCTATGAAACAATCAGTGCCGTATTTGCAAAGAGTCTAAATATACACTGGACGCAGGCACTGAGAAAGCCATGTTTTCTAGCAAGATTTAAGTGAACTAAAACACAATTCGGGACCTGCAGAGGCATAGTAGATAGAAGCTCGCCTGCCGAACGAGTGGTAAGGAGTCGATACGTTTCGTAATGGATTTGAATGTTAAAACTTGACCTTAGCTCCCAGGACGACCCAACCAAAACAAGGGTAAAACTTAAGGTCTTGGGAAGTAAAAGCGGCGGCGGGACACTGACCACATCACCCTTACAGATAAGCCTATAGAACTATGACACTGACCACATCACCCATACAGATAAGCCTATAGAACTATGACACTGACCACATCACCCATACAGATAGGCCTATACACCTATGACACTGACCACATCACCCATACAGATAAGTCTATAGAACTATGACACTGACCACATCACCCATACAGATAAGCCTATAGAACTATGACACTGACCACATCACCCATACAGATAAGCCTATAGAACTATGACACTGACCACATCACGCACACAGAGTGGCCTATACAACTATGACACTGACCACATCACCCATACAGATAAGCCTATAGAACTATGACACTGACCACATCACGAACACAGATAAACCTTTACAACTATGACACTGACCACATCACGCACACAGAGGGCTATACAACTATGACAATGACCACATCACGCACACAGAGTGGCCTATACAACTATGACACTGACCACATCACCCTTACAGATAAGCCTATACAACTATGACACTGACAACATCACGCACACAGATAAGCCTAAACAACTATGAAACTGACCACATCACGCACACAGATAAGCCTCTACAACTATGACACTGACAACATCACGCACACAGATAAGCCTATACAACTATGACATTGACCACATCACGCACACAGATAAACCTATAGAACTATGACACTGACAACATCACCCATACAGATAAGCCTATAGACCTATGACACTGACCACATCACCCATACAGATAAGCCTATAGAACTATGACACTAACCACATCACGCAAACAGATAAGCTTATACAACTATGACACTGACCACATCACCCATACAGATAAGCCTATAGAACTATGACACTAACCACATCACGCAAACAGATAAGACTATAGAACTATGACACTAACCAAATCACGCACACAGAGAAGCCTATACAATTATGACACTGACCACATCACGCACACAGAGGGCTATACAACTATGACACTGACCACATCACACATACAGATAAGCCTATAGAACTATGACAAATACCACATCATGCACACAGAGTGGCCTATACAACTATGACACTGACCACACCACCCATACAGATAAGCCTATAGAACTATGACACTGACCACATCACCCATACAGATAAGCCTATAGAACTATGACACTAACCACATCACGCACACAGATAAGCCTATAGAACTATGACACTAACCACATCACGCACACAGATAAGCCTTTAGAACTATGACACTGACTACATCACCCATACAGATAAGCCTATAGAACTATGACACTAACCACATCACGCACACAGATAAGCATATACAACTATGACACTGACCACATCACGCACACAGAGGGCAATACACCTATGACACTGACCACATCACCCATACAGATAAGCCTATAGAACTATGACACTAACCACATCACGCACACAGATAAGCCTATAGAACTATGACACTAACCACATCACGCACACAGATAACCCTATACAACTATGACACTGACCACATCATGCACACAGAGGGCTATACAACTATGACACTGACCACATCACCCATACAGATAAGCCTATACAACTATGACACTGACCACATCTCCCCTACAGATAAGCCTATACAACTATGACAAATACCACTTCATGCACACAGAGTGGCCTATACAACTATAACACTGACCACATCACCCATACAGATAAGCCTATAGAACTATGACACTGACCACATCACCCATACAGATAAGCCTATACAACTATGACACTGACCACGTCACGCACACAGAGGGCTATACAACTATAACAATGACCACATCACGCACACAGAGTGGCCTATAGAACTATGACACTGACCACATCACGCACACAGAGGGCTATACAACTATGACAATGACCACATCCCGCACACAGATAAGCCTATACAACTATGACAATGACCACATCACGCACACAGATAAGCCTAAACGACTGTGACAATGACAACATCACGCACACAGATAAGCCTATACAACTATGACAATGACCACATCACGCACACAGATAAGCCTATACAACTGTGACAATGACCACATCACGCACACAGATAAGCCTATACAACTGTGACAATGACCACATCACGCACACAGAGTGGCCTTCACAACTATGACACTGACCACATCACCCTTACAGATAAGCCTATACAACAATGACACTGACAACATCACGTACACAGATAAGCCTATACAACTATGATACTGACCACATCACCCATACAGATAAGCCTATACAACTATGACACTGACAACATCACGCACACAGATAAACCTATACAACTATGAAACTGACCACATCACGCACACAGATAAGCCTATACAACTATGACACTGACCACATCACGCACACAGATAAGCCTATACAACTATGACACTGACCACATCACGCCCACAGATAAGCCTATACAACTATGACACTGACCACATCACCCATACAGATACGCCTATAGAACTACGACACTGACCACATCACCCTTAGAGATAAGCCTATACAACTATGACACTGACCACATCACCCATACAGATAAGCCTATAGAACTATGACACTGAACACATCACGCACACAGAGTGGCATATACAACTATGACACTGACCACATCACCCAAACAGATACGCCTATAGAACTATGACACTGACCACATCACGCACACAAATAAGCCTATACAACTATGACACTGACCACATCACGCACACAGAGGGCTAAACAACTATGACACTGACCACATCACGCACACAGAGGGCTACACAACTATGACACTGACCACATCACCCTTACAGATAAGCCTATACAACTATGACACTGACCACATCACGCATACATATAAGCCTATACAACTATGACACTGACAACATCACGCACACAGATAAGCCTATAAAACTATGAAACTGACCACATCACGCACACAGATAAGCCTCTACAACTATGACACTGACAACATTACGCACACAGATAAGCCTATACAACTATGACACTGACCACATCATGCACACAGAGGGCTATACAACTATGACACTGACCACATCACCCATACAGATAAGCCTATACAACTATGACAATGACCACATCACCCCTACAGATAAGCCTATACACCAATGACAAATACCACATCATGCACAAAGAGTGACCTATACAACTATAACACTGACCACATCACCCATACAGATAAGCCTATAGAACTATGACACTGACCACATCACCCATACAGATAAGCCTATACAACTATGACACTGACCACATCACGCACACAGAGGGCTATATAACTATGACAATGACCACATCACGCACACAGAGTGGCCTATACAACTATGACACTGACCATATCACCCTTACAGATAAGCCTATACAACTATGACAATGACCACATCACCCATACAGATAGGCCTATAGAACTATGACACTGACCACATCACGCACACAGAGCGCTATACAACTATGACAATGACCACATCACGCACACAGATAAGCCTAAACGACTGTGACAATGACCACATCACGCACACAGATAAGCCTATACAACTATGACAATGACCACATCACGCACACAGATAAGCCTATACAACTGTGACAATGACAACATCACGCACACAGATAAGCCTATACAACTGTGACAATGACCACATCACGCACACAGAGTGGCCTTTACAACTATGACACTGACCACATCACCGACACAGATAAACCTGTACAACTATGATACTGACCACATCACTCATACAGATAAGCCTATACAACTATGACACTGACAACATCACGCACACAGATAAGCCTATACAACTATGAAACTGACCACATCACGCACAAAGATAAGCCTATACAACTATGACACTGACCACATCACGCACACAGATAAGCCTATACAACTATGACACTGACCACATCACGCACACAGATAAGCCTATACAACTATGACACTGACCACATCACGCACACAGATAAGCCTATACAACTATGACACTGACCACATCACCCATACAGATACGCCTATACAACTATGACACTGACCACATCACGCACACAGATAAGCCTATATAACTATGACACTGACCACATCACGCACACAGATAAGCCTATACCAACTATGACACTGACAACATCACGCACACAGATAAGCCTATACAACTATGATTCTGACAACATCACGCACACAGATAAGCCTCTACAAACTATGACACTGACAACATCACGCACCACAGATAAGCCTATACAACTATGACACTGACCACATCACGCACACAGAGTGGCCTATACAACTATGACAATGACCACATCACGCACACAGAGTGACCTATACCTGAGGAAGCTAACCTCATTAAAAAATGCCTGCTGAAGTCGGAAGTGCCGTCCTACGGGTGGCAAACTAAGAATTGGCACTACGTATTTTCGTCCGAGTGAAATGTCTCGTCCGAATGTCTCTCGTGCTAGGAACAGCTCTGACTACCTAGTTTCCGAATGCCGCTCTTGTTCGGAACAGCTCTGACTAGGTAGTTTTCCGAATGTCTGTCGTGCCTGGAACAGCTCTGACGGGCGCAACGACAAGCATATGTCCGAAAACTCGTTGAGTGGATACCGTCTGCAGACCTGTCTGGTTTGTGCGGGAACGGCCCGGGGCAAACGAAATACCCAATATATTGAAGTGAGGAATTAACGCAGCCATGAGCAGGACGTGACGATTCCCTTGGTGAGCCCAGTACCAGGGCGCTATGTGTCGGCCCTGCAACTATGGAAGCAACCTTGGATGGCGGAAAATGCTATGGACTGTCCCTTCCTTCTCTTGAGGGATGACCGAAGTCCTCGACTGTTCCAAGTTTACCAGCTGAGATGTGGACGGTACCACAAAAGTAAGAGTCTCCCAGGAATGTTAACCTGGTCAAAAATGCACGCATAAGCCGGATGTGTTGACCTAAGGGTTTTCAGCCCAAGGGTGCCTAACACACACCACAATGACATCTGAAAAAAACACTCCGGATGAACGAAAAGAAGAAGAGTGGCCTATACTAACTATGACAATGACTACATCACGCACACAGAGTGGCCTATACAACTATGACACTGACCATATCACCCTTACAGATAAGCCTATACAACTATGACAATGACCACATCACCCATACAGATAGGCCTATAGAACTATGACACTGACCACATCACGCACACAGAGCGCTATACAACTATGACAATGACCACATCACGCACACAGATAAGCCTAAACGACTGTGACAATGACCACATCACGCACACAGATAAGCCTATACAACTATGACAATGACCACATCACGCACACAGATAAGCCTATACAACTGTGACAATGACAACATCACGCACACAGATAAGCCTATACAACTGTGACAATGACCACATCACGCACACAGAGTGGCCTTTACAACTATGACACTGACCACATCACCGACACAGATAAACCTATACAACTATGATACTGACCACATCACTCATACAGATAAGCCTATACAACTATGACACTGACAACATCACGCACACAGATAAGCCTATACAACTATGAAACTGACCACATCACGCACAAAGATAAGCCTATACAACTATGACACTGACCACATCACGCACACAGATAAGCCTATACAACTATGACACTGACCACATCACGCACACAGATAAGCCTATACAACTATGACACTGACCACATCACGCACACAGATAAGCCTATACAACTATGACACTGACCACATCACCCATACAGATACGCCTATAGAACTATGACACTGACCACATCACGCACACAGATAAGCCTATATAACTATGACACTGACCACATCACGCACACAGATAAGCCTATACAACTATGACACTGACCACATCACCCATACAGATACGCCAATCTAACTATGACACTGACCACATCACGCACACAGATAAGCCTATACAACTATGACACTGACCACATCACGCACACAGATAAGCCTATACAACTATGACACTGACAACATCACGCACACAGATAAGCCTATACAACTATGACTCTGACAACATCACACACACAGATAAGCCTCTACAACTATGACACTGACAACATCACGCACACAGATAAGCCTATACAACTATGACACTGACCACATCACGCACACAGAGTGGCCTATACAACTATGACAATGACCACATCACGCACACAGAGTGACCTATACCTGAGGAAGCTAACCTCATTAAAAAATGCCTGCTGAAGTCTGAAGTGCCCTCCTACGGGTGGCAAACTAAAAATTGGCACTACGCATTTACGTCCAAGTGAAATGTCTCGTCCGAATGTCTCTCGTGCTAGGAACAGCTCTGACTACCTAGTTTCCGAATGCCGCTCTTGTTCGGACCAGCTCTGACTAGGTAGTTTTCCGAATGTCTGTCGTGCCTGGAACAGCTCTGACGGGCGCAACGACAAGCACATGTCCGAAAACTCGTTGAGTGGATACCGTCTGCAGACCTGTCTGGTTTGTGCCGGAACGGCCCGGGGCAAACGAAATACCCAATATATTGAAGTGAGGAATTAACGCAGCCATGAGCAGGACGTGACGATTCTCTTGGTGAGCCCAGTACCAGGGCGCTATGTGTCGGCCCTGCAACTATGGAAGCAACCTTGGATCGCGGAAAATGCTATGGACTGTCTCTTCCTTCTCTTGAGGGATGACCGCAGTCCTCGACTGTTCCAAGTTTACCAGCTGAGATGTGGACGGTACCACAAAAGTAAGAGTCTCCCAGGAATGTTAACCTGGTCAAAAATGCACGCATAAGCCGGATGTGTTGACCTAAGGGTTTTCAACCCAAGGGTGCCTAACACACACCACAATGACATCTGAAAAAAACACTCCGGATGAACGAAAAGAAGAAGAGTGGCCTATACAACTATGACAATGACTACATCACGCACACAGAGTGGCCTATACAACTATGACAATGACCACATCACGCACACAGAGTGGCCTATACAACTATGACAATTGACCACATTACGCACACAGAGTGGCCTATACAACTATGACATTGACCACATCACGCACACAGAGTGACCTATACAACTGTGACATTGACCACATCACGCACACAGAGGGCTATACAACTATGACATTGACCACATCACGCACACAGAGTGACCTATACAACTGTGACATTGACCACATCACGCACACAGAGGGCTATACAGCTATGACATTGACCACATCACGCACACAGAGTGGCCTATACAACTGTGACGTTGACCACATCACGCACACAGAGGGCTATACAACTATGACATTGACCACATCACGCACACAGATAAGCCTATAGAACTATGACACTAACCACATCACGCACACAGATAAGCCTATACAACTATGACAATGACCACATCACGCACACAGAGGGCTATACAACTATGACACTGACCACATCACGCACACAGATAAGCCTATACAACTATGACAATGACCACATCACGCACACAGATAAGCCTATACAACTATGACACTGACCACATCACGCACACAGATAAGCCTATACAACTATGATACTGACACTAGCCGAGTGGGGTAGGACGAGGTTTCTATCCCAGCTCTTTACGTTCGCTAAAAGCAGGAAGGAATGACCACCTGCTCATCCGCGCACTCCAGCCTATATAATGTGATGCGTATACCACTTCACATGCCACAACGGGTTCCTGTTACAGAACTGATTTAAGTGAACACCCGCTCCGTGGCGTAGGTGTTACGAATGCAATTCGTAATTCTGCATCCCGCGCTCGAGAGACAGCTGCGGGTAATTTGGAAGCAGATCGCTTTACATTAGTTTCCATACAATGGTATGAATGCCGGTCGTTTAGAAAACAATGGCAAACTACTGAACGTTAACTTGCCCAGGAATCACAAATAGCCAAACAATGCTGGGGTTGACTGCTACGTCATTTAAAGGATACGTTACTAACTTTTAAGAGAAAATCACTCGGTGAATGGGATTTATAGGCAAAAGCCTTTAATCGGCGCTTGGGCCTGAAAGGGTTAAACTGGAAAACAATAGAATAAGAGGCTAAAAAAACAAAAAAACTATGAGAATAAAATAGCCTAATATCGAGTAAAAATAAATCTCAAAAAACAAATAACTAACGGTATTCTAAACACAGGCAATGGTGAACAAATAAGAGCCGCAGAACGGGGCAAAACGTCAATGACGCATTTTTCAAAATCGATGTTGGCACACAACAATGGAATTACAATAGAGTGTCTCCAGGGCTAATGATATAGCGAGGAAAGCCGATCATATGGTGGGATCATCAATACAGATATGACGCTGTGCTAATTTAGTTGAGAGTTTACGAGAGGGCATGCATTCCGGGTTACACATACTAAAGTCAGTGGCATGTCCTGTACGGGATGTTGCATTCACGCCAAGCATGTATTAGTTCTTTGTGATTTATTAGGTCATGTTAGTTCACTAGTTTACCATTGCTTTCTGAATGTCCGACTCCTCGAACCATCAACATTAACGCTAAGTTAAACATCGTAATTAACTGTCATAAAAAACTGTCATCTACTGCATATAGTACCTTGAAGTGTAGGGCAGGGGGGTCTTGAGCCTGGGGAATTTAGGCTGCCTGGCTAGTGCAGTCGCTGCAAACTGCAAGATAACATTTTCTTGTTGCCCCCGACAGAAAAAATATCCACCCCTTACTGAGGATTCGAACCCGGGTCTCCCGAATGACAACCCGGCCTTCTTAGCCACTCGGCCGCCTATAAATCGCCCGCATGTGATTTCGAACCCTCGACTCTGTATGGCTGGAAATTATGAAACAGCGTGTCTCACTATCCTCTAGGCCACAGCTTTAGTTGCGCTAAAAATACGTGAAGCTACCTCGGATAGAAGTTGTGGTAGAATACTGGCTATACTGCTCAAACCTAATGAGGCAGAGGCCCGGGTTCAATATTCAATCGTATTCTTGTCAGAAAGCAAGTGCATTTACTTACCAACTATCACCCTTACTGAAACATCCAAATACACCCATGTCCGCAAAACGACAGATAATAAACAGCATATTCACACCAACCCTATGCTACCAATATCAAACTTGGACTTTATCCAAATCACACTTTCGCAAAATCAACACCTGTGAGATTAGATGCCTAAGGCGAGCTACCAATTTAACAATTTAACTCAGACCGAGTAAGAAATGTTGTTATCAGAGAGACAGTGGGATCAACACCTTGTGCCACATGTTTTGAAAGACAGAAGATCAAATGGTTTGGCCATCTCATTAGAAAGCAACACAATCAACTACCATCACTGACTCTACATTAAAGATCATCCGCGACGAGACCAAGTGGACGCCCAAGAAGAAAATTGACTGACGAATTCAAAGACATTGTGCAATCACACGGAATGGCACTATCCAATGCCACCCATCGGGCACTCGAGCGCCAGTTATTCCTTCCCACGACGCTTGACGGCAAAAGTGGAAGATTATGATGAGTCTTGCTGTTTTGACGTCTTGCTTTAATTGAAGCATACGCCATAAAGCAAATTACACCAAGTCATTGTATCTGTTGCTATCTCCTACAGTACACGCCAGGTTTTAGCCAGATATGACTGGGCTACCGTATAGCGGTAGACGTCACTACCTGTTTTCTGTTAGCGACGAATGTTGGGCTAAATCCCACACCCCACATTGTGACAACGACTTCGGCGGAGGAGCGCAATTGGGAGCTCAGGTTTCCTAATACATGTCCTTGATGATGTTTATTATTTGATTGACAGTGAACAGCTGTTTACATATCCTGTTTTAATATGCATATGTTGTTTCCACCAGGCTCTTTTGTTTTGTTTTTGTTTAAATAAATGAGATCAGCATGGCTGAATGGATGAGAGCGCTCGTTCTTAAACAGCCGATCTGCTGTTGCCGATGTAGCGGGTTCAACCCCTTACCTGTGAGGGTGACTAAAATGTTGGATACTTCATTTTTAATTCACCGCAAACAAAGAAATTCCGGGAGATCCCGGGACATCACGTAACATCAGGGATATTCCAAAGTGGATGTAGGGGTGAGGTGCTTCGCAAGTAGAAGGCAAGCAAGTGCTATTGTTTAATGCATTTATTGAAATAAAGAATCATATAAATTGAATGTGTTGTCTGTCACTTCCAGTTGAGTCTGTGGTGGACTGCTAGACCGATCTATGGATGCATTAGACGTTTCTGGGCCCGGAGGACCCTCACTGTCGCCGGAATGCATATCCATACCTTGTGCTACTCATCTTATCATGTGTATGCCCTGTTTGCGATATCCCTATTCTGAAAATTGACGATCTCACCATATCTAGGTCAGTGCTAAAAAGAACGATTTGTGTGCGGTGAATTAAATATGAATTACCACATGTTGACACCTGATCCTTGACTTGGGGACGTAAATTACAAGTGCCTCTAATGTTGCAGTGGGTTCGCCTGTAGACGAGGGACATTGGCAATCGGGAAAGCTAATCCACACGCAAACATCAGTCCAATACACTAGAAGTAATAGCACGTGTATGGACATATATCAGCACGGGCCATTACTCGTTTGCTTTCCACAGAGTAGTCCGGCCAGCTGACATATCAGCTTGTTAATTTTAGAAGTATAGTGTGGAATAATCCTGTTAGCCTCATTAGGAAATGAACATATTGGGAAGTTTCAATGTTAAGTCATGACGTACTTTGCTGATAAACATAACAAGTGCAATGATGCTGCGACTAAAGTAGTCTGGAGAGCACTACAGTGACTAGTATGGTCTGCAGGATAGTACCCGTGGTCATGTGTTGGCGGATATTTAAAAATAAGAGTTTCCCATGCTAACATCATCATCATGTTTTTGTACCGCCCATGCCACGTTGAAAAGCTATCTAGATATTTACGTCTCTGTCTTCCCAATATTCTTTTCCTCTCAATCTTGGTAGTTTTCATCAAGTTTTCTAGTTGATTTCTTCTCATAACGTGTCCAACAAAATTCACACGCAAAATTTCACATCACCTTTCGAGAGACCATTACTCAATACGGCACAAGACGTGTACAATAGTTGTTAACTTACGAGCTGTAACTGAGTTGGATGAAGAATTACTTTCGCGATGAAGTGGATTAAAGTGAGGAAGAGATGAGCAATTCGTTGACCACACTCCCACGCCTGAGTCCATCTGAATTAGTCAAGGCGACTGGAGACGAACTCAGGTGTAGTGGATGACCACGGCGCTTTACGTGCCGTGCTCATTACATTCCACAAAGCTTTGCAGGTAAACGCCGCCCTGCCCGTTGAATCATCAATATTTCTTCGAAGCTGTTCTAACCCAGTAGATGATAGCAACGGGAGCTGCTGTTGCATAGTGGCTATGTCGCTCGCCTGCCGGTCCGGCGGTCATTTGTTTGAATCCACGTGGATGTGGGATTAACAAAAAAATGCATGGGCTTCTAGATCGCACAACCTAATATGGGTCCTAGGACATGCTTTGGCAAGTAAAGGTGGCCGGCGTTGCATTGAGCTCATCATCCACCCAGTACCAACTGATCTAACAACAATTAGACCTGGCACTACATATATATACTAATACAATGCGTCTCAGGGCGTGTAAAAAAGCCTTGTCTTTATGTTTTTTTTTACGTTGTATATCCCTTACAGGACTTTGCAGTCAACACCAGCATTTTTCAGCTGCTATTGATGTTCTTGGCAAGTTTTTTAGGGGGCTTTTTGTATTCCCTTTCTTTCTGACCCGGGAAAGGCAAAAATTCGGGTTAAAAGGGGGGCCCTTTTTTTTTCAAAAAAGGTACCCTGGTTCCCGGGTTTTAAACACAGGCAAAACCAAATTAACTTGGGGTTTCAAAAATGAGAAAAAAAACAATTGTATTTCTTTTAAAACAGTGGTTCGGGGGGGGGGTTAAAAAAAAACCCGCGAATATTCAATTCACAAAAAAAAATTTAAAACTTTAAAAAAAAACAAAAAATAGTTATCATACAACAGTCTAGCAAACTATCTAGCCTATTTTATATATATCTATTGAATTCTATTGAGTCCCTCTAAGGCAGGCCCTGTTGCCTCTCTGAAGTCCGTCTGTCCTCTGCCGTCTACACGTGTCCCAATCCGACACGGGTGGTAACTCTGTCCGAGGTTCCTCGTGGACCCCGCAATAGGCGGGCCACATCAGTGTCCACGGAACCCTGGACTCAATGACCAGTCCTTCGAGAAGGCTCTAGATTACTCGGGCCCTTGAGTGACTCTCTTCTATCCCTTGGGCTGGAGTTGCAGCCCTTTAGTTAATATCTCTAAAGGTGAGGCGGTGACAGGATTCCCCCCTCTCCCCTGATGATGGTTTGTTATAGGGTAATTAGATCTGTTCTAATTCTGTCACCGAATCACATAAAGTTGGTGTTTGTAGTTTGGTGGACAGTAACCTGGTAACCTACATACTGGCATCAAAACTCATGTATTCTCCCATACACCACTTCTCTGATTTGGTGAAGAGATCACTCTGTCTCCTGTGCCCTTTAAAAAATGCTTATCTGACCGAAGTTACGTGACGTTTTAGTAGTTGTATTTACAACCCGCCCTTCTCATAGTACCCCACTGGTACCAAGACAATTAACCTCTGTATTAAAGAGGATTAACAAGACCGAAGTCCTGGCTAATTAAGTACACCTTCAAATCTTGATCTGTGTGTGCATTTCAATACACTTTTACTCTCGTATGTTGTATAATGCTAAATATGTAGTTACGTTGTTATTTTATCCCCTCAGACTACATGTGTCCCTGTTGGCTTGTTAGTGTGTTGACTAATAAGTTGCTGTTTCTAATAAAGTGACTGTATTTTAAATTGATAGTGTTGAGTTTTAAGGTTTGTGTATGCTGAATGTGTGGCTTATGTCCAAGCGTCACGAGTTGGGATAACCTCAATCATGAATTACTCCACTGTGTGCAATACATGATCAGGTATTCCAAGTAGTGGTGCTTAGATGTATCCTAACTACTAAACTAAATATCTTAAACTAACTACTAAAGTGAGTATATTAAACTAACTACTAAACATGTATTAACAA
This sequence comes from Cepaea nemoralis, assembly GCA_014155875.1. Lineage (NCBI taxonomy): Eukaryota > Metazoa > Mollusca > Gastropoda > Stylommatophora > Helicidae > Cepaea > Cepaea nemoralis. The sequence continues at coordinate 503,710 of JACEFZ010015894.1, forward strand.
TTTAGACAAGTCATGCAATTTTACATGAAAGACGCAGACAAATTAAAATAAATACGTTTTGCGTACAATTTGTCCGCTAGGTATATCGTTCTCTCATTTAATCCATTCACGCAGTCATTCACTCACCTTTCATTCAAAATAGTATTTGGTTAAAATATATAATTAAAGTTGAGGTAAGTGTTATTGCCCTTAGAAAAATGGACTAGGCGATATTTGCCCTTTAAGAAAATACGTACTTCTTGTACGATGACTCAAAATGGGTTATAATTTAAACAGAGACAATTGTATAGGATGGTTCTTTAGCCTATCAATGTAACCGCCTGTAATATTAAAGTAGAATATGTACAAATTACAGGTTAACACATTTTATATACATAATTAATGCAAATATAATACATATTTAATACTAAAGTAATTAATTAATTAAATAACTAAATCCAACGATGATGTGCGCGTTGTCCTCCTGTTGTTAGTGTGTTATGCCATAAATGTTAAAGTTAGTATGGCTGTCTCTTGAGTGTTGTAATCGACGTCGTTCTGTTTCGGCTGTTTGCAAAATTTCGTAGCAACAGCAAGTATGGATTGTTCTCAATGTCCCGTATGAAGTGTTCTTACAGAATTCAGAGTCAGTTCACTGGTTGATATTATTGGTTGAAACACAGTTAACGTTTCTTGGTGGGATCGTTCTAGAGCTTGGGCACTTGATAGTATAACTTTTAAAGTATAGGTCTTACAGTATAGCTCTTAACGTATCATGGTCATGGGTGTTCGTAAGTAACCTATTCACTGAGAGTTCTCTAGCAGGTGTAGAGTTACACTGTTATATGCAACAGACTAAAAGTATCACAGTTTCTAGTATGGCGAATGGTCGATGTGGTAAGAGTCATTCTACTGGCGCATTCGTTTGCCGTGATAATAGGTCAGCCATAATGTTGTCTGTGCCTTTGATATGGCGGATTTCAAAGTCGAAATCTTGAAGAAGAAGACACCATCTTTTCAAACGATGGTTTTTAGGTGACCCATGGTTAAGGACCAATAATGGCGAACTGTCAGTGAGAACGACAAAGTGACTACCCAAGAGGAACTTAGATAATCTCAATATACAAAACAGTAGGCTCAAAGCCTCCAATTCCACTGTGGCATACCGTGTCTCTGCCTTCTTTAGTTTGCGGCTTACGTAGAGAATCGGGTGTCTCACTCCATCCACTTCCTGCATTAAACATCCTCCTATTGCGATAGCACTCGCATCTGTGGTCAAAATAAAGGGTAAATTTATGTTGGGTAATCGTAAGACTGGTGTATTAGAAAAAATATGTTTCAATCTACACATTGCATCGTCTAAGCTGGTACTTTTACAAATTTTTGATGGATGATTTTTAGTTAACATATCAGAAAAGACTGAGGTAAGTTCTGCCCAATGTGAAATAAATTTAGAATAATAGTTGATAAGACCTAGTAAACTTCTAATTTGTTTCTTTGTGGTAGGCACTTCTAGATTAAGAATCTTAGAAACAATTTTCTCATCTGTCAACAATTTGCCTTCAGAAATTCTATGACCAAGGAAGTCTATTTGTGTATAGCCTAATTCAACCTTGGAAGGTTTGATAGTAAGTCCAAAAAGAGAGATTTGGTTGAAGACTTGTTTGAGTGTAAGTAAGTGAGAAGTCATATCAGAAGAATGGACGCATATATCATCAATATAGGCTACCACATCTTTAATTCCGTGTAATAGCAATCTTGTTAATCTAACAAAGGTGGCCGGTGCGTTCTTCAGGCCAAATGGAAGATATAGCCATTCGTACAAACCAAGGGGTGTTGCGAATGCTATTATACGTCTACAAGAAGGATGTAGTGGCACTTGCCAATATCCTTTCGCTAAATCTGTCTTGGAAAATAAGGATGATTGAGCCATATTTAAAATGAGATCTTCACAGCTGCTCATTGGCTCTGCATCCGTTGTGGTTCTTGTATTTAATACTCTATAGTCGATGCACAAACGGATTGTCTGGTCCTTCTTTTTCACCAGGACAATCGGTGAGGAATATTGAGACATCGATTTTTGAATTATTCCATTCTTCTCTAAATCTAAAATTTCTTTGTCTAAATTTGCTCTGTAATGGAGAGGAATAGAATATGGTCTACATTTGACCGGTGTCAGATCCGTCAGCACAATTGAATGTGTTATTTTATCTGTGCGTCCAGGTTTGTTGGAAAAGATAGATTTATACTCGTCAAGGATAGTCAAAATGTCTTGTCGCTGTTGTTGTGTCAAAGTGTCAGAGATATGTATGTCATTTATACTCCCGTCGTCAGTCATCATTGGTACAGGGATTTCAGTATTGTCCACGTCTGTCTGATTTATCACAGATGCTACTGTTTGTAAATTGTCTTCAATGTCATTGTCGTCGTCGTCGAGATCAATCGTTGTCAATGTGTCGTCAAATTTGTCGTCGTTGTCGATATCACAGATTGTCGGTAATGTCCATATGTCTTCGTCGTTTTTGTCGTCGTAAGAGTGTGTCGTTAACGATGCTTCGTTTGTCGAGGTGTCATTCCGTTGGGAAATTGTTTCGTCTCTGTCACCAGTTCGTTGCGTCTGTTCACTTGTCTCAATGTCCTGTCTAGCATAGTATGGTTTCAACATATTTACATGGAATATTTTCAACTTTCCATTTAAAGAGATTTCGTAATCCACTTCCGAAATTCTTCTAATGATCTTAAAAGGTCCCTGCCAAGAGGTTGATAGTAAGTCTCTTTTGTCAGGTAGCAGTAGCAAAATATCCTGACCTGGATTTAGTACAATTGTTTTTGCACCTCTGTTGGCGTACTGCCTGTATTTAAAACCTTTCTCCTGTAGTGATGTTCTGGCCAATAAACAGGAACGTATGATTTTGTCTCTGGTGTCAGTGACTAAATCATAGGTAGAAATGGGAAGTTGGATATCTACAGGTTGTGATATGATCTCTTTATAAATGGTGAGAGGTCCTCTTGGGTTTCGCTCCATACATCAATTCGAAGGGAGAGAACCCTGTACTTGATTGCGGGACTTCTCTATATGCGAACAGCACCATTGGGAGAAGTATGTCCCAATCGGCTGGATTTTCAGCTGTCACTTTAGATAGCATATGTTTCAGGTCCCCATTTAGTTTCTCGCAGATACCATTTGCGGCCGGTCGATAGGGACTGGTGAAACATTGCTTGATGCCTAGTAACTTAGTTACCGATTGGGTGGCATTCGATATGAACTGGGTTCCTCTATGAGAAATTATTTTCTCCGGGAAGCCAAAACGGGAGAAAATATTTAATAATATGTCCGTCACATCCTTAGAGGAGATAGATCTGAATGGAAGCATTTCTGGCCATCTCGTACACACATCCACAGAGTAAAAAATATATCTATTCCCTTTATTGGAAATGTGATTCAACGGACCTACTAGGTCAACTGCCACGATTTGGAAAGGCCTCGAGGCAGTTGTCGTTGATTGGACTTCTGCTGTAGGGTTTTTTCCCTTTTTCACCAGTTTCTGACAAATATCACAAGATCTACAAAAGGTTTTTATATCTTGGCAAAACGTTGGCCAATAAAACTGGGTCAGGACCCTAGCCCTAGTCTTTTCGTACCCCATATGACCTCCAAAAGGTGAGTCATGGGCTATTTTTAGAACTTTGTCTCGATGTGCTTGTGGTAACACTACTTGCTGTATCGTGGTCTGCTTTGTTGTGTAAAATCTAGTTAAGATATTGTTCTGTAGCCTAAATGTCCACGATGCGTTCTTAGTTAATTTTGGTTTGAGTCCTACCAATTTAAAGTATGGTGAAAGAGTAGGATCTGCTTTCTGTTCATTTCCAAAATTAGTGTTATTTGCGTTTGGTGCTATTATTTCTAGTGATTCCTGCAGTTGGTCGGTGTTGGTTTTATGGGTTGTCTGTCGTGTTATTGCATTTGTGTGTTGTGTGTTTTGTTGCACATCTACAGGCTTGGTAGTTGGTAGATCGGTAGCATCCTCAATTCGAGGTTTTAATTTGGTCGTATCATTGACAGATTCGACCGCCCCTGCATTGTACACCTCGGTGAATTCTTTTTGAATTACCTCAGTGGTTGTCTCCCTTGGTCTTTTGGCAGATTGAGACAAGCATGAATGGTGTTTCTCTGTAGCATCGCTGTTTGTGTGGCGGATACCGTTTTTATGCTCCCAATGCCTGATTTCTTTTTCAGAGCATGGTTTTATGTTGGGCAAGTTCCCAAGTATAATATCAGCGACTGGATTTTCAAGGACAGCGCACAATACTTGTCCTGATATGAACGGTGTTCGAATTTCGACCAGAGCAAGGGGGTATTTTTCTATAGTACCTGAGAATGTGCGACAAGTCACATGTTTGTCTGTGTAGTCTTTAGTGTCTATTAATGTTTTCTTAATCCCACAGAGCGTTGCGCCGGAATCCCGAATTAATGTGCACTTTTTGTTATTTACAAACCCTGTCGAAAACACAAGCTTGCCTGTAGATGACAAAGCAGCGTTGGCTGTTTCATTTGAAATAGGGATAGTGTGGCCACATAGTAATGTTGTGTCAAGTTGGAACTTCGTACAGGGGTTACACTTACTGTCTGTAATGGTGTCAATAATATGTACAGCATTTCCAAGCTCACTTACACTGTCGTTTTGATTATCACACTCATTCAGTGATTCAATCTCTTCGTCTGACGACGTTTCCACTAGTGCAGCATTGGCCTGTTTCAATAACTTTCGGCCATCACAGAAGCGACTATAGTGGCCAAAGCTCCGGCAAAAAAAAAAACATTTGACCGCTCTCTGGTAAGCATTGCGCTTAGTCTTCTGCTTCTCCACCATCATCTTGAGGTGGTGAGGATAGTTAGGCGATTTGTCGCACATCGCGTAACTGTCGTGATCCCGGACGAGCCCCCAAAAAGACTGTCATCGTCTTGCTCTTATCTAGGTATCTGAGCTCGGGTTCACACAGGCAACAATAACTTCGTTCAAGATGGTATCGAACATTTATTGTATTTCAATATACAGTGCGTTGGCGCAGTGGGTTAACAAACCCGCGCTATATTACATATCACAGATAGTTAACATCAAACACATGGTTATCATACAACAGTCTAGCAAACTATCTAGCCTATGTATATACATATCTATTGATATCTATTGAGTCCCTCTAAGGCAGGCCCTGTTGCCTCTCTGAAGTCCGTCTGTCCTCTGCCGGTCTACACGTGTCCCAATCCGACACGGGTGGTAACTCTGTCCGAGTTCCTCGTGGACCCCGCAATAGGCGGGCCACATCAGTGTCCACGGAACCCTGGACTCAATGACCAGTCCTTCGAGAAGGCTCTAGATTACTCGGGCCTTGAGTGACTCTCTTCTATCCCTTGGGCTGGAGTTGCAGCCCTTTAGTTAATATCTCTAAAGGTGAGGCGGTGACAATATCCCGTAAGTAACCAACGCAACGTGATCCGTCTTTTACTTACTTTACTTAATAACAGTTTGCAATAAGACAAAAACGAAGAACAATGTTAGAACACAAGTACACCTGCGTCACCAAACGTCTACTCAATCAATCACCACAACGCCGTCTCCACAATGAAGGTTAGCTCAAGTCGATCTCTAACACTGTCGTGTGCTCTCGTTTGCATACTCCGACACACTCCTCAAGCACTTGATGTTATCTTTCCACTTGTAACTATGTCTATCTCTGTCTCGACTCCTCTCAACTTGTCGCTCTAACACGGCTATTGTTAGAGTGCTAAGTCTAAGAATGAGGCCAAACTATATTTATCTCTTTTTATTTTTTACATCTATTCTCTTTTAATTGTCATATTCTCTACAATGGATACTGTCAACTTGTCAATATAACACGACTTTTGTAAGTGTGCTCCCTTTATTTTTTTATTTTTTAAAATTTTGCATCTATTCTCCTTTTAACGTTATTTTCTTCAGAATAGATTCAGGAATAATTCAAATACATGTATTCATGAAGGTAAAAGTATGAGGCTCTCTAGCGAACTGATTTGAAAGAAATGTAGTTTAAAAATGGTATCGAAGTTTCATGAAAAACAACCATTGCCCTGTAACACCTAAAGCAGTTATATTCTTCATGGACTGGAAAAACAAGAACCATAAATGTCAGATTACGAAGAAGAAGTATATATGGACAACAATCACCTTCGGATTAATATGTCTGCGAGGTAACCAAGGACTATCATTCTGAGCCGGCTATGAACCCCAACTATAACTTCGTTAAGTTGAACGGGGTAAGAGTATGGTGAGTATGGAAAATCCGGCTGCTGTGGAGGCTGAAGTACAAGCGTTGATTTTCGAGAATTCGCTAGACAGTGACGCGGTCATCTACACAGATGGGTCGGTCGTCCGACATGTGAGAAGCTCATGGGTCTTTACAGCTCGGGCCGGAGGGAGAATTGTGAAGGAAGGACTCTGGTGCTTTCACTGAAACCACAAGTAGCCTGACCATGGAAGTCATGGCAGTAAGTAAAGCAATAACATGGCTCGAGACACAGACATTCACTAGGGCTTGTTTCCTTAGCGACTCAATGAACATGATCAAGAGGATAGAGGAGGGGTCGATCCGAAGAGAATGGTTGCTGCCTCTGGAGCGGTCCTCGGCTGGCAAATATTAGTTTCATCTTCGTGCCAGGTCATGCGGGAGTACAAGGAAATGAGCGGGCTGACAAGCTCGCAGGTGAGGCTACTGTGGAGGGCGGACGCGCCATGGACCAGGCTGACATTCTGAATGCTCTACGAGAAGTGAGACTTTTGCAAGAACCAAGTGATGACTGTGAATCTACAACAATGGCCAGACTGCGAGAGCAGCAAATTAAAAGAGGGGTGGCCAAACAAGAACACTACGCAGGAAGCCAAAGAAGATTGATAAACCAACACAGAACTGGCGTCGTTAGCCGCTACACGCTGCGGGATTTGCTGAGCAGGGGATCCGAGCACTTATGGACTGAATGGTCCGATGTGCAACGAGGATGATCTGTCGACTAACTAACTAACTAACTAAGAGTATGGTGAGATCGAAATTACCAAGAAATGTATGTTCTGTGTGGCAATATGTGGATGTAAAACACAGACATTTAGTACATTAGCTGAAATGGACATATGCGCCTAAGAGTAAAATTATTAAGACCAATTCATTGAGAGAACGAGCGGACAAACATGCAACTCAATGGTGAAGAAGAATGTTTATTAGGACAAACAAAATTGAGGCAATGACATTTTTCTGACATGTGAAGAGACATGAATTTCTGGGAAAGATAGATATCTGGGAGACTAAGAAAAAGCAGGCCACATCATAAATGGATTCAGAATATCGTAAGTATTTGACACAGTGTTACAACAGAGGTAGGAAATGGTTCTTATGGTAGAAATGTTGAAGGAATTACTTATTTTTTGGGCATAAAGGGGGAGGGGCATTGTTCTGCACTGCAGGGAACATACCACTGGATGAGGATGAAATTTCGCTGAATTGTAATCAAGAAATAAATTCCACGACGTGAACCTAATTTGTTAAACTAGATATGATGGACAGCGTAGATGCCGATGTTGAAGAACAGGAAGTAGAAAGTTGAAAAAGAAGAAGAAGAAGAAGAAGAAGAAGAAGAAGAAGAAGAAGAAGAAGAAGAAGAAGAAGAAGAAGAAGAAGAAGAAGAAGAAGAAGAAGAAGAAGAAGAAGAAGAAGAAGAAGAAGAAGAAGAAGAAGAAGAAGAAGAAGAAGAAGAAGTAGAAGAAGAAAAAGAAGAAGAAGAAAAAGAAGAAGCAACAGCAGCAGCAGGAGCAGAAGTAGGAGCAGCAGGAGCAGAAGCAGCAGCAGCAGCAGCAGAAAAAGAAGAAGATGAACAACAACATCAACACAAATAAGAGAATGAGGAAGAAGCAGTTAACGTTACCACTGCTATTAAATGACACGGTTTAGATAGGGCTACAAGTTAAAGTTAGTTAGTTGCATACACTTTACAGGAACTTTGCAGTCAACACTATCATATTTTGCTGTTGCGATCTCTTAGCAAGTTTACGTTCAGTAGTTTGTCATTGCTTTCTGAACCACCGGCACCCATACCATTTCGTAAAAAATTAACGCAACGTGGTTTGCTGCCAAATCGCGAGCAGCTGTGTTTCGAACAAGGGTATACAGGATCACGAAGCATGTACATAAGCCGATCGCCACGGAGCCGGCGGGCTTCATGTACATAGAGTTAATATCAGTCATCTGTTTTTGTTTTTGTTTTGGCGGGGGGAGGGAGGGCTGGGGGGGGGGGGGGGGGGGGGGGGGGGTTAAAAATCGTAGGTTGGGGAACGAATATGAGAGGAATGTCCTGTGAGAGCCGGCAAAAACTGTTTAGTCACGAACGCATTACCCTACCTAACAATGGGGGAGGGGGGGGGGGGGACCGGTGCAACAAGCTCTTTAATCACGTCTCAATGCATGGTTTACGATCTTTGACAAGTCTCAACTTTATGGACGTTTTCATCCAGTGAAAACTGTGTTGTTGCAAACAAACATTAGCATCTCATAAAAGTTTGATAGCATCCCAGGTTATAAACAGGACGGGGAACATTGTGTCACCATTGGCTGTCAGTTGAACTTAAAGATAGCGTCATTGATTAATATTTGACAGCGGTAGGGAAATAGATAATCAGCAAAGGTAAACAGAATAATAGGAATAATATGAATTAATCAAGAAAATAGCAGAAGACTAAGTACCAACCAATATGATAAAACGGATAATAATAATAGAACCCACAGTAATTGGAAGAACGACTGGAATAACACAACCTAAAGACAACAAGACAGCCAAAAACCAAGGGTCATAATTTGAATAGCTATAAAAGTGTAGTATTAATATAAATATTGAGCACAACCACTACTGGCAACGCCGATCGCATTCTGATATGAACCTAAGGCCTATCCACGTCAATATGGAAGCACTATACTCGAGTTTCGCCCTCATTTGAGCTCGTCAGTAGTGCATATCCCTGACCGGATCCGGAAACAGTCCCGGATCACGCGTGTGAAGCGGGTGTGTAACCACGCGGCACACACTGGACACACCAAATTATCACAACAGAATATCACCACGCTAACCATCGTAGGCTATGCTCAAGATTGCCCAATCGTATTAATAGGCAAAAAAGAACAGAAACAATAATAACCAAATCATACAAAAACATGATATAAAAATCAATACCTGAAATATTGGTAACTAAAACAAAAAGCAATAAGGGTAAAAAAAAATTAAAAACGAAAATAATCACTATTACTAACATAATAAAAATAAGCTTAATAAAGGCATAATAGTAAAGGCAATATGCAATAACAACAGATGAAGCGCTGAGGACATCATTAGCGAAGGAAGGAATGAGTGACAACGGCAAAGAGGTACCCTATAGCCGCCTTGTTTCTGAGGAAGAGATGTAAACTGCAAAGGACTATGAAAAGATGAAACCACACTATGAATCAGCTCAATTATAACTAAGGCTGATGTGGCAAGTTGAACGAGGTGGAAAGATTGCACAGACGAACTGATTGATATTTCTGTTCGGGGGTGACTTTCTCGGCCTGTCAGAATATTATAAGCAAGAGTTAAATTCATTCAGCTGGCGTCTGTGAGTAAAGGGATAATGATCGCAGTTTCACTAATACCTACAGGGTCAAGGATTTGTGTTGTTCTTGTTCAATATTCTGGCTTTGAACTCTAGCGTAGTCCATACACGTAATATAACTTCTAGTGCACTGGGCTTACTTTGTAGCGTAGATTAGCTTTCCCTATTACCAATGTCCCTCGCCATCAGGTGAACCCTCTCCGACTTCTGAGGTATTTGTAATTTACGTCCCCAAGCCAATATGGGCTGGCTCCGTGGCGAATGAGTTACGGACGCGGTTAGTAATCACGTATATCCGCGTTGCGTTGGTTTCACTTTTTGTATGGTTGTCGTTAGTTCAGAAAGCAATGGCAAACTACTGAACGTAAACTTGCCAATAGATCACAGAGGCAGAAATGCTCTTGTTGACTACGATGTACTGTAAAAAATGATATGCAAAAAAAAAAAGACAGTATGAGAAGTAAACATTTTAGTCCAAATGACGGTTGTAGGGTGTTAAACCCGATACCTCGGCATCAACACACCGGATGTTTAAGAACGAGCGCTCTTATCAATTCGGCCAGACTGACCTCCAGGTCAAGGATTTGAAACCAGTCACAGGCGGTTTGGAAGCATATCGCTCTGGGTTGATTTCCATGGTATGAGCTTCTTAGTTCAGAAAACCATGGCAAACTACTGAACTCCTATTATATCACAAACAGCCAGTATATGTTATTTTTCACTGCAACGACATATAAAGGACATGCAATAAACTTATATGCACGCGTATTCGTCAGCACTCGCGAAAGGGGAATGGGTAGCACAGTATATGTGAAATCTAATGGCTCATGTGCTGGGTAAGTTTTTCTTATAGTCAAGCAAGGGGAAACTACCACACTATCTTCCCAAGATTTAATGGATATCTGTGGATGAACGCCTACGCCAGCTGGCAGGTCACTTGATAATGATGATTTTACTTCCGATTTTCCTTTTCAGGCAATGTAGTCAACACTAGCATTTTTTGCAGCTGCTTTTATTATCTTGGCAAATTTTACGTTCAGTAGTTTGCTATTGCTTTCTGAACGACCGGCTCACATACCTCCGTAAGTAACCAGCGCGACGTGCCTGTGTTTCGTACGATAGTATCCGGGTTTACGAACTATGTCCTTAACACCTGCGCCAGGGAGACCAGATAATGAAGATAATAAAACAAAAAGGTAAATAATACTATTACACAAATTGGTAATGTGCCTAGGTTACCAACTACCGCTATACTGCAACAAGCAAAGATGTACATACCAAACTGAAGAAGAAGAGGTCGACAACGTAAACGATGGGCAGAGGGAATAACAGAGTCCACGGGACTCTGACATATGAAGCCCATAAGCGGGCACTCTCCCACTGTTTATACTTCACCTCGACACCGCAAGGTACAAGAGGAACACGATGAGATGATGAGACACACTTTAGTGCGTACGAGTATTCTGAGATGAGATGATGAGACACACTTTAGTGCGTACTGGGTATTCTGGTGTTACTCCGATAATTGTATAGACCATAAAGCACACGGTCGGTGATATGGTCAATCTAACGCCGGCCGCCTTTACTTCCAATGTTATTTCCTGATATACATTGTACTAACATTGTGCCCGACCAGCACCAAGATGGCCAGATATGTGAGCACAGGTCAGCATAACATAATGGATAATAGCGCTCCTACTTAAACATTCGGTGCTCGAATGCCGAGGTAGCGGGTTCAACCCCTACACCACTCATCTGATCTTGACTTCTCGTCTTTGACTTGGGGACGTAATTTCGAACTACTTTAGACGTTGGAGTAGGTTCGCCTGATGGCGAGGAAAACTGGTTATGGGAAAGCTAATCCACAAATCAAATCAAATCAAATCACATCAACTTTATTAGGGTCACAAATTGGGCGCGCAGGACTGTCTTACATTCGGCCCTTCCAATCACTCGTCTTTCGTTCATCAAGAGCATTATACATTTACATAGGAAGAAAAATAAACATTGTGAAATGAATGTTGTAAACATAAACAAGGAAAATTACCATGTTATGAGGCCCATCTCCCACCTACCCATACATCACACCACCCACACACAACCCCACCTACCCACACACACGCACACCAAGGGACACATACATACCCCACCAACCGACCCATCCCCCACCCACACACTCCCCTCACCTGTTCCCCCAACCAAAACACACTCGCCACCCACAAACATTCCCCCATTAACCCACATATCTCACGCCCACCCACATACACATCCTAACCCACATATCCTCTCCCCATCCACACCTCAAACCACCCATCCCCCAGCCACGTCTCCATTGACCACATATTTCCCACGCACGCACACAATCCCCCACCAACCCACACATCGCACATCCACTCACACATCCCCAAACCATACACACACATTACCACCAACTGGCATCTCCCTACCCTCCCCCCACACACACACACATCTCACTAACCACCCATACATCCCCAATCCACTCACACACACACCCCACCACCCACACATACATCCTCCACCCACCCATACATGCCTTAACATGATCCCCCACTACACAATCCCCCACCTGCACATCACATACATCCCCTACCACGCAATATTCCCAACCCACGCACCGCACACACACACATATCCCTGACCAACACATCCCACACCCACATACCACCACACATCCCCCACCCACATACAATACAATATTCCCACCCACACCCACACAGATACCCTTACCCATCCACTCCACATAACCCCACCCACACACCACAAAATCCCCCATCCACACACACATACCTCACCCACACAATATCCCTAACCAACACACCACACACCTCTCCCCATCCACACACGCATTCCCTACCCGTCCACCAACACACACACACTCACGCACACATCCTCCACTACGCACCCACACACCCCCACCCCCAACCAAACATCTCTCGATCACAATACCCCTACCCAAACACATCCTCCACCCACTCACGCATCCCACCCCGTCACATACACATCCCTCACCCACCTACACATCCCTAAGCCACTCACACACCCCCACCCACACATTCCCCATCCACGCACACATCTCCCACCAACACACTTTCCCCAGCCACCACACATCACCTACTCACCAACACATATACCCCACCCATACACACTCACACACATCCCCCACACCACACACTATCCCCCACCCACACACATATCCTCACCCATACCACCACACCCCTCACCCACACACCGTGCACACACCGCGCACCACCACACCGCACACATATCTCAAACCCACACATCATACACTTCTCCCCACCCGCCTTTGCATCCCCAATCAACCCAACACAATCCCCTACCCACACAACCCCGCCACCCACACATCTCCAACCACATAAACACACACACCCCACACCCGTCCCATACATATATCCTCCACCCATACACACATCCCCCACACCTATTCCCACACCCCTACTTTCACCCCCACACATCCATCCACACATCCCATCAACACCCACACATATCACTACCCACAAAAACCTACACACCCCAACCCATCCAAACGCATACCCCCACCCACACATCCCCCACATTCACACACATCCTCCACACACACTCACACCTCCTCACATCTAGGCACATACAAAATGTCTCACGTTAGTATTGAAACTAGTATGAACAAACTCCCACACTTTACTCACACTCATACCTCATTGTCATGAGCAGTCTCATAAAAATGTTAAACATGGAGAAAAATGTGTACATAAAAAGTATGTGACGTAAACATATTGATGCTCCCACACACAGAGATACACACAGAGAAGGGACACACACACACACACACACACACACACACACACACATTCATTCTCATGCTCACTCATTCTGTCTCTCATTCACACTCACTGACTCTCTCACTCAACCTACAGTAATGTACATACACGTTTATATTAAACATGATAAAATCAAATGGTATTTAACTGATAATATGACAGATGAGAATACTCAAACATATGGATTCGCGTGTTACATAACATGCGTGTTACATGACATGCATCTACTCAGCTCTCTCTCTCTCTCTCTCTCTCTCTCTCTCTCTCTCTCTCTCTCTCTCTCTCTCTCTCTCTCTCTCTCTCTCTCTGTATTCTTTCATATACAGACACTCACACGCATGCGCACACACACACACACTAACACATCAACTCTCGAACTGTCTCACTCTCTCACACACAATCCTTCACACACACACACACTCACTCTCTCAATCACACTCTCTCACACATACACATACGCATGAACGCATGCATGCACGCACGCACACACTCCCTCACTCTCACACATACACGTACGAATGCATGCACTGACATATTCACCTACCATTTCTCGCTCAATCACTCTCTCCACACGCACGCACGTGCGCACACACACATTCACTCTCTCACTCTCTCTGACACCCACTTTCTCTCTCTCTCTCTCTCTCTCTCTCTCTCTCTCTCTCTCTCTCTCTCTCTCTCTCTCTCTCTCCCACACGCACACACATATATAGTGAACAATTATAGTTAAGCAATTATAATGAACGATTATAATGAACAATTATACCATAAATGAATTATGGTGGCATATAGTCGGTATGGATTAAGTATTGAAAGAGTTTTCGGTTAAATGTGTAGGGACTCATTGGAGCTTTCAGATCTGGAGGCAGATCATTCCATAAGTGAGCACCAGAATAGGCGAAACATGTTTTGTATAGGTCCAATCTAGGCTTTGAGACATGTAACAAATTTAGGCGCTTGCTGTTCATTGCATTAGATTGAATCAGCGGCAGAAGATACTCTGGGGTATTTTGAGATATAATTTTGTTCACTAATTTGGCTTTGTTAAAAGGAAGCGCTTTTGAAGTGGTAGAAGTCTTAGATGACTGTACAAATTATTACTTTCAACGTGCTTTATGCCAGAAACCAGACGAATAGCCCGGTTTTGTAGAGAACATAGTCGTTTTAAATTAGATTTAGGGCAACCATCCCAAACTGTGGAACAGTAATCGAGATGTGATTGGATATAGCATGTATTGAATATTTTTCGTGTGCTTTCGTCCAGGAAGTGCTGAATTTTAGCAAGTTGGTAAACTTTTTGTGCTATTTTCTTGGTAAGAACGTGAACATGAGAGCTCCAGCTCAAATGGCTGTCAATTAAAAGACCTAGTGTTTTATGTTCATTCACATTAACTATAGGTAACGATCCCAAGCGGAGTTCGAGCGGTGCTCCAGTTATGGCTAGTGTCTGTAGTTTTTGTCTGGTCGTTATTAGCATGGATTTGGTTTTGTTGATGTTAATTTGGATGCGGTTTTCATTGCTCCATCTAGTAAGATTATCGAATTCCTTTTGTAAAAAATTCTCTAATTCACTACGGTTTTCTTGACTAGTATATATAGTACAGTCGTCTGCAAATAGATCACAAGTTGTATTGATATATAAAGAAAGATCATTAATATAGACTGCAAAAAGCAGCGGACCAAGTATTGAGCCCTGAGGCACACCAATATTAAGCTGTGTGGGTCTTGATAGACAGTTATTGAAGGACACGACTTGTTGTCTGTCGGATAGAAATGACGTAATTATGTTCACCATGTTGGTACTTATCTTCATTTGTTTTAGTTTTCTAATTAAAATATCGTGATCTACCATATCAAAAGCTTTTTTAAAGTCTACAAACACCGCTCCACAAATTCTACCGTTGTTGATGTTTAAGTGCCAGTTATCGGTCATTTTTGTTAGAGCACTATGGCAAGAATAGTTAGGTCGAAACCCAGATTGACTGTTAATTATTAGATCGTTGTTAATTAAATGGTGTAACGTTATTTTATGAATGTGTTTTTCTAGTGGTTTTGATAGCGACGATAGTAAGGAAATAGGTCTATAATTACCCAAAACGCTATTATCGATTGAGCCATTTTTAATTAGCAGGAAACACCTTTAGCAATTTTAAATGCAGATGGAAAGTAGTTTTTGGCCAGGCACTGGTTATATATGAACGTTAAGGACTCACTAATGACTGGTGCAGCACAACGAAGAATTCTATTACTGATACCATCTAGGCCGTGTGAGTTTGTTGATTTGAGGTTTAAGAGATATTTATAAACGTCTGCAACAGACATTAAAGGACTCTCAGCGGGAATATTTCTGGTGCACTTCTCCTCACAGAATGATGCCAGTGAACTTAAATTACACGATGAGTCTGGTATTGAAGACTTTAGATTCTCTATTTCTGATTGAAAGAACCAACTGAATTCATCGCATGTTATAGAATTTGGTATTGCTGATTCTGTAGGGCGTTTCTTATTGGTTAGCAAGTTAATAGCCTTCCATATATTTGTACTGTTTGAATTATCTACAATCAAATTTTTAAAATGGTCTTTTTTTATCCTACGAATTTCATATTTAACTTTATTCCTTAGTCTGCAGTAATTGATGAAGTCTTTATTTTTGTGTGCTGTATCTCGCTCTCTCAAATTTCCAGAACTTCACTAGTGACCCATGGGGATTTATGTTGATTTTTGACTCGAACTTCTTTGATTGGCACGTGTTTATCGAACACATTGTAGACTGTCTTCGTCCAGAAAGCTAATGCATCGTCCGGGTCAGGAAGTTGGTAAACGTGATCAAGGGCTGCTTTTCTTAAGTCTTGCAAAAATAAATCTTGGTTGAATGCTTTAAAATTTCTAAATTTGATACTTACATGTTTATGTTTAAGAGATTTGAACCCAATTCTTGACCATGTACAACATACAGGGTAGTGGTCACTAACTGTACTAACAGGAACAGAACATTCAATAATATTATCTGGACAAGTAACATATATATGATCAATTATAGTTGAGGATGTGTCAGTAACCCTTGTGGGACGGTTTATTAGTTGTTTGAAATTGTAAGAAAGAATGATATCGTCCCATGTCTGGTTGGATTTACTAATATCTATGTTGAAGTCACCTAGTATCATAACTTCTCTACCTGCTGTAAACACTCTATCCATCATTGTAGTGAAGCAGTCATACCAACTGTACCCGGCACAAGGATTCCTATATAGGTATCCAATGAGAAACGGTTGTTGGCGGGCTGGCTTCACCTCTAACCAAACACATTCTATCCCTACTGTCTCGAGATCACTTCTACGGGAACAGTTGAGGGAATTGGAAATGTATACACCAATACCTGTCTCTAATTTTTGATTTGCATCTTTCCGAATTACTTTAAACCCTTTAAGTGAGATTTCGGAGTCGGTTATTTTGTCATTAAGACGACTTTCTGTGATTCCAAACACATGGAACTGTTTGGACAGTATTACCGAGAGCTCAGGTAATTTGTTGAGTAGATGAAAGATGTTGAGATGGCCTATATATAGACTATTTTTGTTGAGCCACTGATCGTGACTGGCGAACATTACAAACTAAAGGGAAGATGTCGCTTGTGGTATACAAATTGCAGGGACTTTGAAACTTTATTTAGAAATAGTTAAGGCTGTTAGAGGGAACAGGAAAATATCTTTGCTGGAGTGACATCATGAATGCTTGGTGCAGGGCTTCAGGATTGTATCGCATTAGCTGCTGAAGTTGACGGTTCCACTCATAGGGTTGTAGATTACCGTCCAGCGAGGGACTGCTATGAGTGTCACTGGAAGTGCCTACATTGGAAGCAGGCATCGGCGGCACAGCACCATTGTTTAACGGTGTCCCCTTTGACATCATAGAGGGAGACTGTTTTACGGGCAAGGGAGGAAACAAAGTATCGTAGTTAGCAACATTTGGATCGGAGCTTGGGTTGCTATTCACGACATTGTGTTCCTGGGGTACAGGCAAGGGTGGTGTGGGAAGAGGAGTGTTTTCTGAACACAGTGAGATGGCTGTTGCCGGAGGTGAAGTTCGGTTTACTCCTGTAACTGGTGCTGGTTGTTGTGCACATTCGGGGTATTTTATGTTCTTCGCTAGGATGCTACTTCCTAGCTTGGAACAATGTATTTGATCCATGTATAGTTTTTTCTTAGGGGCTCCGGACGGTGACGTAAAGTAAGGGGTGTTATTTATGAACTTAATGTTATTAGTGTTACAAAATTTGTAAAGCGTTAGATTAGCAGCATCGGCAGTACGACGCTGGAACCCGTAACATGGTGGAATGATAGATGAAATAAACAAAGATGATTTTGGAAATCTATTTCGCAACAGCACCTCCAATGTAGCTAGTTGTGAGGTGCTGATGATTTTATTATCCATTATGTCATTAACACCAATATGGACTGTTGCTCTCCTAATTCGGTCGTTCACTTGGAATCTCCGCAGTGTAGCGGTCAGCCTGTCAATGTCAGCATCTGGTACAGGGTAGATTGAAGTTGATTCGCTGTCAGTAGATGACATGCGATCACTATAGATTCTCTTCAGCAGGGAGTCTCCAATCACGACATGTGATGCACTATGATCTATGGTTATTTCACGCTGTTGGCGTGCCTGCTTGGACTGTTGTTGTTTATTATAGCTTGCTTGCGTTGGTTGTTGATA
This sequence comes from Cepaea nemoralis, assembly GCA_014155875.1. NCBI lineage: Eukaryota > Metazoa > Mollusca > Gastropoda > Stylommatophora > Helicidae > Cepaea > Cepaea nemoralis. The sequence continues at coordinate 521,900 of JACEFZ010015894.1, forward strand.
TCCAGTAGTGGTAACGACTGAGCTCTGTGATTCCAAGTCTGCTGCTGGAGAGTCTACACTTAATGCCTGGAACCTGTTGCTGATATGCACATCGATGGGGTAGATTTATGGTGTGCGTTCTACAGGTTTAGTGGTGGTTTTGTTGCTTGTAGAAACTGCCTGTATGTCATTATGTGACGAACATTCACTGGTAACACACGCATCTACAACACCATGGATACTTTCTGTTTGTGCACTTTTAATGAATGACTGTGCACGCTTTAGTTTCAAGGCGTGTATGGATGTTTTAAAAGTCTCCTTCTCTTCTTTGAGGATTCGGATTTCTTCTCGAAGAAGAATGTTTTCTTTTTTAAACTCCGCAATAGTATTAGTGGTATTGCTGGTAATAAAATCTTTTAACCTCGTCTCCAATGCCTGAATCAGTTCACGACAATCATTGTGGCTCTGAGTTTCGGCCGAAGAAAGCGTCTTCGAAGGTGATGTGCTAGATTGAGAAGATTGAGCTGGTGAATTGTGTTGTTTGTCCAGCTGGAATGTTCACTAGACAACGTGATGGATGTTGGCGATGAAGATGATCGATTCAGTCGCTGAGCTGGCGTGCTAACTAACTTTTGTCCCGTCTTGTTTTTGTTTACATTTTCACATCGCTTGTTTACATTTTCACATCGCTTTGACACAGTTGATGATCGTAAGTTGGAGGACATGTTGGCAGCTCGACAAGGCAAGGAGTAGGCCTTTCTGTAGATCGAGCGTGGCGTTTATCTCTTGCTAGTCACACATAGTTAAGTCTCACGTTGTCGTGAATCGATAATTGGTAAAAATTCAAAAATGGATGCTCTTACCCTCACGTGTCACAATGAAATCTTCATTTGACTAAAAAAAAAAAAAAAAACAGTCACGTAAACTTGACAGTTGAGAGTGTGTAAATTCAGTTTTAAAACGAGCACAATAATGGAGTAAATAAAGGCGCCGGCCCTTCTGTAGGTCGTGCGTGGTGATTATCACTTGTTAGCCCCGCATGGCTAATTCTCACGTTGACGTGAATCGATAATTGGTAACATTCAAAATTGGGTGCTCTTACCATCACATATCACTAAGAATCCCTCATTTCACTAAATAAACGGTCACATAAACTTGGAGTGTTGAGTAGTATGTAACTCCACTTTTAGAACGAACACAATGATATACACAGCATCGCGACTGAATTAAGTAAAACTTGTTGAAATATTCACAAATCGAGAGAGCATGTGAAAACACGTCCGCTCGTTACCGGAAAGACTACTAACCCACAAGCAAAAATTAGTCCCGTGACTTAGAAGTAGTAGCACGTGTATGGACTACGCTTAGGTTCAAAGCGAGGGAACGTAATTACAGAGACAGGAGAGAACGAACAAGTCAGGCAGAGGAACTTGACAAGTATGGAAGGAATCTGTTCCCCTCGCTCTCCTCCCCGCAGTCATTAGAGCCAAGCTATGCAAGGAACTGCTAAATGATGATGATGATGATGATGGTAATGGTAATGGTGGTGATTATAATGATGATGATGATGGTAATGGTGGTGATTATAATGATGATGATGATGGTAATGGTGGTGATTATAATGATGACGATGGTGATGGTGATGATGGTGATGATGACGGTGATGTTGATGATGGTGATGGTGATGATGACGGTGATGTTGATGATGGTGATGGTGATGATAATGATGATGATGATGATGATGATGATGATGATGATGATGATGATGATGATGATGATTATGATGATGATGATGATGATGATTATATAGGATGTCTACTTCCAGGGGCAGATTGGATCGCGTCAAACAAACGCATTGAAGTTACCACACACTGAAAACTAATCATAGCATTATTTGCTATCAGCAACCTTAAAAACGACGCTGAAGAGGTCCTTGTTGTTAAAAAAATGGGCTCCCTAAACGACATCCAGTTGTCCATACACAATACAGGAGTTTTCTGTGCTTGCCTAATCACTTGGTTCTTGCTTTCTTTCTTTCTTTCTTTCTTTCTTTCTTTCTGGATGTCTTTCTTTCTTTCTTTATTTCTTGCATTCTTTCGTTCTGTCTTTCGTTACTTTTTTCTTTTCTGATTTTTTTTTCTCTCAGGATGTCATTTCTTTCTTTCTTTCTTTCTTTCTTTCTTTCTTTCTTTCTTTCTTTCTTTCTTTCTTTCTTTCTTTCTTTCTTTCTTTCTTTCTTTCTTTCTTTCTTTTTCCTGATTTCTTTCTCTGAGGATATCTTTCTTTCTTTCTTTCTTTTTCTTTCTTTCTTCTGTCACGATGTCTTTCTGTTTGTCTTTCTGTCATTCTTTCTGTTTTTCTTTCTTTCTGTCTGTCTGTCTTTCTTTCTTTCTCTATGTCAGGATTTCTTTCTTTCTTTCTTTCTTTCTTTTATTCTTTCTTTTCCCTGATTTCTTTCTCTCAAGATTTCTTTCTTTCTTTCTTTTTTTCTTGCTATCTATCTTTCTTTCTTTCTTTCTATTTATCTTTCTTTCTTTCTTTTTCCCGATTTCTTTCTCTCAGGAACTTCCGGTCGCCAACATGGCGGTTAGGCGTTGAACCGTTACTGCGTGTGGCGTGTTTTTAAGCTTGCTGCTACGGTTTGCAATCGTGTTTTCCTCATGTTGGACTGGTAGTACATAGTTCCTGCTACTGAGTGAGTGCGTGGGCGACACTGTGAGCTGTGAAATTCGCCGGTAATGCTTTTACATATGTCCTGTACGGTGACCTTCATGTTCGGAACAATGGCTACCAGCTGTTGCTGAATTGACTGATTTGCCTTTTCGGTTCACGAGTGCATTTTTCAGGTGACTCCCAGGAGTCGGCGCTGAAGCCGCGGAGTTCATGCTTTATGCGACACTTTCGGCGGGTCGCCCTGCGGTAAAAGACCGAGCCATGTGAGAAAACCCGGGTCAATGAGGTCTTTCTGGTGACTGCCGAGTCCATCGACAATGAACTGTGGTTTTCGTTGATTAATTATGCACAGTGTACCTGTGCGGGCTGTTGGATTGCCGAGATTCCTGTCTATTCCACTTTTCACATTGACCAGTGGGGAGCATTTTGTGTGATATTCACTGGCACAGGAACGGAGCATAATGGGGACGACCCGTTGCTGTGAAATTATAACCTCGACTAACTAACTAACTAATTAACTTTCTTTCTTTCTTTCTTTCTTTCTTTCTTTCTTTCTTTCTTTCTGTCAGGATGTCTTTCCTTCATTCATTCTTTCTTTCTTTTCCGATTCTTTCTTTCTTTCTTTCTTTCTTTCTTTCTTTCTTTCTTTCTTTCTTTCTTTCTTTCTGTCAGGATGTCTTTCATACATTCATTCTTTCTTATCTGATTCTTTCTTTCTTTCTTTCTTTCTTTCTTTCTTTCTTTCTTTCTTTCTTTCTTTCAGGATGTCTTTTATTCATTCATTCTTTCTTTCTTTTATGATTCTTTCTTTCTTTCTTTCTTTCTTTCTTTCTTTCTTCCTTTCTTTCTTTCTTTCTTTCAGTATTTCTGCATTTCTGTCTTTCTGTCTTTCTTTCGTTTTGTCTTTCTGTCGTTTTTTCGGTTGTTCTTTCTGTCGGGATTTTTTTTAAATGAAGCATACCACTCTGCTCATAGCCTGACATATCTTTTGCTATCTTATGTAACTTTCAACATGTTTTCCCTAATAGTATTCATCTCTACCTCTAATTATTTTCTTCGCGTGCTATATGACAATAGGTAAGTCGGATACCCAAACTTCCAGCGACTTTCTCTACGGCGCGTCCTACTTCTAGTATTGCTGCTTCACAATAAGGTATATGGGATCATGCGTATAGTGAGGAGGAAGAATTGATAAACTATCATGCCGGGGAGAGACTGATGCGGCGGGGAATGACCAGAGAATATGGTCGACACTCGGTACTCAGGAAAAACACCAAATGGACATGTAATCAGACTGCAACTGTTTCGATTAGTATTGGGTCTCTGCTCTGGCTGTTGAACATAAGGACGGAGCGCAAATGAGAATGTTCCTTGTGCTGTGATGTCGGTTCTTAACTCAACTCAAGTAAAGATAGAATAGTTTGGTTATTTGGGGGTCTGTGCTCAATTCAAGCAATGATAGAATAGTTTGGTTATTTAAGGGTATGCGCTCAACTCAAGAAAAGACATAATGGTTGGTTATTTGAGAGGCTGTGGTCCAGCGCGGTAGGGGGAAAGAAGAAGAAAGGAATCCCCGTGTGTTGCCGGGGCCCATAAGGGAAGCAAAGAATAGCAACACTGTAGCCTACCACGCATGTCGTAAGAGGCGACTAAGGAGGCTATGGTTCCGTCGCCCTGCTATTAAGTGAGTGCGTGGCGCGACACTATGCGCTGTGAGTTTCGTGTGAAATGCTTTTGATTCTGCCCGAGTTTTTTTGGAACGTGACTGCATGTTCGGAGCTATGGCAGCTGGCTATGTCCCAGAGTTGACCGGTTTTTGTCTTATGCAGAAATGCGTGGCTGCTGGGCTTCTGGTTGACTGCCACTGCCATCGACGATGAACTGTATTTTCGTGGACTGTGTGGGTGAACATCTAGGAAACATCCAGATGGGAAAATGACTGCCGATTCCATCAGAGATAAACTGGATGTTTCGTGGGGGACTATTGTGTTGACATTCTGGCCGCGGCATTATGCACAGTGTATCTGTGCGGGCTGTTGTTTGTCGAAACTCCTGTCTTTTTCACTTTTCACATTGGGCAGTGGGGAGCGTTCTATGTGATATTCAGTGGCACAGGAACGGAGCATAATGGGGACGACCCGTTGCTGTGAACTTGGAACCGTGACTAACTAACTAGAAGAAAGGAATGGTTACTTACTTGTTCTTGGAAGATTCTTTCTTGTCGTTGGTCTTCTATTGGCAACGTCTGCTTCAACAAGTGCCTCAAATTGTCCACGCTGTTCCGTGTTCTCCCTAAGTTTTGTTCCCTGCAAGAGTGGAACAGTCTTTGTTATTAGACTTAATATAATGGTTACAGTTTCGTTATCAACAGTTTATGACACAACTGGGTTATCAACAGTTTATAACACAACGGGGGTATCAATAGTTTATAACACAACTCGGTTATAAACAGTTAATGTCAAAACAGAGTTCTCATTGACACCTTGCCATCAAAACAGAGTTATTAACAGTTTATAATACTACATGGTTATCAATAGTTGTTTTAACACATCTAGGTTATCAACAGTTTATTACACAGTAAGATTATCAACTGTTTATGACACAGTTAGATTATTAACAGTTTATGACACAATTAGGTTATCAACTGTTTATGACACAGTTAGATTATTAACAGTTTATGACACAATTAGGTTATCAACAGTTTATGACACAATTCGATTTTCAACTGTTTATGACACAATTAGATTATCAACAGTTTATGACACAAGTAGGTTATCAACAGTTTATGACACAATTAGATTATTAACAGTTTATGACACAATTAGGTTATCACCTGTTTATGACACAATTAGGTTATCAACTGTTTATGACACAATTAGGTTATCAACAGTTTATGACACAATTCGATTTTCAACTGTTTATGACACAATTAGATTATCAACAGTTTATGAAACAACATGGTTATCAACAGTTTATAACACAATCATTAACAGATTTTGACAGCATTTAAAAATATACATTTTATGATATAATTGGGAAATCAACAGTTTATGACACAACTTAATAATCAACAGTTAATGACACAACTGGGTTATCAACAGCATTTGACAGCATTGAGATATCAACAGTTTATAACACACCTGCGGTTGACGGCAGCTGGTCAAATTAGTAAATAAGAAAGTAAAGAACATTTCACGCCATCAGGTATTTTAGATACATTGTGCGCGTCCCATATTTGCAGAACAATCGGCACTCTATAGTTGAGTGATCAATATCACTCCGTTACTTTCTACACAAATTGCTGATCAGAATTTTAGCTAGCATCGACCAGTTAGCATAGGTCAATGCAAAAATTAAATCCCCGCTGAGAGGAGTGTAGATAATGAATGAATCACCCAAATAAACGAGAAGTAGATTGTGAGCTTTACTAAAACACGACTACAAGAGACAAATTGGACGTTGCGGCCAAAGCCTTCGTCAGCACAGGACAAACAAATACAAACCAACACAAAACTACATGAAACACACTATGACAATATTAAACTATTAAACTAATTAAAATAAAATGTACTCATCTGAATACTGTGTCCTAGCTTGGAAGGTCTGACACACGTAGGGCGCCAGTGGATCAATAGACCGGATGTATGGTACACGGGTCAAAGGTCAAGCGGGAAGGGAGTGGGGTGGAGACGCGCCCATGTGTGCGGAAAAGTGAAATTAGAGACCGGCAAAGATGTTACGGACGCAGATGACAATTAGCAATTATCGTTAAGCGCTCGAAACACAGCTGTGGAAACCTATATAGTGTTAGTACACACAGAGAGGCATGAGTGGCGGTCGTTCAGAAAATGATGGCAAAACACCGAACGTAAATCCGCCAAGAGCGTTGACTGTGATGTCATACAAAGGATCTGCACGTACCCAGATGGTGGACTGTAAGCTAGGGGTGGGAGGGGTGGGGTGGGAAGTTAAATGAAGCTGTGTTGGACATTAAGGCCGTGAGGGGAGAGTGTGCCCAACTGGAAGATGAGACGGTGTTCCAATGTCTTCCGATCCCGTTCGTGGGATGCGCATGATTTGATGGCCGTGACCTGTATGTCGGCTACGCCATGGTGGTCAGGACTGTTGAAATGTATGGATACTGGTTTCTGGGCGCCGCTGGTGATGTCAGAAAGATGTTGTCGAAATCTGTCCCCAAGACGTAATCCTGTCTCCCCGACATATCTCATGTCGCAACGTGTGCAGGTAATCGCATAGATGACGTTGCGACTGATGCATGAGAAACCCTCACGGATATGGAAGGTCGTCTTAGGGAATGTCAGACTCTGGGTTTGAAGTACGTATGGACAGGTCTTGCAAACCGATCGAAGACACGCCACCGTGCCAGGAAGAGACTGGTGAGGTTGGGGTAGCCTGCTATGGACCAGCACATCTTTGAGGTTACGATCCCGCTTATATGCCACTAGATGAGCCTCTGAGAAGACATCACGAGTGGTCGATTCCGCCCGGAGAATGGATAGATGTTTAAAACGGATATTCTTAGCAGCAATATTGTGGGGGTGATAAGTAAGTGAGAGGACAGGTCTATTGTTTCGTGGTTTCGGCCTAGAGGAGAGAGCCTCAGTGCGACTGATAGATTGGCAGCGGTGGAGAGCTGTAGATAGAACATTATCAGGATAGCCACGAAGGCGAAAGAAATCAAGCATCTCGTGGGCTTTTTGATGGAAGTCGTTGTTATCCTGACAAAGTCGTCGGAGACGTAACAGTTGGGAGAAAAGAATAGAACGTTTGCACGAGGGAGGGTGGGAGGAGGTATAGAGAAGGAATGAGTGCGAGTCAGTTGGTTTATAATAAACCGTCGTGCATAGACCAGCGGAACCTAAAGAGACTGTGAGGTCTAAGAAATTGACAGCCGACGAAGAAATGGTGGAGGTAAGTTTGATGCTGGGATGGAAGTCTGAAAAAAAGGCAATGAAGTTCTGTAGGTCAGGCAAGGGCATGTCCGAGACACCAAAGCAGTCGTCAATGTAGCGAATGTTGTGGGTTCGATTCCGGGCCGCGTCCTTTGGTTCACGAGTGAAATTTTTCGGAGACTCCTGTGGACCGTCGCTAGAGCTAGAGTGTAGATAGAACATATGCCAACCGGACAGACGGGTGAATGTTCTAATCATTACTCTACTGCAGCTGTGACAAGACAGTGATGTTCCCTATTCCATATCTACAGTCATGTTGGGTATATGTTGATGGTCATTTTCCATTTACAGATGAATAGACGACACTTGATGGGTGATATGGTCAATATCACAACACAACGAAACTAGTCCCGTAGCAGGAATACGCCGTAGGCATGTCACGCGTTATGGCCATCACAGTTTTAGGCTTGACATGTAGTCCCTACTTCCGTCATGTTGCAAATGACATGAGTTTACATCGAATCCTCATCCGACAGGACTCATACCTTTATCATCGTGACGTCCTAGCTGTTACATAAACTTGACCGCTTGGGTCAATATCGCAAAGGTCACATTTTACTTCTCATGGCATTTCCTGTGACCCATTGCACGATGAGTCGGCTTGGGATTCTAGGCCAAATAAAAAGAGAAAATAATTCCCCGCCTCATTTGGGATTGGAACACATGGCCACCGGTTCACAGGACAAGTGTCCTAACCATGGATGTTTCTTGTTTCACGCGAAGACAGTGGTGTGGGTTAAATATCCAGATGTGGCAGATTTAAATGTTTCTCCCAGCGCGGCCTTGTGGTCAAACTTGCCTCAGAAACACATGCCAGATTATTTTCAGAATTATCTTGCGAAGGAAAGTCGGCGGGCATGGGAACTGACAAACTCTCACCTTTAATTGCGACCTAGAATATGTGAAAGTCTACCACGTCACATTCCATTACCATTATCAACCATGCACATGTCTTGATTATAACATGATTGCCTGACACATAAGACAAGTACACGAGAAACACACCCAGCATATAAAAGTCGTAAATTATTTCGTGTTCGTTGAAACAGTTTTCATTTAGAATGTTCATATAATGCTGTTACGTGTAGGTGTTAATTATTTACGGTATTATTGATGCTTAAAAGTATGGTAATTATATTGTAATTGTAGCTTAAGAATCCATTATTTACACTGATAATGATGTTCAAGAGTTAATTCTTTACTCTAATAAACTTACTAAAAAGACAGTTATTTACAATACAAATGAACCTTGAAGATCAATTATTGGCAATGTCAAAGACACAACAGAGTCAATTATTTACATTATTTCAAATACTGGAGTCAATTATATACACTTATGATGACTCTTACGAGTTCATTATTTACACATTTGTCAAAAAGTCTTCAGAATCAATTTTGTTTTTTACTGAAAATTATGCTTTTGGCTGAATTATTTACACTGAAAATTAAGCTTTAGAGTCATGTATTTACACAGTAAAGTAAGCATAAGAATAAATTACTCAATCCAACACATTTTTTTCTGTCGTTCGCTTTACATTCAAGCGTATTCTATACACGTACTACCTCGCCTAGTGCAGTTAGCTGCTCTTTGCGTGTGTATGAGCTTTCCCTATTAACAATGTCCCCCTCCATCAGGCAAACCCATTCTGGCATCATAGGTACTTATAGTTTACGTCTCCTAGTCAAGGACGAGCAGTCAACATTTTAATCCAACCAACCGGTATAGGAACTGAATCAGCTACCTCGGCATCAGCACATTGGAAGTTTAAGATCGAGCGCTCTTATTCAATCGGTTATACTGATCCCGAATCCAACAATAAACTATTATTCCACAACAAAAAAGTAATATATTCCAAAAAATGGCATTTACTTACGATATTTGAGCAATGTATGTGGTGTTTAGTCGTTGGGGACATGGACTGACAATAAGAGGTCATTGAATATGCAGACTAAAAATTCGCACTATAGAGCAGGCTCTGCAGAGATGTCCTATGTAAGGCGAGCTGAGAAAGATAGAGTGGCCTGTAATCACGTTTTAAGTTGTAAGTGGAGTTCTTCATGAGACCTCGCCTCAAGTGTTATCATCACAGACAACTATTGCAAGGAGAAGACGAAGCAGAGAGATCATTTGGCACGACACAGTCGTTATGAATCTGTTGAAAGTTGGAAATGATAAAGTGTAGGTATGTAGGAGTAGCTGCCTTGGCAACATTTCGATATGAGAAGATCAACCAACAGCAGAATAATTGCAAAATGTGTGATTTTGATATGCACATATTGGCATCGCCGATGATGTAGTGAAGTTCGTGCTCTGAGTTCAGGGTCTACTAGAGTGTTTAAAGCAGGAGGTGAACGTACTCAGTGTGAAACTCTTTCATAATGTATGTGTTTGTATGTATATTTACATGAGAGAGAGAGAGAGAGAGAGAGAGAGAGAGAGAGAGAGAGAGAGAAAGAGAGAGAGAGAGAGAGAGAGAGAGAGAGAGGGGGGGGGGACAGAGAGAAGTGGACAGAGAGAGATAAAGAAAGAGATAGAGGGAGAGGCACAGAGAGATGGACAGAGTGACAGAGAGAGGGACAACGAGAGGGAGAGAGAATTAGAGAGAGGAATAGAGAGAGATACAAAGATAGAGATTTTTAAGTGAGAGAGAGAGAGCTAGAGAGAGAGATAAAGTAATATATATATATATATATATATATATATATATATATATATATATATATATATAGAGAGAGAGAGAGAGAGAGAGAGAGAGAGAGAGAGACGATGGAAACATCAAAGGGACCCCAACACCACTTTACTTACTCAGATCAATTTGCTTCTCGTAGATGTCAGATCATTAAAGGCAATATTTACAGCTCGACAAAGATTGTATTTGCATCAATCAATCGATAAATAAATCAAACAATATATCTAGTATAATATTGGTCAATAATGTCCTCCTTATTTATCCCCGATGATAACTAAAGACAAATGCAATCCATTGTCAAGAGCTATTATGATATTTTTGCAACTGGACATAACAAAATGGAGCCATACTGGCTTAGTGATTACAATTCCAGCATACCATACAATGTGTGGCACAATTCAACCTTTTCTTTGTGTTATCGTCTTTAGATGCCAACTTTCTTAAATATTCAGACCTTGTCGCATTTGCTATTTTCTGTATCCAAGATATTCTTAGAACCCGTCTATAATATTTATTTTCAAAGGCATTTATGCGCAGTTTAGCTTGTTTAGCCAGTGTCCAGGTCTCACGCGCAAATGTTGCAATGAGAAAGACGCATGCTCTTAAAAATTTAAGTTTTGTGGATTTATCTGTCCAACGCCACATTTTATTCAGTTGTCTTAGTTTTGAAGAGCAAAAGATATTCGTCATTTAATTTCTTTCATTGTGTCACCATCGTTGGTAATTAGTGACCCGAAACTGTCCATCACCGGATATTTTCCCCATTAACATATATTTCTTTCTCCATATTAATTTTATCTGTATGCATTATCTTTCTTTATATAATGTTAAGTTTTGATTTTCACTATTCTGTTGGGTTGAGGTTATTAGTTGTTCTATACCATTCTGTGGTGTTGATAGTAATACAGTATCATCAGCATATTGAATCTCTGAATGTAATCAATACTTGTCTTGAATATTTCTATTCGCTGCAATGGAATTGGATCATTTCACCCACGGGTATATTAATTCAGGGCCAGACCGTACTCTCCTCATAAATAGGGATAGGCACTGTCATGTACCAGTGTAAATCAATCATTTCCTTTCTATCTTGTCGGTGCCTCCAGTCAGAATAACAGTTGGGAATATGTCCTAATATTTAGAGTTACCTTTATCTTATGAGAGGACTATAGCGATAGCACAATGGTTGAATAGAGATGGAAGAGTGATTCCAGACCACCGCTTACCAGATTTTCTGTTTGAACTTATTTGCAGAGTTGTTGTGGTTCACCCTCAAGCGGCACCATCATCATCAAAATGCATCATCATTGAGTTCGCACATACTAGCCTGAGTCACCAAGGCCCTTGTTGAAGTAGATAGCCATATAATAGACAATGTGCTTATCACGGCTACACATGCGTCCAGTTACAGCTTACCAAGGCTACACTATTTGATTGTTTGACACATATATTAGAACTGAACATTATGTAGTAAGCATATACCCAATGATCGAAGGTAGTAGTCACCTTGGCCGTCATAATCAAATGAGAACTGAGGAAGGGCGGAGAGGAAAGCTGCAGACATCTATAGTGTGAGTTACGGACGTGAGCTAAGTTCTGAGCCATCAATCTGACTCCAACCCACCGCCACATGATTTGCTTTTCCTCAGTGATTCAATGCTTCTTCAATGAAACAGCCTTGTGTGTTGTAGCAGCCAAGAACAGACTTTGATAGGATACTTTGTGTTCTTTTTCTACCTCCCGAGGGAAGCCACTCTTTGTTTTCATTTATAATTGAACCGTGCAGTCTGATTTATAGACCATCACACAGAAACTTAACCTACTGCCTTTTTCACCTCATCATAATTAATAGTAGTGTAGTGTGCAAGAAAACGGGGAAGACCAAGAGAGACCCTGAGTAGAACCATCATTAGAGAAGGCTCATTCAATGGCCAAGTAAATATCCAAGATCTACAACAAATAGCAGCGAACCGCCAGGCATGGAGAGACAGGACTTCTGCCCTATGCGCCGCCTTAGGCTCAAGAGGAAAGACTAACTAACTAACTAACTAAGTGTGCAAGGATAGAAGTTGAGTGAACTAGTTGTGTCTCTCCTGTATGTTATACTTGAGGGCGCTGGGGGATTTTTCATCATCACGTGGTAGCGTGTCACAGCTAAGTCAGCTATCATCTATCGGTGTATAGCGTCCAACTTTACTTACAGTTCCCTGTGCTACTGATAGAAAAGGAGATTCATCTGGAACATGGATTCTTACTACCTAGCCCAACACGAGCCATTTTGTCTTCTTATCCTACAGTGGACCGACCTCACCAAAGGTCAACTTTTCTATCTACATCCTTATTCATAGGTTTTCCGTATAGGCTGTAGATAACGCGACACTTATGTTGCTTAGTCTTGGTAGGAATTAGACCTTTGGCTGCTGTTATCAAGATATATCTAGCTTGTACTGCCAATTCATCTGGTGTCATTTCCTCTTGTATCAGGACCCAAACACGATTCTTCATTTCTACGTTGTATGTATCTGGTATTTTTGTGAGATCAGCACGACGTGGCCTTGGTCCTCGGGTGAGCATTTTGAGTTTTACTTTCACATCTGCTTCTAATAACTGATGATTTGTATCCCAGTCCGCACTTCATAAGGTTTTAGCTGATGTTATTCTTGGTCTTCATCTTCTTTGTATTAACATATAATCTATCTTGGTTTTGGTAGTACTGTCCGGGAACTTCTACATAAAGAGTCTTCTTGGATGTGATTCAAATAGTGTGTTGGCTATCGTTAACTTTAATTAATTTGTCACCTACATTATTTTTGTTTCCCAATCAAAATTTTCCTACAACGTTTCTCTCAGTTTCAGCTCTTCCTGTACGTACTTTTGCATTAAAATCTTCCAGTATTAGTGTTATGTTATTATGACCATATATGTATGTTAAGTATACTGTAGAAGTTCAATAACATGTTCAGTATATAGTTCATGTATAAAAACATGAGTTTTAGAAATGACCCAATCTAGAGAGACCATCTTGCCCAGGTTCCCCTATAATAATACCCAGCGCAAGCATTGGCGTAATCGTCGTGAATAACGCCATGCTTCTCTAAGAAAAAAAACCCACTTATGTCAATTTAACATTGGAGTTCACTATAGGGTCACCTCGTGTGCAATCAGGTGCTAAAGAAAAATGGTCGGTGACACAAGTAGAACCAGAGTAAAAAACGCTGGCGTAAGACAGAATGTAGAATAGGCATAGTTGAGTGTTTCTTTGGCCTGGGCGGCTTTCTGGTCGATACCATGTCATATTGTTTTTTTTTTTTTTAAATTCGAACATCCTTTACAGGACATCGCTGTCAACATCAGCATCTTTCAGCTGTCTGTTGATTTCTTGGCAAGATTACGCTCAGTAGTTTGCCATTGCTTTCTGAGCGGACGGCTCAGTTATCCCGCAAGTCACCAGCGGGGGTAGAACAGCTCCCTCTCTCGCCCGCTACGAGACTATGCGTGATAAACGGGATTACGGAGAAAGTGTTATAACCCCTAGGCCAGAGAGACCGGAACCATGTCATATTGATGCTGTTAAATTCTGGGAAAGTAAGCGAGAACTGCTTGATACTGGCCTACAAAAGCCTAATTGTGCTTTCCGTTCATGGCATTATAGGTCTTACGTCATATCAACATAGATAGACAGATCGATAGACAGATACATTGACTGACGGACGGATACACACATAGATGGGGGTACGGAGTGTCAGGCATTGGTAGTACCTTTGGTAAGGATGATGTCTGTCACGATCTTTTCAGGGCACATCCCTCACTGGTCCAAGCCTGACATCCAGCTCACGCTTGTGGCTCCTAGTAGCTGTAAACGTGCGACAGCGGCCAACCCCGTGCAACAGCTATGAGAGGCTGGCTAAACCAGGCGTGGTTAGCCGATTGTGTGTCAAACCAAGCGATGGACTAGGATATGCCTACCCAGGATGTGAAGACAGGATTCGGCAGACTGCGCGGAAGACATCATTGTTGATTCAACGGGCAAGGCGGCGTTTACCTGCAACGCGTTGTGGAACGTAATGAGCACGGCAAGGCACGTAGAGCGCCCTGGTCATCCACTGCACCTGTATTCGTCTCCAGTCGTCTTGACTTGTTTTGCCACTGGACTCAGATGGACTCAGGCAAGAGAGTGAGGCCGACGAATTGCGAAACTCTTCCTCACTTTAATCCAATTCATCGCTCAAGTCATTCTTCATCCAACTTCATATATCACCTTCAAGCCCTGTGGCAATGGGCGAGCTGCGAAACGGCAGGCGTGGGTACGCTGGTAGCCGTTGTCGCAGACCTGCACACAGGCGGCTCGGGCCATATGATCGTCTTCCACAGACCGGAGCGGCAGTGGGATTCGGCAGCCCCCTGAGCGACTGAGCAGTCCACTATAGGAAAGCACTGCTCACCTCCATAGTATGAGGAAGGGGCTAGAAAACTCACCCTAGACATTGTCTGCTCTACCATTACCTAACCAGCTATCTGCGGTTGGTGGGTACCTTATACTGCGGACGACATACAAAGTTAAAAACAGGTAAAGCTAAAAGAACAAACCATATTCCCTTACCGGTCTCTCTGGCCGAGGGGTTACAACACTTTCTCCGTAATCCCGTTTATCACGCAGAGTCTCGTAGCAGGGCGAGAGCTGGGAGCGGTTCGACCCCCGCTGGTGACTTGCGGGATAACTGAGCCGGCCGCTCAGAAAGCAATGTCAAACTACTGAGCGTAATCTTGCCAAGAAATCAACATACAGCTGAAAGATGCTGATGTTGACAACGATGTCCTCTAAAGGATATGCAAAAAAACATATTCCCTTGACAATCGGAACTTGGAATGTATGCACTCTTCTTGATAGAAACGGCGCGTCAGGCCCAAAGAGACGAACAGCACTGACAGGGAGAGAGTTGGGCAGGTACAACATCGACATTGCAGCCTTGAGCGAGACACGACTTGCAGAAGAAGGCCAAATCTGTGAAGTAGGTGATTCTTCTGGAGTGGAAGGAAAAGCGAGGAAAGACGCCAATCCGATGTGGGATTTGCCATTAATTAAGCCTGGTTGGCAAACTAGCTGAATTTCCGAAGGATATACATGATATGCTTATGACCATTAAGTTACCCCTTCTGAAAGGAAAGAAGCATGCAACCATCGTGAGTGTCTACGCACCAACTATGACCAATGAAGATGACGTCAAAAACAAGTTCTTTGATGACCTGCACAACGTATTAACATCTGTTCCCAAAGGAGATAAACTTACACTCCTTGGTTACTTCAATTCTAGAGTAGGCAAGGGCACCGCCTCTTGGAGTGGCATCATTGTGAAGTACGGAGTCGGAAATTGTAACAGCAATGGACTCTTCCTCCTTCAGACCTGTGCCGAACACAATATCCTGATCACCAACACAATTTTCCGTCTTCCCACGAGAAATAGGACATCGTGGATGCACCCTAGCTAGAAACATTGGCACCTAATTGACTATGTTATTGTCAGGATGAGTGACAGACAAGACGTTCCCATGACAAAATCCATATGTGGTGCCGAATGTTGGACAGACAATCGTCTCATTGTCTCGAAAATAAACATACACATCGATCCACCACGGCGTCCTCAAGTGGTAAACATGCACACACACACACAAAAAACCAACTAAATGTCACCCACCTAAACAGCAAAACAATGCAAACAATAAAAAAAATGCGTTTAAAAATATGCTGGAAGACAGCCTCAAGCAAAATGCTGCACCTAAACAGGATGCGGAGTTGAGAGCCCTAAAGGACATAATTTACAACACTACTATATAAATCCTGGGCCCAGCCCCTGAAAGCATAAAGACTGGTTTGATGAAAACTCAGAAGACATCAACTAATTGCTGGTCGAGAAACATCTTATCCTCAAGGCATATTTGAATAACTCGAAGTCAACATAAAAAAAGATGCCTCAAATAACATTCGGAGAGTAGTGCAGCAGAAACATCGGCACATGCGGGACTCCTGGTTGAACAACAGCTGATGAAATTCAAGGCTTTGCTGACAGACATGATATGAAAAACTTCTACGACTCACTAAAAGTGGTCTATAGTCCTTCATCACCAGGCATAGTTCCCATCCTCAGAGTGCAGAGGGGGAACATTGGTCACCGATAAGAAATGCAGCTTCCCTCTTCGATGATGACACTATCAACTGCCTTACTAAAGTTTCCACTAATGATAAACTTGATGACCTTCCAACCATAGTGGAAGTAAACTAAGCCATCCAGCAACATTCTAGCGGTTGGGCGCCTGGTCCTGATTCGGTCCCAGCAGAGATATACAAGGCGGGTAGGACGGTCCTAATAGAGCAGCTTCACCAAGTCTTTACTAACATATGGGTGAACATGCCACATGATTTCAAGAACGCGTCAATAGTCCACCTTTACAAACGTAAGGGAAACCGCCAATCCTGTGACAACCACGGAGGTATCTCCTTGCTCTCAATTGCAGGGAAGATACTCGCCAGAATTCTTCTCAATCGCCTTACGGCCCATCTCGATCAACGTCAATGTGGCTTCAGAAAATAATGAGGAACTGATGACATGATTTTCGATGCAAGGTAGCTGCAAGTGAAATGTCAGGAACAGAAGTCCGAAATGTTCTCCACTTCCATTGACCTTACCAAGGTTTTTGATACAGTCAGCAGAGAAGGACTGTGGAAGATTATGGCGAAATATGGCTGTCCACGAAAGTTTGTCCAAATAGTGCTGCTATTTCATGATGGTATCCAGAGTACAGGAACATGATGAACTGTCTGAACCCTTTCCTGTCACCAATGGAGTGAAACAAGGATGTGTCCTGGCACCAACACTGTTCAGCCTCTTGTTTTCAACAATGCTGACGAATGCCTTCAAGAACAATGACATTGGAATAGACATCAACTACCGCATGGATGGAAAGTTGGTTAATCTCAGAAAACTGAAAGCTAAAACTAAAACTAGCGGCGACACCGTCAGAGAGCTACTGTATGGTGACGATTGCGCTCTTTATACCAACTCAGAAGCAGACATGCAAAACAATGTTTCAGCTTTCTCACATGCCTGTGCCAACTTTGGGCTCAATATCAACTTGGAGAAGACTGTAGTTATGTACCAGCCAGTCCCAGAGACGAATCACACCGTGCCGAATATCAAGCTGGAAGGTCATAGACTAAGTGTTGTAGACACATCCGCCAATCATGGCAGCACTGTGTCACAAGCTGCCACAATTGATGACGAAGTGAATGCAAGAATCTCTAAGGCCAGCGCGGCCTTTGGCAGACTGTACAAGAATGTATGGGACAGAAATGGAATAAGCCTGCAAACTAGGCTAAAAGTCTACAAAGCATGTGGACTATCCACACTGTTATATGCTTGTGAAACCGTAACTGTTTATCAGCGACACTAGGAAATTAAACCACTTCCACACAGTCTGCCTTAGGAAGCTATTGCAGATTAAATGGCAAGACAAGATCCCAGACACTGAAGTTCTAGAAAGAGCGCCCATGCCCAGTATCCACACTTACTAATGAAGAATCAGATTCGCTGGGCTGGTCAGTTGACTCGCATGCCAGATCACAGGCACCATAAAAGAATTTTTTTTACGGCGAACTGCGTTGTGGTAAACGCTCCCAAGGCGATAGAGGAAACGCTTTAAAGACACTATGAAAATCTCACTGAAAGCTTTTGGAATTCATCATGAAACCTGGGAGACTGTTGCCAAAGACCAAAATTCGTGGCGTACATCATTACGCAAGGGCCCAGTCACTTGTGAAGCAACCAGGACTGCAAGAGCTGTGAAGTAAAGGCTGGACAGAAAAACCACTGCAGATCCTCCTCCTGGAAAGTCAAGCATTCTTTGCTCACATTATCAAAGAACATTTCGAGCCAATATAGGCCTTATCAGCCATTTTAGAACTCATGGCTCCATGCTTTCAACCTCACTGGATGAAATGAATGGTCATCATCATTCTTGATGGACAAACAACAGATTGACTGACGGACGGATACACAGATAGATAGCTGAATAGGTAGCTGGATTGGTGGAGAGTGGGTCTCTGTGGCAAGTTAGTTAAGTGTCCGCCTCGCTCTTTGAAGGTCGTGTTTTTTTTTTTTTTTTGTTGGACGTTTTTATTTAGTACACAAGTGCACATTGCGTGGGAAACCTCCGACGGCAGTGGGTGGAGCTGACCAGTTTGTGCTCTGTGCGATAATTTTGGCAGGTCCAATATATCCGGGTTAAAAATATCACATTACTAACCTTATCGGCAGGCTTGTACATGGGACACATTTTTCAGTCCCATCTCATCCCATCCAATGGTAATTTATGCCTGTCCCACCCATCCCATCCCATGGGATTCCCAAGATAATATTAATATTATCTACAGGTCAAATAACATTATGAAATTTATGGGGAAAAAAATAAAATTCGCTTAAAAGTCGACAAGGTCGACTTCATTGCACTGGGTTGTATCCCACATCGCTCGGTCTCTTTCCGCAGCGCGGAAAGCGTCGCACAAAGCACGAACTCCGTAGCTCTAGCGACGACCCACAGGACTCTGCGAAAAATTTAACTCGTGAACCGAAAGACGCGGCCCGGAATCGAACACACAACCTTCGGAGCCCGAGTCAAACGGCTTGACCACTTCGCACGGAGACTCCCTAATTTTTTTAATTTATGAAAGTTTAGGGTTAATGTCTACTAAATAGGACTACGTGTACAAAGAGACATGTAAAACAACAGAATTTATTAATTTTAATATTCAAGAGTATTTTATTAAAACAAAGTTTAATCTAAATACGACTATTCAGTGTCATTCTGACACTCTCATTCTGATTCTGAGACACTGTGCTCATTCAGCACATTATCAATTTCCTGTTGATCGACTGCGTCTAATAATTCAGTTAATCCAGGTAATCCCTGAACCATTTCCTCAATTTTCATCTTACATGCAAATCTGATATTCACAGAGTTTATAACGAGAGCTGGTAACATCCGTTTTCGTAACTTACACAACAACAATCCAGCTGCACTAAATAAGCGCTCCAGTGCTGCTTAGGACACTGATATGGCCAAAACAATATTCGCACTTGCTTTTAGCAGTGGAAACCTATGTTCATTTTTCCAATAATGTAATGGTTGTGAAGTTGGTTGCCGTAATTTTTGGAACATGGTGACTTCGTCCTCAAGGCATTTGTTTCTGGGGTCATCAAACGTAAGTGCTTTGTTTGATGGAGGATAAAAAAAATAAGTCGAAATCACTTTTCAGCTTTTGTTTTACAATTACTGCTACTTCATATACAGTAGATGATTCAGAAGAAAGATTTAAATCCTTGATGAATGAAATAACATTTGGAACAACAGACTTAGAAAAACTGATCCAATCATTGGCCCATTTATTGGTGTCCACATTCCCTTTCTTCTTAGTAACAACTGACTTGACCATGTCTTCTATTTTGGATTTAATGTCAACTCCAGTAAGGAATGCTGCAGTAACTGCCAAAGAACTGCCGCAATAAGGCCAAAGATTTTCTCCAATGATTTTCTGGAAGTTCTGACAATATTTCTTCACTATGCTGCTGGAGGTTTCTTCATCAATATCAACAATAACTTTGTACAACTGATAGTCTAGGAGGAAGTATAACAGCAAAATTAAATGCGATGTAGCACCATAAATTTCTAGTTTGTCAAAAAAAAAGTTTTGAATTTCTCATGTATGTACAACATTCCTTTAATCTTAGCAATATTCGGAATGTGGTTTAAGAACTCTTCATCATCTTCATTAAAGTAATACGAGTAATTTTATTTTTATTTTAATGGGGATTGAAACGTTGGTAATGTGATCGCCATTCACATGTTACAGATTTTGTTGGTATTGAAAATGGCAGTTGTGATGCCTTTGCCTGAGTGTATTGTAATATGTTTTAATAAATGAAAGTTGATCCATGAACTGATCCAGTTCAGAAATCACGCCTCTGCTGAAGCCACCAGTAATGCATGTTGATAACCTGTGCTCAGTACAACCAGATCGGTGCATTTCTGTATTGGTATCAAACCGTCCATCAAATGCTGCAGTCATACTTGCTGCATTATCAGTACACACAAACAATGGACTGGAGAATGTGACAGATTCGGCAAGAAATTCACATGCAAAAAAATAACAGTGCGTAAATTGTGCAGTATGGGATTGATTACTATCAATGTTTATAAGAGACAGAGGAAAAGTAATCCATTCCCAATGTTAATCTAGTCCACATGCAATAATTCCCCCATATGGCAAATGATATGTTTGTCTTGCAGACCAAAATTCAACTATTCCAGAAATTGCAGATTCTGGATCTTCTGCCATATTTTGAAACAATGTTTGAAACTGCAGGTTGGCTAATTCTGCTTGCGCCAAAATAGAACGACTCACTGTGTGCCGTGATATAGTGTAATTATATACCTTGTTTGCCGGTCTCTCTGGCTGTGGGGTTACAACACTTTCTCTCTGTAATCCCGTTTATCTACGCAGAGTCTCGTAGCGGAGCGAGAGCTGAGGCGGTTCGACCCCCGCTCGTGACTTGCGGGATACTGAGCCGGCCGCTCAGAAAGCAATGGCAAACTACTGAGCGTAATCTTGACAAGAGATCAACATACAGCTGAAAGATGCTGGTGTTGACAGCTAAGTCCTGTAAAGGATATGCTAAAAAAAAAAAATATACCTTGTTAGCAGCGTGAGTAGATCTTGCAGCAAGGTTAGCAGCATTACATATAATGTCATATCCAGCCGAAATGGATACTGTTTGGTGTGAAGTAATTAGTTCAACACCTTTTTTTTTTTTTTTTGGTTGCCACGCATTTGACAATGTTGATTGTGGTTTTGTTACTTCCCGCTGCTTGGCTTCAAAAAATCTTTTGATGTTAGTAGAACCACCGGAACCACATTTCATGCTATGCTTATTGCAACTCCATAACCACTTTGATTAACCCATTTTTCATTAATCAACTTATACCAACTGTATAGCGTTTTGCACTTTGCACAGAAAACAAATGGTGCTATAATACTTTCAGATATTTTAACTGCTCCGACGTAGATCAAGTTGCTATGACATGGCTACTGTCCCATGTGTCCCATGGGAAATACAAATGTGTGCTGTCCCATCCCATCACATGGGACGTTTCCCATGAGAATACCATTCCCATGGACAAGCTTGCTTATCGGAGATCATCATGGTCGAAAGGAGGAGAACCCTAGTGTCTTAAATATCATGTTTGCTGATGCCGGGGTATCGGGTTCAACCCGTACACTGGTCAGATGGAGTAAGATGTTGACTTTACGGCCTTCACATGGGAACGTAAATGAAAAATACCTCAGAAGCCCGTCATGGATTGCCTGAGGGATCTGGTGAAAGCAAATCCACACGCAAAACATCAGTCCAGTGCACTAGAAATAGTAGCTCGTGTATGGACTACTCTAGAGTTCAAAGCGAGCAAAAAAAATTAAAATACAAACCACCAAAGAAAACAGTTTGTATAATATGTTACTTTTACCAACTGACCTTATTGAAGACAGAAAGCTCATGAGAACAAAGTCGTCCAGGTAGTGAGGCGGAGTCATGATTTCATCAGAACTTGTTGTAGGTAGAACATTCCTTTTGGCTGCCACGCCTCTACATACTGGAGCGAAAACATACCTTCTGCAATGAAATATACAGTTGTGAGTGTTGGGTGGGACACAGTTGATGTAACAAGTTAAATACAAGTCAAAGGCTTCCGGTTTCAAGATGGCGACGGACGGTCGTGTTGTTTTGTGTTCGTTAACTTTTTCGCGACGGGGATGGATTTATTCATCTCTGGCGTGTAATTGGTGTGCCAGGATGTAAAACCAGGAGTTTCTACTCAAGATCTGCGCGGGTGCTACGGAGTTCGTGCATCGAGCGAAGCCATCCTTGAGTGAATTTTCAGCAGCGTGTGTGGTTCAAATCAGTCTGTGTTTACGTTTTTTCAACATGGCGGAACAACGTGTGTTTTCCGATGGGCCAGCAGTCAACATACCGAAGCGGCGTGGTAGCCGCGCAGGGACAAAGAAACAAGGTAAGCGCGGAGGTTTGAGGCGTTTTAGACTCAAGTGTCACCGTCTAGGACTCAGGAACATCCGTATTCTATATTGGAACTGTGCCAGTGTAAAACAACGGGGCGCTATTTTAGAAACCCTAGTTTACAGGAACGACATTGTAGCACTCCAGGAGACGAGACTGGGCGATCAGCTACTCCGAATTGCCGGCTTCAAATGTTTCTACAACAGACGACATCTGGGAACGGCGATTCTCGTTCGGGACAGCATGGTGGCGTCAGAGCTAGACATGTCCAGTTGGGACAGTGACGATATACAAATACAGGCGTTGAGAGTTCATTCCAGTATATCATTCGTGTTGGTTAATGTTTATGCCCGCAATGCGAGTATGGACGCCCAGAAGTGGCAGTGTTTAAGTGGCATATTGGGCCAAGAGAGAAATGTTATTTTCTGTGGTGACTTCAACGCTAAGGGCAGAGCATGGGGAAACACTTCCTCCAATACACAAGGGGAGGAGCTCGAGACTGCACTGGAAACCATCGACCTGGTTTGTATTAACAGTGGCTGTGTCACCAGGACAGCAAGCCGTCCAGGCGATGAGGACAGTGCTATTGATCTGGCGCTAGTTTCACCTTCACTCACTACAGTGTGTAGATGGGGTGTCCTAGGACACCATGGCAGCGACCACCACCCGTGCAGCATATTGGTGGAGAAAGGCAGAACCAGGCAGCACAAGCTAAAGGTAAAGACGTTCCAGTATGACAGTACAGGGCAAGATGTGGTGAGTAAAATAAGACGTGACAAGCGCAGAACGTTCCAGGGCAGGAAAAAAAGCTGGGAGCAGCCACCGTGGTGGAGTTTCGAGGTGGAGAAGGCTTGGGTGGATAAGCGTAGTGCTGTAAGGAGATGGCAAAATGCCAAGAAGAACAGAGCTGGTCATCCTAGTCCCTGCTTGCACTTAGAAAGAGAGATGCACACAAAAGTAAGCTATTTCAAAAAACTGGTCAAGGTGGTTAAAAGCGAAAAATGGGCAGAGGTGTGTCAAAGAGTAAGCACAGACAAGTCACTGAAATTGTTCTGGCGACTACATAAAAGCATGAGT
This sequence comes from Cepaea nemoralis, assembly GCA_014155875.1. NCBI lineage: Eukaryota > Metazoa > Mollusca > Gastropoda > Stylommatophora > Helicidae > Cepaea > Cepaea nemoralis. Next base: position 545,411 of record JACEFZ010015894.1, read on the forward strand.
GGTGTAGTCAAGAATAAGAGCATTTCAGACTTCCAAGGTGCTGACCTCACCTGGCAGAGGACTGACGAGGACAAGGGCAAAGCCCTCTTTGAACGCTACCTTGAGCAGGGCAACCAGACAGACATGGGAGGCCGAAATCTGGCCAAGGAGGTCACCTCAGACAGATGCAAGGCCCAGAACACTTCGGAGGAAGACACAGTGACAGTGAAAGAAATCAAGGCTGTGCTTCGACGATCAAAAAACAGTGCTCCAGGTCCTGATGGCATAAGATACGACGACATAAATAGGTGTACCGACAATGAGCTAGAGAAATTAGCAGACATGTACAACAACAGTATAGGGAGTGCTAGCATCAAGGAGGAATGGTTACACAGCTATCTGATTCCCTTGCCGAAGCCTGACAAAGACCACAAAAAAATTCAGGGATATCGAATTATAACCATGCAGAATACAATAGGCAAGCTGCTGGAGAAGGTAATTGCCAGGAAAATATCAAGCCAACTAGAGAGGCAAGGTGTTTTCCCACCTACCCTGGGTGGGTACCGTCCAAAAAGAGAAACCTGGACCAATGCAGCAGTCTTTGCCCAGGATGTCTATGAAGGTTTCCACGCAGGCACTGAAACCGTTGCTGCAGCGATTGATCTTGAGGACGCATACAACAGAGTACCACTGGATTTTTTAATGTTTCAGCTTCTTGAACTAAACGTAAGTCCATTCCTCCTTAGTTGGATCGCTGCAGCCCTCTACCAACGGAAAGTAGTTTTTAGATGTGGCAGTTGGACTTCGGAACCAACAACAATATATCCTGGCCTACCACAGGGATCGCCATTATCTCCGGTACTGTTCAACGCCTACACAGTGAGAATCACCAGTGAGCAGATCACTGGACCTGGCAGGACATTGTCGTATGCCGATGATATTTTAGTGTATCGTCAGGGTAAGGATAGAGAGGAGGTTGCTGTGGAACTACAAACCGAACTCAATCGCATAAGTACTTGGTGTGATGAAGCTGGGGCAATGGTCAACCCAACAAAGGCAACAGTGACTTGGTTCTCTTTGAATAATCATATTGTCAACAATCCAACACCAACTGTAATGCTGTGTTCAGAGACGGTGGAAAGAACGCAGGCAATGAATTACCTGGGAATACGGTTTGATCGAAGCCTTGCTTATAATGTGCACATAGACCAGGTGATAACAAAGGCCAAGCGGGGTTTGGCAGCGATGCGGGTGATGGCGGCAGCAAACTGTGAGCAGCGCCATCTATGTCTTCTGTACGAGGGGCTGGTCATGTCTGTTTTGGAGTATGCAATGGCAATCCTGACTCTCAGCCATACGCAGATAGAAAGGATGGAAAGGATACAGAATGAAGCAATGCGCATTATTCTTGGATGTACAAGAGATACAGCATGCAGGGCGATGCGCTACCTTCTTGATTTTCCAACCATTGAAGAGAGAATACAAGTTTGCAGGGCACGCGCCTACCTCAGAATTAACGCAAACACACAACATCCACTGCATAGTGAAATTAGGACGGTGAAGGGCAGCAGGTTAAAAAGAGGACGGTCGTGGATGGGTCAAGCCGAAGACATTCTTCAACAGGTGTGTTCACTTGAGGACTTAGAACCTGGCGAGGAGTGGGTGCAAGTGCCAACAGACTTCTGCACATCCTTTTCAGTTTGCATCCAACTAGATAGAAAATGCAGACAAGAAAATCCGGCTGCTGTTGAGGCTGAAGTACAAGCGTTGATTTTCGAGAATTCGCTAGACGGTGACGCGGTCATCTACACAGATGGGTCGGTCGTCCGACATGTGAGAAGCTCATGGGCCTTTACAGCTCGGGCCGGAGGGAGAATTGTGAAGGAGGACTCTGGTGCTTTCACTGAAACCACAAGTAGCCTGACCATGGAAGTCATGGCAGTAAGTAAAGCAATAACATGGCTCGAGACACAGACATTCACTAGGGCTTGTTTCCTTAGCGACTCAATGAACATGATCAAGAGGATAGAGGAGGGGTCGATCCGAAGAGAGTGGTTGCTGCCTCTGAAGCGGTCTAGGCTGGCAAAGATTAGTTTCATCTTCGTGCCAGGTCATGCGGGAGTACAAGGAAATGAGCGGGCTGACAAGCTCGCAGGTGAGGCTACTGTGGAGGGCGGACGCGCCATGGACCAGGCTGACATTCTGAATGCTCTACGAGAAGTGAGACTTTTGCGAGAACCAAGTGATGACTGGGAATCTACAACAATGGCCAGACTGCGGGAGCAGCAAATTAAAAGAGGGGTGGCCAAACAAGAACACTACGCAGGAAGCCAAAGAAGATTGATAAACCAACACAGAACTGGCGTCGTTAGCCGCTACACGCTGCGGGATTTGCTGAGGAGGGGATCCGAGCACTTATGGACTGAATGGTTCGATGTGCAACGAGGATGATCTGTCGACTAACTAACTAACTAACTATACAAGTCAAAGATACTTTTCGGGTCTTTAGACGTATTGAGTATATGGTGCTATTCCCATACTGTATAGATCAATCCAATCGGCACGCGATGGATGATGTGGTCTATTTATATATCACTGCCACACCACGCCTGTCCACCGCTTGATTTAGAATATATATTAGTGGCTGGAGGGTGGTTACTGGTGACTTGATTAGGGATGTTTAGAGTCTACAGCTCAAACTATTGGCTCACCCGCAAAACTGCCTATTAGACGCTCTGAAGGTACTTAACACAAACGCACAGCCGCAGTCGACACAATTACTTTATTCCACTGTGACGGACAATACACAACAAATCTCCCAGCCAGCCGCGTCCCACTAACTCCCGTTCCGGGAGCTATTAAACTGTTTTACTGGTGACATATATATGGTAGTCCTGTCTCTCTCAAATATTCTCTCAAATATTCTCTCAAATATTCTCTCTCACTGCAATCCACCAAATCCTACTTGTAGTGTGTTCTGTACCCAGGCTATCTGTCGACACTGCTTCTAGGTATATTTCTTGTGACTGGAAAAATGGGTGTACCTCATTCGTAAAGCATGCTTTGGAATTGTCAACTGTTTTAGGTGTTACCGCTATGTACTCCCGTGTCTGAATGCACGTTATTCTTTCTTTACATCTAAGCAACCCCTATTGACGTTTGTGTGACGTCTTAGTTAAATCTTTCACTGATTGTGTTTTTGTGTGCGCTAAATGTATTAATCTTAATATACTATGAAAACTATACGGGCCACATTTACTTCCTGCAACAATTCCTGGTACCCAGTTTATGTTTGGCCGAGTAGGAGGCCCAGGACTGTGAAAAACAATTCAGTTTTTCGAAGAAGATTTGAATACCATACTAGTGAGCTGGCAGGTGACCTATATGAGACAATAACCCGCTGATCATTTTTGCTTGCCGTGATTTTGCATGGTTCCTACATTTAGGCTGGTCCTATCAGGGAGCTATAGTCAGTTAAACATGTATGAATAGTATGTAGCATTGAGAGTGAATTATGAGTTATCTGTAGCATTGAGTGTGAAATGTGAGTTATATGTAGCAATGAGAATGAATTAAACATTATTTGCAGTAATTTTAGTGAATTATTAATTATTTGTAGCAATGAGAGTTAAATATGAATTATCTGTAGCAATGAGAGTGAAATATGCGTTATCTGTAGCAATAAGAATGAAATAAGATTTATCTGTAGCAAAAATATTGAATTATGAGTTAACTGTAGCAATAAGAATGAATTATGAGTTATTTGTTAGCAATGAGAGTGAAATGTGAGTTATTTGTTAGCAATGAGAGTTAAATATGAATTATCTGTAGCAATGAGAGTGAAATATGCGTTATCTGTAGCAATAAGAATGAAAAAAGATTTATCTGTAGCAAAAATATTGAATTATGAGTTATCTGTAGCAATAAGAATGAATTATGAGTTATTTGTAGCAATGAGAGTGAAATATGAGTTATTTGTTAGCAATGAGAGTGAAATGTGAGTTATCTACAGCAACTGAGAATTAAATAAAAGTTAAGTTATGAACATGAGTGAAAAGGATTTATCTGCAGGAATGTGAGTGAAAATGGGTTATTTGCAGGAGTATGAGTAAATATGAGTTGTATGTAGCAATGAGAGTGAAAAATGAGTTATCGTTAGCAATGTAAATGAAATATGAATTATCTGCACCAATGAGAGCGAAAAATAAGTTAGCTGCAGCAAGGAGAGTAAATTATGAGTTATATATAACAATGCGAGTCAATTATGAGTTATCTGTAACAAAGCGAGTCAATTATGAGTTATATGTAGCAATGAAAGTGTAATATGCTCAATCTTTACAGGCCAATGCAATTGCAAAACAAACCTGTTAAATTGAATTGAGGCGTATTGAGCATATGTATTAGCCTATTTTCTTTCATGGACTAATCTGCACGTGAGGGGTGATGTAAACAATAAAATCACACCAATTTCCTTTACTTCCCCGGGATATTTCTGGTACCCAGTGTAGGATGGTTCGATCTGGATCTCAGGCCAATTTAAAAGTGTGCCTTGATAGGATATCTTCAGTCAAAGTAACCAAAACAAAAGTAAAGGCATTATTACGCGCTTTGATGCATACTGGTTATATAGTATTCGACCAATCTGTTTAGACCACTCGACATTTGATGGGTGATGTGGAACATTTCATGGCACCCAGTTTAGATCTGATTCTGTTTAGATTCTAGCCTATGCTATAATAGTTATTTGATATCTTTTACGGAAAGTCGCAGTCAACCACATCATTTTATTTTTTTCGGTTGTTCGTGATTTCTTGGTAACTTTATGTTCAGTAGTTTACCATTGCATTCTGAACGACAGGCATCTACACAATTGTCATTAAAAAAAAAAAAAAAAAACATCGCTAGGGCGGTCTGCTGCTAAATCTCCCACAGCTGCGGTTCAAACGTGGTATGCGAGACTACGAACGGCGTCCAAAACGTCTTCGCCACGGAGTGGGCCCAGGCTAGTGGAAAAAAACAACAACTCCTAAATGGCCGTGATCAAACCGTGTATACACAAACAACCCAGAAAAGTTGGCAGTCTGCCGTTACTGTCAGCAACATGTGAGACACCCGAGCCTGTTTATTCAATTAATAAAGTGCGTCTTGTGTTACGGGGGTCATGGCATACGCACCGAGTCACGTGATACGCGCCAGCAGTCGGTGACCTCAACACAGTGTTCATGTCCTCTAGCCAGCCGGCAGACTGATTAGCTCGACTGTTTAGAAAGTCATTTAGTTTGTGTTTGATTACAGCCTGAAAAAGGTAAATAACATCGGGTCGATTGCTAGCTTCCATTCTTGATTGCGTTTACCTGTATTTTATTTGTAAATAGTCAGATAGCGTTTGCTGAACATTGTCATCCTACGCGATGCCTGGGCATTATGTAATTACAGTTCTTTTCTACTCCTCGTGGTATTGCGTCTTGGAATATGTTGTCTGTTGGGGTGTCATCCGTGCACTCCGGACAAGTCCATAGGTGCTCAGACTCCCTCACCACACATCACAAACATGCGCACCAGCGTCCGGAGGCTGACAGTGCCTGTTCTGTATTGGTTGACGAGACCCCGTGTTCTGGCGATGTGCCTCTCGTTTCTGGTCGTGTCAATTCTTACTCGCCAGTCTCTCATTCTGAACAATGATGTGGGTTAACTAACATGGAATGTGAATGAACGCACTAGCAACAGTCTGAACATGTCTCAGACTTTGAATATCTCGAATAATCAACCGGGGACAGTTCGACAGAAGTCAGGCGCATGCAGGCCTTAACAATGCAGAGTAATATTTCATGGCGTAATTGTGTGGCATACTGATTTCTGTGTTGCTCCTCCTGGCTGATTTCCTCCGTCTTCACTATCTTTCCTTTACTAGAGTAGACTGTGGTCTTAGTCGAGTTTAGATATGTATGCATGAACACACGTGTCTGCGCATGTATGTACATACATTGTTACCTTGCCGTCTTGACAGACGATAGTTTGTGCTTTAAAAAGGCGTAATAACTTTTACCTATGGTGGTAGTGAATGTGACTGATAGGGCCAATTCTCGCTGTAAATGTCCGTTCACAGTCGGTGCATGTGAACACGTGGTCATTTCCACCATCATGCACCATCTTACGTCTCACACACTCGGTGTGTGACTTATCTGCAATAATTTTCTCCTTTGTCTTTATTCCATTTCTGATCTTTGCCCTCCATGCAACACGTTCAGCGGCGACTTGCTGCCACTGTGCATTATCAATGCCTGTATCAATCATGTCCCGCTTACACACATCTTTGTATCGTAGTAGAGGCCGACCCTGAGATCTCTTACCCATCTGTAATTCACCAAACAAGATGTCCTATGGTATTCTACCATCATCCATCCTCATAAGATGTCTTATCCATCTAAGTCTACGAAGACTTTCCAATACTTCAGTATTTGTGATTTTGTCTTGCCACTTAATACCAAGAATTCTTCGCAGACACCGCATATGAAAGCTTTTTAAACGTTTCTCTTGGTGTGAGTAAGTTGTCCAGGTTTCACTGCCGTAAAGAAGAGTACTAAGGACACAGGCTTGATAGACAAGGACTTTTGTTTTGGCAGTATGCTTCCTGTTCTCCCATACTCTTTTTCTTAACCTGTTTATTGTTGTTGCTGCCTTACCAATACGGATGTTGATTTCCTGATCTATGGATAATTTGCCAGATAATTTGCCAGATGCAAGTTCATTGCAGTTTACATACATACATATCGAGAGCACTATGTTTTTTATTTTATTTTACAGCGCCAGAGACTCGCCGCCGTCCATTCTCCTATTAGTTAAACAGTTCCGCCACGTGAAGGCCAGGAGTTGGATTTTTTGTGCGTGAGCGGTGGGGTATTTTAAAAGTGTTGGGCGCTCACCCCAGCTCTGCACCCCCGGCTATATAACAGCAATTTGGAACCAACAATGCCGAGATTAAACAGAATCAAGATCCTACGACATTTAAAAAAAAATGCTTTATTCATGTGGCAACATATGGATGTGAGTCTTGGACCATTTCACAATCAGATCTTGTAGAATTTCAGTAGTTTTCTTCTTCTTGGTCCAC
>JACEFZ010015894.1:557500-616509 GCA_014155875.1 Cepaea nemoralis
GTTTGAAGTCTTTGTCTGGTTGTTAGTAACATTGATTTTGTTTTAGTGATATTAATTTGCATACGGTTTGAATAGCTCCACCTAACTACATTATTTAATTCTTGTTGTAAAGACGACTCCAGTAAAATACAGTTTTCAGCGTTTGTGTACACTGTACAGTCGTCTGACACAAGCTTTCTATCTTTGTCATGCTAATTCTTTCTTTCTTTCTTTCTTTCTTTCTTTCTTTTTTTCTTTCTTTCTTTCTTTCTTTCTTTCTTTCTTTCTTTCTTTCAGTATGTCGGTCCCTCGATAGGTCGATCAGAAAAATGAAGAGCGTATTGTGACCCTGGCGAAGTCAATGAGCCAGATAGAAAGCTGTGTACACATCATAAGACGTCAATAAATTATTATTCATGCCCGTAACTTGTCACTAATGGAAACAGTAAAAAACAACTTGCAGTCGTGAAGACCGTTGGTTGGGATGGAAGGTTTCACAATCGTGGTAGAACAACTTATAGAGGCAATTGTTGAGGAACTTCCTCTTGTGGTGAGATAACATGAATATTCAATTTTTGTTATGGTAATTGTTTCGTTCTTTCTTTCTTTTTTTCTTTCTTTTTGACTATATGACTGTGTATCATTTATATGCCTATCGTCTGTCTGTCTGTCTGTCTGTCTGTCTGTCTGTCTGTCTGTCTGTCTGTCTGTCTGTCTGTCTGTCTGTCTGTCTGTCTGTCTGTCTGTCTGTCTGTCTGTCTGTCTGTCTGTCTGTCTGTCTGTCTGTCTGTCTGTCTGTCTGTCTGTCTGTCTGTCTGTCTGTCTGTCTGTCTGTCTGTCTGTCTGTCTGTCTGTCTGTCTGTCTGTCTGTCTGTCTGTCTGTCTGTCTGTCTGTCTGTCTGTCTGTCTGTCTGTCTGTCTGTCTGTCTGTCTGTCTGTCTGTCTGTCTGTCTGTCTGTCTGTCTGTCTGTCTGTCTGTCTGTCTGTCTGTCTGTCTGTCTGTCTGTCTGTCTGTCCGTCCGTCCGTCCGTCCGTCCGTCCGTCCGTCCGTCCGTCCGTCCGTCCGTCCGTCCGTCCGTCCGTCCGTCCGTCCGTCCGTCCGTCCGTCCGTCCGTCCGTCCGTCCGTCCGTCCGTCCGTCCGTCCGTCCGTCCGTCCGTCCGTCCGTCCGTCCGTCCGTCCGTCCGTCCGTCCGTCCGTCCGTCCGTCCGTCCGTCCGTCCGTCCGTCCGTCCGTCCGTCCGTCCGTCCGTCCGTCCGTCCGTCCGTCCGTCCGTCCGTCCGTCCGTCTGTCTGTCTGTCTGTCTGTCTGTCTGTCTGTCTGTCTGTCTGTCTGTCTGTCTGTCTGTCTGTCTGTCTGTCTGTCTGTCTGTCTGTCTTCTATGTAAATGTTTCTGAACTATTTGATCTATTATTAACAATGTGTGTCTTGTACTTCGCTTCCCAACTTCCGAAAAGCGAGCTATAACACCAGACATGTGAATGTGAATTGCATAAAGAGTTCACTTTAATCTTTCACGTGTCCAAACTACAGTTAACATTATAAGTAGATGGGATAAAGAATACAAGAATTGTCACCTTGCCTGTTCTGTCTTGAACTTTTCCCACATAGCTGTCTTTAACATGTCTATGTTAAATTATAAGACATAATTGTTGAGGTCATGTGTCCGTTGTGAATGATATTTGAATCAGTTAACGTTGTGGCCGCCTTCATATCTGCCCACTCGGTAACTATCCTGCATAATTATCTTTTCTAGACTTTAACATGTGTTTATATCAATAAAATGTTTAAATTTAATTTATGTGTAGACTTTCTACATGCAAGTTTTAATTCCATTAGTTACGAAATAAATGTCGGTGTGAAATTTCAGAAAGCCAGTTAGCCTGTATAGCAGGTGTATCAATAAAGAATGCAATTTGTACTGTGACCATGGTATTTGAGAGACGCATTCAGGCGCATGAGGGCCTATATCTAAGTTGTATATGCTTTTAAAAATATTTCAAGAACGAAAATGTTCAAATAATGTTCACATGTTGTTATATTCCCTATTTACTATCTAGCGAAACCACAGCCAAGGGAACGGGCTTGGTAGAATCAGCGGGGAAAGAGACCCTGTTGAGCATGACTCTAGTCCGACTTTGTGAAGACACACGAAGGGTGTAGCATAGGTGGGAGCGCAGGCGCAATTGAAATAGCACTACTTTTATCGTTTCTTAACTTATTCATCAGTGTGGAGATTTGTCCGCAACAGACGGGCAATATCTCCGGCTGGCCTATTCTCGTTGGTCGCGAGATCCGCACAGTTTCAGACAGAGAGATTTGCTCGCAGCAGACGAGCAATATCTCCGGCGGGCCTACTCTCGTTGGTCGCGGGAGCCGCACGAGTCAGGCGGGGAGTCTGACGGTACAACGCGCTTACAAGATCCAGACACTTGCGTTTGACAGGTGTACGCGCCCAGTGGTCCTGGTGCGTATACGACCCTTACCTGCGGGAATTGGCTGAACGCCTCTAAGACAAATCCCAAGGGTTTAGGGTCTAGCCATCGCTCGTCTCCTGCTCGTGGAGGCGATGTGTCGGAGGTTTGACGCTGAGCTGCCAGCGTCTGCAGCCTACCTTGTTCCAGACGTAATGGTTACCCATTCATCAGGATCAAACAAGGCAAGGCCGAGAGAGGGAACATATAGTTTGGGCATCACATGTTCTATGAAGCTCTGCCCAGGCATTGTGATGGAATTTTGGCCAAATTCCAACTCACATACATTGGTCTGTCAAGACTGTAAGGTGGCACTCATATATATTTGTTCCCGCGTTTCCATCCTGTTTCAGGATATTGCGGTCAACACCAGCATCTTTCAACTGTATGTTGATTCCAGGCTAGATTACGCTCATCAGCACGCCACGACTTTCTGAGCGACCGGCTCCATACTCTCGTAAGTCACTGGGGCGACTCGAACCCCTGCAAATTCTCGTGGGCTCACGTCAACCACGAGAGTATTCGGGGTTACGGAGAAAGCTGCTAACCCCTCAGCAAGGGAGACCGGTATATATATATATAAAGTTGCATGTCCGTCACAGGACGTAGCAGTCAACCCCATAATTTTCGCTTTTCGTGATTCCTGGGCAAATTTTTACGTTCAGTAGTTTGCCATTGCTTTCTGAACGATCGGCTCCTATACCTTTTTCGAAAAAACCAGCACCGCATATATATATATATATATATATATATATATATATATATATATATATATATATATATATATATGTGTGTGTGTGTGTGTGTGTGTGTGTGTTTGTGTGTGTGTGTATATATATACACATGTGTGTATGTGAAAAATCTCGGTTTTCGTCCATAATCCATCCGATATCAGTCGCCGAAATCCGAAACCGACGAACACCGAGACAATTATTTCCATATGAATCAATGTAAATCCAATTAATTCGTTCTAGATACTCCAAAATAATACCAAAAACACATTTTATAGAGAATAAATATAATGTTTAAAACTATGTTTTCTATTCCCCCAGACTTGTCGGAACTCGCATCTTCGCGGTGCCTAGTAACACTGTGTATGCCAGTGCATCTCTTGAATTTTTCAAATTATCCTCAGCTGGCCTTTAAGTTGTTAAGTACACTAGCACTCGTCCCAGACATTTTCTTAATGAGATCGGCATACAATCGTCTGGCCTTGTCACATATGATTACCTCCGAAACAGAATCGCCATCTAACTGTTTTTGATTTATCCAAATTAATAATAACTTTTCGACATCTTCATTTGTTTGCGATCTCTGTTTCGTTAGCACATTAACGCTGTCGCTACAATAGCCTCCTATGTTGCTTCCTTTTTCGCCACTATGAAACTTACCGTGGATGGTGCCTTACTGTAATGTGACCGATTTCAGCAATCTTAATGCTGTATTTATCAATGATTTCCTTCATCAACTCGTGATGCTCACACAACGAAAAAACAACCCCAAACTGAGCAGAAGAACCCGTGGGTCTCTTTATTTTCGCAAAATTAGCAGCGAGGTCTCCTGGGCACGCCGACGAAATCCGAGGTAACCGGCGAAATCCGAGACATATTTTTCAGCGAATAAAATCGACGAAACCCGATATATATATATATATATATATATATATATATATATATATATATATATATATATATATATATATATATATATATATATATATATATATATATATATATATATATATAAGTTTGTGTGTGTGTGTGTGTGTGAGATATCATATTCATTATCATCAAGTGCTCTGCCATCTGGCGTAGGCGTTCCTGTTACTCACAGATAAACTCTGCTGCTATTTCTCCATGCCACCGTCTCAATCTATTCAGTATAATTTCTCTTGGTCTGCCCCTGCCCCTCTTACTCTTGATATTTCTAGTCGTCGCGTTGTTCTCCACTGCTTCACTTCTCATCACATGACCAAAAAAAACAAACAGCTTTTTGTTTGTTTCTTATTGTTATATATATTGTTTCAATTTCATTAATCTCTTTCAGGTAATCGTTGTTACTTAATCTGTTAGTCCAAGGAATCCTCAACATTCGTCTCAAGAATTACAACTCTGTTGTTCCCAAGTTCTTCCTAATTTGTTCATTTACATTCCAAGATTCACTGTCTTACAGCAAAACAGGTTCTATATTGCAATTCAGCACTCTCTATCTTACAGTATTTTATTTTTTGAAATGCCGCTTTTTCTTGTCATATTCTGTTCTTAATCTCTGTTGTGCATCTTACATCTGATGTTATAAATAGCCCTAGGTATTTAAATGTATCCACTTGGTTAAGAATGGTCAATTCTATTTCCATTTCCATTTGTTGTGTCACATTTTTCTTTAATATTACCATTGCTATTGTTTCTTGACCTACGGATAGTCCTTTCTTTGCACTCTCTGTTACTACACTGTCCAAACATTGTTGCAGATATTTTGCATTATGCGCCACCAATAATATGCAATCTGCAGAGCGTAGATTGTTTATATTATAACCTCCCATTAGTATTGCTGGCTTTAATTTGATCTATCACATTATTACTGAACTATAGAGGGAGAAGCGATCCGGTGACAAGAGACATTCTTGTCGTACTCCTAGCTTTATTATTGCATAATTGCCCTCTTTATCTCCCATTGTAATTGTTGCTACTTGGTTCCAGTAAATATTCTTTACTATTATGAGACCTTTCCCATCAATTGGATATCTTCCAACATTTTAATCAGTTCATCATGTTTTACTTTATCTAAAGCTTTGGTATAATCTATGAAGCACGAAAGGATGTCTTTTTGAGTCTCTGTTGATCTTTGTATTAATATTTATTGCATTGTTTGTACTCTTTCCTTCCACAAATCCACACTATTCTTCACCAATTTCTATTTTGGTTTTCTTTCTTGTTCTTCTCATTAGAATTCTGAGTAGAGTCTTAGGGGCAGGATTTATTAGGTTACTCTTACGAAAGTCCCAGCATTCAATTACTCCTGGTCTTTTTGGTATAGCTATAAATACATATATCAGTATGCCACGAGGTAAGTATCCACTGCTGTAAATATTATTCAATACCTTGGTTAATATATCTACTCAAAATTCTCACAGTACTTCTAATTCTTCTATTGTGATTTCATCTAACACATCGACTTCTTCTTTTGGAATAGGTGGACCTTCTAAGTTACTTTCATCTATTAGTTCTTCCCTTTCTCCATCATATCGTGCTCACACATAATCATTACACCTCTTCATTATAGCATCTTCCTCCAATAATATCTTTCCTGTTTTTGATTTCAAACACCCTGTATTTACACTTATTTTCTTCCACAGAGCTCATTGATATGACTGTTAAGGATGTCAATAGTGTACAGCACCTGACATCACGGTGCAGACATAAGAACTGATTAAAGATGGTTGCCCCACTTTTGACATGTACCAAAGAGGTCCAGCGTTCTGCTATCCGTTTTTGATCAGTGAAGAGGTTAAACGTATAGAAATTAATCGGCATATTAAGGTCCAGTATGGTGATGCATGCCTGTCAGTCCAGCAAGTGTATGAGTGGAGTAGGAAGTTTCAAAACAGTGTGACTTCTGTGACAGGCACGCCAAGTAGAGACCCAAGAGCATATTATCTTTCTACAGGAATCCGAGCACTTTATCGGCGCTGGAGAACTTGCATTGAACGCAGCGGTTACTTCTTCGAAAAATGATACATCTATCCTTACTTTTTTTTTCCCCAGAATATATTAACTCTCCCCCCCCCCCCCCCAAAAAAAAAAGCATGTACGGTTTTCAATTGACGCCCCGATGTATTCATGATGAGATGAGATGATGTATTCGCTTTATTAACTTATTGCTAATAATAATCTTACACGTTACAATGCACAGACCTGAGTCATTTTTCATTCCACTTTCGTTTCTTCTAACTAATCGTCTACCCTTCTTCCAACAATCTCTTTTATTTTTTATTTTTTTTCCATCCCCATTTGACCAACAGACAATGACCGCAAGGTCCGATAATTATCAGTTAACTAAAGAAGGTCACGATTTCCACACATTCCTAGTTAAACTGATTAATTATCCCCCTTGTCTTGTGCTCACTGGGCAACCAACGCCTCTGAAGCATTCCAAAAGATAATTCCCAGAACTGGGTCACTGGCGTGATGGGCCTAATGGCGGTCCCACCGGAAATGACATTGCAGCGGTGACCATTGAGGTATGAAGTTATCATTTCGCAACAAAAAAGATTTCTCCCGGGGGGGCAGCGGGGATTATTATTGCTTCCCTGGCGCTGCGGCTCGTGACTGTATGACATAGGCTGAGGGATAATCCGGGAACCACTAAACTATCTCTGGATAAAACGAGACAACAGGAAGAGCCAAGGAAGAGAGGGGGATAATGGCAAATGAGAAGAAGAAAGTAGGCGAGATTACAGATAAGGAATGGGTAACATAAAGGCTGAGAGACAACTTTATGGATAGCATAAAGGGTATAGGTTAACTTTCTTTAGTCATTCGAAAGAGGACAGTTAAAGATAAACACCTGAAAATGTGAAAACAGTGTGTAGAGATGGGGGGAAAAAACACAACTACTACTCCTAATACTACTACTACTACTACTACTACTACTACTACTACTACTACTACTACTACTACTACTACTACTACAACTACAACTACTACTGCAACTATTATTACCGCAACTACTAATGCTTGTATGTCTACTACTACCACTACTTCTACTACCACAAATACTACTACTACTACTACTACTACTACTACTACTACTACTACTACTACTACTACTACTACTACTACTACTACTACTACTACTATAACTACAACTACTACTGCAACTATTATTACCGCAACTACCACTGCTTGTATGTCTACTACTACCCCTACTTCTACTACCACAGATACTACTACTACTACTACTACTATTACTACTACTACTACTACTACTACTACTACTACTACTATTACTACTACTACTACTACTACTACTACTACTACTACTACTACTACTACTACTACTACTACTATCACAACCACTACTACTGTGCTGACCCCATATCTTTATGCACCAGTCGGAGCTCGATGCAAATCATGAAGCCGACCTTTATTTGTATCTTTTCCATTGACGTTTATGTTAACTTGTATCATTGACATATACTTTAACGTGTATCATTCACATATACATTGATTTGAATCATTGGCACCCATGTTATCTTTTATTATTGACACGTAATTTAACATGTATTATTGACATACACTTTAACTTGTATCATTGACATATACTTTAACTTTTGCCAATGACGTATTCTTTAACGTATGCCATTGATATATACTTTAACTTGGGTCTTTGACATATACTTTAACTTGTGTCATTCATATACACATTGATTTGTATCATTGACACCTATGTTATCTTTTATTATTGGCACGTATATTAATTTGTATCTTTGGCCAAAAATTGTAACTTGTATTATTGACAAACTCTTAAACTTGATTCAATGACACTTACTGGAACTTGTAAAAATGACACTTACATGAACTTGTTCAGTTGACTTTAACGTGTATAACAGACGCTTATATGTATAGTTGAAACTTACATCAGCTTGTATAAATGACACTTACTGTATCCTGAATCAATGACCCATAAGCTTTCACGGTTGCACGAATAAAGACAGAATATATGACTGTGAGTTTGTCTTGAAGCACGGTTACGTTGGAAAACTAAAGTAATGGTTTTCCCTTGACTTCCAATGGTTTGTGTATGGGTGATGCAAAATGGATATTTTGAGGGAGGCTAAGTCGCTGAAAGCATAAAAGGGCTGTAGTTCATAAACGTCCTGTCGCTGACGGAGATGATCAACTCCGACACATGTCAACTGACTTTCAACTCTGACATTTCCTGCAGGAAACAATGGCAAATTAATTAACGTAAAACTGACTAGAAAATCAACCTACTCTTGGAGTTGACAGTAACGTCCTGCAAAGGACACGGACCATTGAAGCGTAGCAGCCATATTTCCTTGATAGCCATAACTCATGTGTCCTGAACGCCATAATTTGACTTCTAGACATAATATAAATTATTATAATTATTGTGACTGTGTACAGTCTTTTGCTGCAAGTGGATATTTTATGCGCGTGGTATGTTTATTTGACAATACACAGTTAACTATGCGCAAATGTAGCCACTTGGACTCCTACACCACACAGATTGTCGTTATACAATGCTGCTTAGATTAATAACCCAAGCATGTCGTAAAATGTCCTTTTGTGTCAGCTAAAGGGAACTGTAAACGGAGTTGAAGAATAGTTCTCAACGGGGCGCCATGAGTTAAACAGTTTCACAACAAATAATTTTCCGGGAAGCGTAGAAATGACGTCTATCATTTACTTCCCGTGAATGTCCTAGTACGCACTTTAATCTGGCTAGTAACGTGTCGAAACCGTATTCCATATTTCTTAGTTGTGGGTTGAGATCGATGATAAACCGGGCTAATGAAGACGCCTCGTTTAGGGGTGACTAGTTGACCATGCGTCAAAGTACACTTGCTCTTGCAGCCGGGAGCTGGAGGTGACAGG
Organism: Cepaea nemoralis; assembly: GCA_014155875.1. Taxonomy (NCBI): domain Eukaryota; kingdom Metazoa; phylum Mollusca; class Gastropoda; order Stylommatophora; family Helicidae; genus Cepaea; species Cepaea nemoralis. Next base: position 566,573 of record JACEFZ010015894.1, read on the forward strand.
TTCGAATTTCGGAGCTCTAGCTATATCTTCCAATGTATATGTTGACTAGTGTGCCTTCTAGACTCTACTTCTCTCTTAACAAAGCCTAACATGGTACGAGAAATTATCATGGGAATTAAAGGCGGGAATTAAAGACCACACCACCCATTAGGTAGCGATAGGCCTGTAAACATGTTAGATGTAGCAACGTATGCCGCATGCACCTTAATGTGTGTTACATGGCCCTCTACTTTACTTACTTTACAGTTTTAGCCGCATAATGAAACATCTCAACGAACAATATAGGAGCGTTGGAGGATTGGATTGGAACACATGATCATTGGACGGACTTGTAAGCGTGCTAGCCGCAATACCACCCGTGCTCCCATTACTACTATAATGACAATATGTTGAACACCACCCGTGCTTCCATTATTACTATAATGACAATGTGTTGTTGAAACCACCCGTGCTCCCATTACTACTATAATGACAATGTGGTATTGAAACCAACTGTGCTCCCATTACTACTATAATGACAATGTGTTGTTGAACACCACCCGTGCTTCCATTACTACTATAATGACAATGTGGTATTGAAACCAACTGTGCTCCCATTACTACTATAATGACAATGTGTTGTTGAAACCACCCGTGCTCCCATTACTACTATAATGACAATGTGTTGTTGAAACCACCCGTGCTCCCATTACTACTATAGTGACAATGTGGTGTTGAACATCACCCGTGCTCCCATTACTATTATAGTGGCAATGTGGTGGTGAACACCACGGGAAAATTTACCAGTAAACTACAGGTCAGCATGTCCAAATGGATATGAGCGCTCGTTTTAAAACATCCTTGTGCTGATGCCAAGGTAGCGGGTTCAATCCCTAAACAGGACAGCTGGGCTAAAATGTTGTATTCTCGTCCTTGACTTGGTGCAGTATATTACAAGTACCTCTGAATGCGAATTGGGTTCGCCTAATGGCGAGGGACACGGCTAATAGGGCAAGCTAACTCACACGTAACAATAAATCCAGTGCACTAACATTGGTAGCTCGCATATATGGGCTACGCTTGAGTTCAATGCCAGCGAATGCAAACAAACATAAACATTTACCAGTAAACTTAACAGGCAATTAAAGGTCACTGACAAAAAGTCTCTTCCCGTCGTTTCACAGTTAATACAGTTGCTCGTGGGGTCTATTTGCTGGCCTTATCAACCACCCTTCACAACTACTAACAGTCCAAAGATGACATTATAGAGTATTTAAGTTTCTGAAACGAGGGAAAATCTTGCGACTTATGGAATAATCGAAACATGAGAGTTAACTTTAGATAGTATACGCGTAGTTTGGTAACACTTATGTGATAAAGTGGCTATTATGTATTGATGTGTATCGCAAAGTGGATAGTAGAATGGAGTGTGTGTATAAGTGAAATATTGATTAACACTTTATAGGAAACGTATAGTATTTAGATCTAGAAATAGCTTGACTTAATGTGTACTATAGATGTTCTCCATAACATCTGACTGACACTGCCTTGTAGAGATTGAAACAAGAATCACCACGGAAAATATAGTATTGTGCAAGATGGAAAAAACAATGACTAACAACAGGTGGTCACTAGTAGTGTGAAACCAAGGAGCGTTTAAGTGTGACTATAGCCTATACCGCTGTGTGCGTGTGGAACATGAACATTAAAGAGACTCGTATAGAAACGTCTGATGTCATGGAAATGTTAATTCTGAAGAAATTACAAAGAATAACATGGAAAAGGTGGGGTGGGAGGGGAGGGGAGGGGGGCATGAGCTTGACCTTAGAATAAAGATTTAACGTAAAGTAGTGACAATTAGTAAAATTAATGTTAAAAGAGGAGACATAAGACAACTATAACTAAGATAACTATCATGATGCTTTGTGCAAGATATACGCGGGACAAGTACCCAGACCTAATCCAAGACTTCATTGATCTTGTGAGATGTTGAACCGAGACCGTCCGCACTTATTGCCATGGCACATGATAATGAGGTCTTCTAAACAGTTCAAGACATACATTAAATGTATCATTAAGACCAGAACTAAGCAATCAAACGTTGCGGATATAGAAATGTGTCACTAAGAGCAGAAGTAAACAATCAAAAGTTGGGATACGGAAAAGTGTCACTAACAGCAGCAGTATACAATCAAATGTTTCGAATATAGAAAGTGTCACTAAGAGCAGAAGTAAACAATTAAAAGATGCAGCTATGGAAGTTAGTTAGTTAGTTAGTTAGTTAGTTAGTTAGTTAGTTAGTTAGTTAGTTAGTTAGTTAGTTAGTCTTCTCTATGGCAGTGAAACCTGGACAACTTACTCATACCAAGAGAACAATTTAAACAGCTTTCATATGCGGTGTCTGCGAAGAATTCTTGGTATTAAGTGGCAAGACAAAATCACAAATACTGAAGTATTGGAAAGATCAGGTTGTGTGACAGTTTATTCCATGCTCAGTCTTCGTAGACTTAGATGGATAGGACATCTTAGGAGGATGGATGATGGTAGAATACCAAAGGATATCTTTTTTTGGTGAATTACAGATGGGTAAGAGATCTCAGGGTCGGCCTCTACTACGATACAAAGATGTGTGTAAGCGGGACATGATTGATACAGGCATTGATAATGCACATTGGGAGCAAGTCGCCGCTGAACGTGTTGCATGGAGGGCAAATATCAGAAATGGAATAAAGTCAAAGGAGAAAATTATTGCAGAAAAGTCACACACCAAGCGTTTGAGACGTAAGATGGTGCATGATGGTGGAAATGACCACGTGTTCACATGCACCCACTGTGAACGGACATTTACAGCGCAAATTGGCCTTATCAGTCACACTCGCTACCGCCATAGTTAAAAGTTATTATGCCTTTTTAAAGCACAAACTATCGTCTGTCAAGACGGCAAGGTGCCAATGTAAATGTAAAGTTAGTTAGTTAGTTAGTTCGTTCGTTCGTTCGTTCGTTCGTTCGTTAGATAGTTAGTTAGTTAGTTAGTTAGTTAGTTAGTTAGTTAGTTAGTTAGTCGACAGATCATCCTCATTTCACATCGAACCATTCAGTCCATAAGTGCTCGGATCCCCTCCTCAGCAAATCCCGCAGCGTGTAGCGGCTAACGACACCAGTTCTGTGTTGGTTTATCAGTCTTCTTTGGCTTCCTGCGTAGTGTTCATGTTTGGCCACCCCTCTTTTAATTTGCTGCTCTCGCAGTCTGGCCATTGTTGTAGATTCGCAGTCATCACTTGGTTCTCGCTCTGGTATGGTTTATGGCAGCTATGGAAATTTGTCACTAAGAGCAGAAGTAAACAGTCAAACGTTGCGGATGTAGAAATGTGTCACTAAGAGCAGAAGTAAACAGTCAAACGTTGCGGATGTAGAAATGTGTCACTAAGAGCAGAAGTAAACAGTCAAACGTTGCGGATGTAGAAATGTGTTACTAAGAGCAGAAGTAAACAATCAAAAGTTGCGGATATGGAAAGGAATGTTAGGTGCATGCACTTTATTAGGGAAGTCTGAGTTCGCCACCTAACGTCATCACCAGAGGCTTATGCCAAATCTGATGTCTTGTCCCGATTAGACTGTATGACCAAGCCATCTGAGTTTATCTGTTCTTATTCCCCCAGCTCTGTTCTCAAGAAGTTTACCAGTTGTCATCAAGTTTCCAATTTAAATTCTCCTTCCTATAGCTGCAAAAAAATATTGACTACCTACGTCCAATTTCTTCTATCGGTGTTTGATCTATTTGTAATTTCCTTTTCAAGGCAATAGACGCCCCTTTTCTGCCCGCCCATAGCATTCTTTGTATTTTCTTTAGAAATGGCACTTTCGTTGTTCAGAATTATCTCCTTATTATCCATGCTTGAAACTCACACAACTCTATAGGTTCTGTGTAACGGTGGTCATGTTTTCTCCAGCATTTCTGGGTTGTTTCTGATTTGCTTGGCCAGAGTTTGTGAGTTAAACATGTTTGTCTGATCCAACTGTGTCATTGGTAAATCACGTGTGATGGGTTAAATTAGTCTGTGAGTAAAGAATATTTGTCTGATCAAACTGTACCATAGGTGAAACACGAGTGATGGATGAAATTAGTGTAAGAGTAATGCATATTTGTCTTATTAAAGTGTACTATTGTTGAAACAATTGTGATGAATGTAATTAGTCTGTGACTAAATCGGATTTGTCTGATCACATTGTACCATTAGTGAAACAAGTGTGCTGGCTTAAATTAGTTTATGAGTAGAATGGATTTGTCTGATAAAACTGTACCATTGGTGAAGCAAGTGTGATGAATAAAATTAGACTGTGAGTAAACCATATTTGTCTGATAAAACTGTACCATTAATGAAACAAGTGTAATGGATGAAATTAGTTTATATGTAAAACATGTTTGTCTGATCGAATTGTATCATTGGTGAAACAAGAGTTATGAATGGAATTAGTGAGTAAATCATGTTTGACTAATCAAACTTTACCATTGGTAAAGCAGGTGTGAGGGATTAAATTAGTTTACGGGTAAAATAGGGTTGTCTATTCAAACTGTACCATTGGTGAAATAAGTGTGATCAATGACATGTGTGTATAAAACATGTTTGTCTGATCAGACTGTACCATTCGTGAAACAAATGTGATGGATGAAATTAGTTTGGAGTAAAACATGTGTGTCTGATCAAACAGTATCATTTGTGAAACAAGTGTAATGGATGAAATTAGTGATTTAATAATGTTTGCCTGATCAAACTGTTCGATTGATGTAACAAGTGCGGTGGATGAAATCAGTATGTGAGTAAAACAGTTTTGTCTGATCAAACTGTACCATTAGTGAATCAATTATGATGGATGAAATTAGTCTGTGAGTAAAACATGTTTGACTGGTCAAACTGTACCATTGGTGAAACAAGTGTCATAGATGAAATTAGTCTGTGACTAAAATATATTTGTCTGATCAAACTGTACCATTGATAAAACAAGGTTGATGGATGAAATTAGTCTGTTTGTAAAACATAATTTTCTATTTAAACATTACCATTAGTGTTACAAGTGTGATGCATGAAATTAATTTGTGAGTAAAACAGGTTTTTCTGATCAAACTATACCGTAGGTGAAACAAGTGTGATGGATGAAAGTGGCGTGTGAGTAAAACATGTTTGTCTGATCAAACTGTATAATTGATGAAACAAGTGTGATGGATACAATGTGCAAGTAAATAATCTTTGTTGTATCACACTGAACCAATGATACCATCAGATTCTTCTTAGCTTCATGTCCTTTACGTGACGTAGAGACTAAAACTTCATATTTTATTTTTGCTGTTTGTGATTTACTAAGGAAGTTTACATTTAATATATTTTTCATTGCACTCTGACGCTCGTATCCTTTTTTTTAAAAAAATCAACAGAAGGATGTCTGCTTTCAAATCACTTGTAGCTGATTTTAGAACGCAGTGTGCGGTTTTACGAATCCCGTTCGCCACATTGTTGCGTACAGACACGGGCTTTATCGGATTCATTTATAAATATACTAATTTGGTCAATCCTTAGCGTGGGGAAGGTGGGTTGGGGGGGGGGGAGGAACGTTTTTGCGCTCATTATTCAAACCATTTCCCTGGCCACTACGTTAATTTGTTGCACGCTGCAGTCCATAATTTGAGGGGGTGGTGTGTTAATTGGTACACCACAGCACGAGACCGTCTGCATATAAAGTAGATTTCACCTCAGCGAGGCGATCTTTGTAAAGTCATCGATGCACGCAAAGCACGGCGCAAAGAAAATTATTCCTCCTTGCGGTACTCACTGATAGGGCAACACTTTTCTACCATGCAGACGCTGTTACAGCTGGTTTATGTATGCTTTATTGGATTTCGCGCTCATTCACATGCGTCGGACTCGCTGCTTTCCAGATCAAATTTGCAATTATAAGCTAGGAAAGGTTAAGCTTGTTTACTTTCCGTTCAGTTGTTTGGTGCAGCAACCAGAAGACACTATAAGTGTTGCCAGAAGTTATATATATATATATATATATATATATATATATATATATATATATATATATATATATATATATATATATATATATATATATATATATATATACATATATATACATTATATATATATATAGTGATATATATATATATATATATATATATATATATTATATATATTATATATATATATATATATATATATATATATATATATATATATATATATATATAATATATATATACACATACACACATGCACACACACACATACATTTACAGCGCGAATTGGCCTTATCAGTCACATTCGCTGCCGCCATGAGTAAAAGTATTATGCCTTTTTGAAGCACAAACTATCGTCTGTCAAGACGGCAAGGTGCCAATATATATATATATATATATATATATATATATATATATATATAATATATATATATATATATATCTATATATATATATATATATATATATATATATACGAAAGTAATGCACCATTACATTTTGTTTCGGAAACTATACATTTAAACTAAATGACATTTATAAAAGATGTACATGAATATTTCGTCCAATCATACTATTTGTCTACATAATCCCCGTAAACTGGTACGTCCTTACGTTAGTGCGAAACAAGTACATGCATGCCTTCGCTGTACCAGATTCTGTATTGCTTCCGTAGCCATTTCCAACTGCATGAATTACAACCTCATCATCATCATACCTTGTTCCACGTAATGAGTTTTTAAGTGGACATAACATCTGAACTTCTGAGGGTGAAAGATTTGGCTATATGACGGATGGCGCGTGCTGTCCAGTCCAAGTTGGCAAATGTATCCCACTTTGTCTGACTTGTATGAGAGCATGCGTTGTTGTTGTAAGAGCAACCGTTTTCGTTTAATTCTTGTTAAACCGAACTCTGCAGAATCGCTTATTGAGATTTGTTAATGTTTTGATGTTAGCTTAAGAAATTGATTGTCTCACATCATGGCATCACTTCGATAAGGAATCACATCACCCAATGTCCCAAAAGACAGTGGTTATAACTGTTTCTGCTGCTGAAGTTGAATTCCTTTCTCTGTGGCGATTATGGATGATGCCACTCTAATCACTTATGCTCAAAATGATGCGCCAAGATGTAATGACGTGTAACTTTCTTTTACAATAATTTTTTTTTCTCAACATTGCTAAGTTCCAACAAATTGTTTTGTTTTGAAATCTGCGCTCAAGTGTTAGACTTTTCGGAACCTACCTTGTGTAAACCTCTGAATATGCGAGAGTTTTGGAAATTTTAATAACACTTCCCTTGCTGATTTACACCTGGAAGGCCAACTGTTGATTAGGGATGCATTTTTTGTTTTGTTTTGTTGCATATCCCATTTACTTGACATTTCAGTCAAAACCAGCATTCGTAAACTGTTGTTGATGGCTTGGCAAGTTTTATGTTCAGTTGTTTATGGATGCATTATCATTACGAAAAATGGCATCAACGCAGTTCAACATGTCTGGACTAGAAGCGAGACAGAACGTATAGATCATGCAGCTACATCTTGTCACTTGCTGAAGCCCTTTCAGCTCATCGACTGATGGTACTAGTATCGACTACACAACTTCCGCAGACAACACGCACACGTTTGTTAATGTTCACAACAGTGTCTTTTCCCCCGTAACCAGTGTGACAGGTTAGCCCACCTCTCAGATCGTTTTGTTACTAGATGGAGATAGCCCTCAGTAAACCCCTCTATGTATCCTGTATTAATTTTTATTTTTATCTATATTTTCAAATATTAGATAAAACCGTCTTTGGTTAGTGTATTTATATACATAAAACTATAGAGAGAGTTAAATACTATCACATCAATTGGCTAAAATTGAAGACCTGTCTGTGTTTAAACATATTTTATTGCTGGCTCTTGTTAAGCCGAACAACACTCTAAAACATAGAAAAGCCAATGATAGTCTCCACTCCCGATAGGCCAGTCAAAATCTAGTTGCAGGGTGAGTTAATAATAATATTGTTAACTATTTTTCTGTGTGTCAGTCTGCCGGCAAAATCTAAAGGCCATGCCGATTGATAATAGATACTATTAATTAAAACTAGTGTTAATTAACTAATATTAGAATTAGGACCATGGTTGTGCCATGTGGCTTGCCGGCAAGGGTAAAACGCAAAGCTCGTCACATGTGGCATTAAAAACATGGACAAATTACATTACGTGATTCTCGAAATTAGGTATCCGCCTGCGGAAGGACACCTGAGTTAGTCAGTAGACGATTAGAGTTAAGATAAATTAATTATGTGCTTAACTTCGGAACTAGCGTATTTCTCTAGATAAAATACTTATTAGTTGAAGGAATTAGTTCAGAGAGTGAATAGTTACAATTAATTATTCTTTATTAATCTCTTATCTTGCCCATAGTCAGATTACTACCATGTGGTCCAATATGGCCCACTTAACAAAGTTCAAACCTTGGGGAATTCTTCCAACCCTAATATTGTTCTTGTATATAGTGAAAGTAATCTTAAACCTAGCTAAGAAATCTTCTAGATAATTAATTATGTTTTAATTAATATAAGGAAGACTTGCTAGTAGTACAACTCATAACTCTTTTAAGTGAACTTGGGGTGTTTCATTGATTTTAATGGTTCACTCGTGTACATCGTGAAGTTATAGTTGTTGTGTGTGATTTGGTTTCATTCTATGGAATTCATCAATATGTGACGTTAATTCCTCGTGTGGAGTGTAGTTTGTGTGTTTCCATACTTGGAAAATGATGTGTGGTGTTTCATCGATTTAATGGTTTGTTAATGTATATGTGACGTCGGAGTTGTGGCGTCTGAGTTTCATTCCATTGAAGTCATCCTATATGTACTGTTAAGTCATTATGTGAATTGTGGTTCATGTTTCCATGATTAATCATGACTTAGAATATATATTTGGAATGTGGTCTTTGAAGTAGAGCATTGTGATTGTACATGTTTGATCTAAATGTCAGCAGAGAGAATAGGATATCATTTGTGTGCTGTTTTCATTAGATCAGTGTGCTGTTGTAGATTTCAGATAAGGAATCAAAATGTGTAAATTGAGATTTTGAACAATGTGAACAAATTGAGATAAAATATGCGATTGAAATTTATGAGACAAGCATGCCATACAGGACAATGACCTGGCCAAAAGAATTTACAATTCTGTCTTGAAGGATTATTCACTCCTTCTCACTGTCATTCACAGAGCCTGCACCCTGATCATCTGTAGCCGTAGTCACGACCGGTGATTGAGCTACGAACCACTCACTTGATGCAGCAGAGAGTGGAGTCCATACCACGATCCAGTCAGCACTGACAGCTTACCATCCAGGAGGCTAAGGATTATCAGATGAGTGGCTACCCACCCGTTTGCCACTGCACAGCAATCACAAAATTTGTCCACTATCGGCTAGAAGTCTATGATTATGGCCTCTAGCTGAACATCTTGTAGAAAGTTCAGGGATCTGCGTATCTCTTATGTGTCAGTGAGTTCCCAGTGGGGCTCACGTAGTGTTCTTTAGTATTAAACGTTATAGTATATTTGTACTTTTTAACAACTGCGTCTGTCATTATAGGATTAGCATTAGCATCATCAGATTGTGTAACGAGTGAAAGGACTACATTTATACTTATCATTCTGTCTTATCTCCTGTTGTGTGAGAATACATTAGGCAGTGGGGGCTCATTATTCTTCCAGGCACGTTAGCAGGAATAACTTGACCTACTGTCTTCTTGTGTTAGTACAGTTAGTCGTCATAACTTTCCGCCTGGCACTGCTTAGAAGTAGTGATCCATTCTGGGACTTTGATAATCATTCTTCTAGAATTGCGAGCCATTTGATCGCTTCTTCAGCAGTGGTTAGATTCTCTATTAGTAGAAATCTATTTAGTATCTACTTTGATCTAATTCCATCCTAGTAGAATACGTTACGCGACACTGGTGGCTCGGTCCGGGCATGACAATCCTATAGATTGTTGGGTTCAGTCGAGTATCCAACTTCATAGATATTTCTAACTTTCAGTCACTAAAAGAGATAGCTACTAATCTTACTAGTTAATATATATATACTTATAATATAAGATAACATAAGTTAGGGCAAAGGTGAATTGCTGGCAAACGGGTAAGTGTTGTATCAATGTGTAACATTTTTTATGCTTGTCATTGAAGATAATATTTGTGAATCTTTGCGACAAACACATTCTTGATTAAGTGAGTGAGTTATCCAGGTGTATCAACAGGTCATCTTATTACATAACTAACATGTCTTCTGAAAAGCCACCTACTAAGGAGGAACTGCGAGAACAAGGAACATTGTTAGGTTATGAGGGTGCAGAGTTGGAAAAGTATGTAATAGAAGAAGAAAAAGTATGGCGCAGAGAACAAAGGGACATCATCAAGGAGAGAGAGAAGGAAGAACGAGAGGAAAGAAGTAAATTAAAAATCCAGATGGCAGAAATTGAATCCAGAGAGAAGATGCGACAAGCTGAACTGGACAACCAGTTGAAACAAGCTGAATTGGACAACCAGTTGAAACAAGCTGAATTGGACAACCAGTTGAAGCAAGCAGAACTGGACAAGGACTTGATATTAGCTGAGCAGTTAAGACAGCACGAGTTAGAACTGAGGAGATTGGAACTACAAAATCCTGATGCCTCCAGATTTAGCAGTGCCAGCTCTCCAACTGACAGTCAAGACATTTCCTCAGGACCACATATTACTCCAGGATCAATGAGTTTTCCACTGGCCCACTTCGACCCGAAGGAGGATCAGATGGATGAATATCTTGACAAATTCGTGTTAATGTGTGAAGCCTACAATCTGCCTAAGGATAAATTTAATATTAAACTCTCCCAAGCACTTCGCGGACAGGCGTATGACGTTTTTGCAAAGCTCCCTCCAGGTCTTGAGAAGGACTTTGTTACACTCAAAAATGCACTCTTGAAACGATATCAGTTAACTTACAGTGCCTACAGGTTGAAGTTCCGTACAGCCAAACGGTCACAAGAAGAATCATTCCCTCAGTTCGCCTCACGGTTACACACTTATTTTAACAAGTGGGTAGAACTGAGTGATTTGGATGCTACTTATGACGGGCTGGAGGAACTAATACTTGTTGAGCAATTTAAAGATGTTCTTCCAAAACAGCTACAAACCTTTATTGCAGAGAATGGTGGCGCTCGGCTAGAGGAGGTTATCTCACTAGCCGAACGATATTTAACTGCCCATGGCGAAGTAGCTGCCACTAAATCTTGTAATTCTTCTACTGCTCAAAATACTCCTGCAACACAGAATAAGGGTTTTCAGCAGAACAACTCTTACGGTAAGGACACCAGAGGGCACACTGGGGTCCGCACCAAAATCCTGGTTCACAACAAAAAGCACCAGCAACCAATAGTGGATGGGGTAAACCTTACTGCAAGAACTGCAAAAGTAATGATCACCACACGAGCGTGTGCAGAAATAATCCCCCTACCCAGTATGCTGCATGTATGATTACGGGGGCAAGTACCCAACAGAGCATATGTTCTAGTAATGGAACTAGGCCACCCACAGTTGAAACTATTCGGGTTAACGGTAGTCCAGTACTATGTCTGTATGACAGTGGACTCCAGTGTGATGCAATAATAGCTAAGCAGTCAGTGAAACCGTCACAGTTAACTAAACAAACAGTTGTAGTCAAAGGGGCTACCAGGAGCTCTCCAACTATAATAGCCAAGATAGCCAAAGTACATGTGCCATCTAAGTATGTCACTGGACTCATTTCAGCCGCAGTGATCGATGATCCGGTATATCCTTTCATGCTTGGTCGTAAGTATGTATATTTAGGAGAACCATCATCACCAATGATAATGGCAGCAGTGGAGACCCGGAGTCAGGTTGCACAGTCACATGAACCTATACTCTCAATCAACCCTCTACCTCGGGAGATTAGGGCTGCACAAAATGAATGTCCGACTTTAGCATCTTGTTTTGGCAAACTGCCAAAAGGTAGAAATCCTGCAGCAGCTGGAAATTTCTATTTAAAGGACAAGTTGATGTACCATAGGGCAGGAAATATGGGGACCGAACACGGGCAACTTGTCGTGCCGAAACAATATCGTAATCAGATATTGCATATGGGACATACCATATCCTTCAGTGGACATATGACGGTAGGAGTTACTACCCAGCGTATTTCTTGTCACTATTTTTGGCCGGGAATGACTGCTGACATACGAAGATACGTCCAGTCTTGTCCGGAGTGTCAACATGGCTCCCCCAAGCAGTGGTCTACTCCTGTTTCCATAGGGGAGAGGTTAGTTTTGAACACTCCTTTTGAGCGCGTGGCTATAGACATTATTGGTCCACTGCCCACTTCTAAGAAGAAAAACGCTTATATTTTAACTGTAGTAGATACAGGTACAATGTGGGCTGAAGCTACTGTTCTGCCCTCCATCAATGCAACTAGGGTAGCAGAGGCTCTCCTAGAAATATTCACTAGAGTAGGATTCCCTATTCTTATAGTAAGTGATAGTGGGTCATCATTGAATGAGAAGTTAAGGGGAGAAATCTCCGACATCTTCAGGAGGCAACATGTCAACACAGGTTTTAGTCTCACAGAGAATAAGCGACTTGTGGTCAAATATACAGGGACTCTCAAATCGATCGTGAACAAGTTAGTCCAGGAGAAACCAGATAGTTGGGACACGTACTTATCAGCAGCAATGTTTGCCTATCGAGAAGTACCCCATGTCGCCACCGGTCTTCCACCTGCTACACTATTGTTCGGACGACCAATTAAAGGACCGCTTGAGGCTCTTTTGAGAACCTGGACTGATGAAGGAACAGATGAGAGTGTCGTCAAGTCTTCACAGTATGTAGAGGAACTGAAACAGAAACTGCACACGGGATGGAAATTAGCTAATTCCACTCTCCGTCGTGCCAGAAAGCAACAGGCTTCCTTCTATAATAAACCCATTAAAAACCAGTCTCTAGAGGTAGGAGATAAAGTGCTAGTCTTATTAACCAAAGGGGATAATAAGTTAGACATTGCTTGGCAAGGACCATTCATCATTAAAGAAAAGGTGTCCAGCAACAAGTACTCAGTTTCTATTCACGGGAAAACTACAGTATTCCACGTCAATTTACTCAAAAGACATTTTGAGAACAACACGACCCCACCAGTTCATATGATGACTCTGACTGTGGTTGATGATGGATCCAAAGGGGATCAGTCCAGATGGGAAGACAACCCAGACAGATGTGAGGAAGATGACGCGGCTGAACACGATCCCAACTTAGAGATGTCTAAAGGGAAAGTAAGGACGACGCGCATGAAGTATAGGGAGCAAGACCAATTGGGTCGAAGGAGAGATGTTGGAATTGTAGGAACTTTATCAGTGACAGACGAAGAACACCTCGACCAACGAAAGCAAAGTTTCCAGAGAAGATTTCCATGGAAGCGACATCAAGGGAGGAGGTTTCTTAGAAGGTGTCTTAGAAATGAAGAGTCTGAGAATTTTGAATAGACATTGTGCTATTGATGAAGAGGGTGACCTGTCCAAATGACCCATAAACGTCAGAGTAAGGGCTGACAAAACTATTTGAGAGTTCGGGCTGGAGAAAAAGTTGTTTCTCCAACTTTTTTTTGAACGGTGGGCATTTGTGACAGGTTGGCCCACCTCTCAGATCGTTTTGTTACTAGATGGAGATAGCCCTCAGTAAACCCCTCTATGTATCCTGTATTAATTTTTATTTTTATCTATATTTTCAAATATTAGATAAAACCGTCTTTGGTTAGTGTATTTATATACATAAAACTATAGAGAGAGTTAAATACTATTTCTTCTTATAGTTAGAAGTAGATGTAGGGTAGAGTTCGTTTACAAGCCAAGAAATCAAGTCAGGCTGAATTTTATATTCAGTGTTGGCTGTGAATAATAATTTGGCCACAGGAAGGGAACTCTCCTGGATGAGAAGTTAACTTCCGGTAGCACCCTAACATCTGCCATTTTGCTGACAGCAACCTGGAGGGAACAGGAGCTACTATCACGTCAACTGGCTAAAATTGAACACCTGTCTGTGTTTAAACATATTTTATTGCTGGCTCTTGTTAATCCGAACAACACTCTAAAACATAGAAAAGCCAATGATAGTCTCCACTCCCGATAGGCCAGTCAAAATCTAGTTGCAGGGTGAGTTAATAATAATTGTGTTAACTATTTTTCTGTGTGTCAGTCTGCCGGCAAAATCTAAAGGCCATGCCGATTGATAATAGATACTATTAATTAAAACTAGTGTTAATTAACTAATATTAGAATTAGGACCATGGTTGTGCCATGTGGCTTGCCGACAAGGGTAAAACGCAAAGCTCGTCACATGTGGCATTAAAAACATGGACAAATTACATTACGTGATTCTCGAAATTAGGTATCCGCCTGCGGAAGGACACCTGAGTTAGTCAGTAAAAATATAAGATAAAATACTTATTAGTTGAAGGAATTAGTTCAGAGAGTGAATAGTTACAATTAATTATTCTTTATTAATATCTTATCTTGCCCATAGTCAGATTACTACCATGTGGTCCAATATGGCCCACTTAACAAAGTTCAAACCTTGGGGGAATTCTCCAACCCTAATATTGTTCTTGTATATAGTGAAAGTAATCTTAAACCTAGCTAAGAAATCTTCTAGATAATTAATTATGTTTTAATTAATATAAGGAAGACTTGCTAGTAGTACAACTCATAACTCTTTAAGTGAACTTGGGGTGTTTCATTGATTTTAATGGTTCACTCGTGTACATCGTGAAGTTATAGTTGGTTGTGTGTAATTTGGTTTCATTCTATGGAATTTCATCAATATGTGATGTTAATTCATCGTGTGGAGTGTAGTTTGTGTGTTTCCATACTTGGAAAATGATGTGTGGTTGTTTCATCGATGTAATGGTTTGGTTAATGTATATGTGACGTCGGAGTTGTGGCGTCTGAGTTTCATCCATTGAAATCATCCTATATGTACTGTTAAGTCATTATGTGAATTGTGGTTCATGTTTCCATAATTAATCATGACTTAGAATATATATTTGGAATGTGGTCTTTTGAAGTAGAGCATTGTGATTTGTACATGTTTGATCTAAATGTCAGCAGAGAGAATAGGATATCATTTGTGTGCTGTTTCCATTAGATCAGTGTGCTGTTGTAGATTTCAGATAAGGAATCAAATGTGTAAATTGAGATTGTGAACAATGTGCGATCAAATATGCTATTGAAATTTATGAGACAAGCATGCCATACAGGACAATGACCTGGCCAAAAGAATTTACAATTCTGTCTTGAAGGATTATTCACTCCTTCACTGTCATTCACAGAGCCTGCACCCCTGATCATCTGTAGCCGTAGTCACGACCGGCGATCGAGCTACGAACCACTCACTTGATGCAGCAGCGAGTGGAGTCCATACCACGATCAGTCAGCACTGACAGCTTACCATCCAGGAGGCTAAGGATTATCAGATGAGTGGCTACCCACCCGTTTGCCACTGCACAGCAATCACAAAATTTGTCCACTATCGGCTAGAAGTCTATGATTATGGCCTCTAGCTGAACATCTTGTAGAAAGTTCAGGGATCTGCGTATCTCTTATGTGTCAGTGAGTTCCCAGTGGGGCTCACGTAATGTTCTATAGTATTAAACGTTATAGTATATTTGTACTTTTAACAACTGCGTCTGTCATTATAGGATTAGCATTAGCATCATCAGATTGTGTGACGAGTGAAAGGACTACATCTATACTTATCATTCTGTCTTATCTCCTGTTGTGTGAGAATACATTAGGCAGTGGGGGCTCATTATTCTTCCAGGCACGTTAGCAGGAATAACTTGACATACTGTCTTCTTGTGTTAGTACAGTTAGTCGTCATAACTTTCCGCCTGGCACTGATTAGAAGTAGTGATCCATTCTGGGACTTTGATAATCATTCTTCTAGAATTGCGAGCCATTTGATCGCTTCTTCAGCAGTGGTTAGATTCTCTATTAGTAGAAATCTATTTAGTATCTACTTTGATCTAATTCCATCCTAGTAGAATACGTTACGCGACAACCAGATTGATTGATTGATTGATTGATTGATTTAGGAATCGACATCACAGCATTCGGGGCATTCCTATAAGTGCTCCGTCCCCATCCTCAGCAGCCAGCGAAGAGTTCCAACACTATTAGTACCAGTAGCAATCTGATTATAAGTCCGTCTCGACTTTCCTCTGAGCGTTGAGCGTCGGCCAGATCCTTTCGTCACTCCTCGTTATCTCATTCTTGCCAGACGATGGTAATCCATTTGCTCCTCCGAGGTGTGCACGTGCTCCCACAAGTCCGCAACCACGTCTGTCTTGTCATATATCAATACTCCACCAAGTTCTGCAGAGCCAGCCAATCTGTCCGCCTGTTCATTTCCCAGCACACCGGCATGCCCCGGAGAAAAGATCCAGGCGATGCTTGTCACCCGTGACCTCTGAAGCGAAGCAAGCCACTCCGCACGAAGTCTGCCCGTCCTCACCCTCGTCAGCATGCTGTCTGAGTCAGTTACAATCACGATGTGTGTGTGTGTGTGTGTGTGTGTGTGTGTGTGTGTGTCATATTCTCCATCCAGCGGAGAGCAGCAGTGACTGCCTCCACTTACATTCTTAAGCTGGATATTATGGTATCATATGCCAGGCTCTCCTGCCCCAAACATCGACCATTAGCTTTGGCTATGAACCCCCAGCCACTTCTCTCACCTCTTGACACCGAACCATCTGTGTAGATAATCACATCACTCGAGTGAGCATTGTCCTGAATTAGTTGCTGGATTTCCACTTCCGTGGCCCCTGCTGGCCACTCCCTGCACTCCCGGCTTAATGTGATTATAACTCTGCACAAGTCTGACTGCTCCGCTGGCACTCTGACCCACTCCTCTCCACCCCTAATGTTCTCCAAGGGCACACCTGTCTGATCGTATCCTCCGCCTGAGCCATCCATGATTTCCCTCTTATCAGTCGCTGACCCTTAACTGCGTCCAGCGCTTCATGCAGTGGGTGGTCTGTGTCTGCAGCTACTCTGAGGTATGCCTTCGCCTGCATCACCTTGAGCCTACCAGCAACAGTCTGCAGACCAAGGATGTAACGCATACACACTACTGGGGTGTCTCTAGTGCATTCCAGAATGACCCGCATAGCTTCGTTATGTATGCGCTCTAACTTCACCAGCTGACTCTCGCCTAATATTACAATTCGCTGATTTAGCAGATAACTGTAGTCATTCTAATTGTCCAAATGTATTGCAATTTTAAATAAATATTAGAGGTATTCCAAATATGAATATTCCAAAACTTCATTGTTCCAACTCTATTATTCGCTGAAAAACAATAATGTGGTGCATTGCTTTCTAAACAACCCTCCTATTATATATCCATCCTGGCTAATAAAGCGAAGCTGAAACGGTTATTTAAAATACAGGTAGTTGCTTAGAAAATGTTACCATATGGGTGTGAAGTATAACGTATTCACACATTCAATGTTGCGACACGTAAGACAGGGTGACCTTACTTTACGTCTTATCTCCCAAGACAATTTAAATAGTATACTGATCATTGACTGCTACACATGTTATTGAAGCTGGGTCTGCCCCACAGCTGGACTGTCCATAATCAATAATCCTTCCAATACTGTGGATAATACCGGCCAAGTGTCTATGCCAGTATGGATCTATTTTATACACTGAAATCTTGCGTCTTGACAGACAATAGTTTATAAAATAGCGTTATTCCTACCTATAGCACAAAGCAGGGGCTAAATTTTGAGACCTTGTGTTGTCAATACAGCATGGTCTCGCTCTGAGCGTGCCTAGTATACTCCAGAGTAAAGGCAAAACTAATACGTCTGGAACAAGACAAGCTTCAGAGGCTACCATATCAGCAAAGCAATGCTCCAACTGTTCGTCTGTCATAACTTTGATCCTAGACCAGTTGCCAACCAAGACTTAGGGCCTAGATTGCTCTTAATATTGCATTTCCTCACACTTAGGTAAGCCTAATACTCTCCTAATAGCTATATATATATATATATATATATTATATATATATATATATAATATATATATATATATATATATATATATATATATATATGTTGCTAACCTCTAGGGCCAGGAAGCCGGTATATATATAATATATATATAATATATATATATATATATATATATATATCTATATATATATATATATATATATATATATATATATATATACCGGCTTCCTGGCCCTAGAGGTTAGCAACTTTTCTCCGTAATCTCGTATACTCTCGTAAGTAACGTGACGACGGTGAGAATCAACAGTGGTTCGAATCGCGTCGGTAATATACGGGTATGTGAGCCGGTCCGCTCAGAAAGCAATGACAAACTACTGAGCTTAATCTTCCCATGAAATCAACAATCAGCTGAAAGACGCTGATGTTGACAGCGATGTCCTGTAAAGGATATGCAAAACATTATATATATATATATATATATATATATATATATATATATATATATATATATATATATATATATATATATATATATATATATATATATATATATATAATATGTTGCGTATCCCTTACGGGACGTTGCAGTCAACACCAGCATTTTCAGCTGCTGTTGATGTACCAGGCAAGTGTTACGTTCAGTAGTTTGCCATTGCTTTCTGAACGACCGGCCCCTATACCTTTTTCGAAAAAACCAGCACCGCCGTGGTATACGGACTCACAAACCGCGTTCGCAAGCCCTTAGCCACAGAGACCGGTCTATATATATATATTGATTAGCAGAAGGTTTAGAAATGCGTTAACACTTGCAAACATAGTTCCCAATGCTGATTGTGATAGTGGACACAGATTACTTACAGGTACATTGAGGGTAAAGTGTTAAAGAAAGTCAATTATATAACAGGAAACACTAAATATGATTTGTGAACAATGAGAAAAGACGTGGAAATACAAAACAAATTCAGCATAGAAGTACAGAACAGATTTGATGTATTGTCTGATCTAGAGATCCTATTTCAGGGTGTGGATGATCAATGGGAAAAGAATTAAATCAGTGTGGCAGCAGAAACAATTTTCCAAAATTAAAGACCGTGGGTCGTAAGAAATAGATGACTGAATACATTTTACAACTAATCGAGACAAGAAGACTCAACAAAAATAATCCTGCCAAAACATAAAGAAATTCACAGACAAGTCAGAATATTATTTTGAAGCGTGGCATGAGAAAAATTGCATTGAAATTGAAAAACAACACAACAGTCAATATACCAAATTAGTGCACAAAAGAATTCACGAGCTCACTAATAAAAGAACAAGAACATCAGCAGGCTGTATAAAAACTAAAGATTGCAAAATCATTTTAGAAAAAGATCAGGTTCTACGTGAATGGTCAGATTATGTGAAAAACCTTTATGATGATAACAGAGATGAACAAATTGATATTCGATTTAATAATGAAGGACCGCCATTTATGAAGATGGCTGTTCGAAATGTTCTTAAACATATGAAAGCTGGCAAGACCCTCGGTTCAGATAACATAACAACAGAAATGCTTAACGCTTTAGACCAGGGGTCACCAAACTTTTTTCACGCGGGCCGGATAACTGACAAAATATCGAGCGCGAGGCGGAATAGTCATTCTGTACAATACTTGCGCCGTCTCCGTGGCGAAATTCTTACGGACGCGGTTCGTAATCCAGTATACCCGCGTTCGAAAAAAGCTGCGCGCGATTTAGCAGCAGACAACGTTGCGCTGGTTTTTACTCTATGTTATGGGTGCCGGTCGTTCAGAAAGCAATGGTAAACTACTGACTGTAAACTTGCCAAGACATCAACAACAGCAAACAAAGCGGGTGTTGACTGCAAGCTTCCTGTAAAGGATATGCAACTAACTTTAACAATAATTGCAAGCTAGAACGAAAGCTCTGGGAAAAAAGACGAAAACCTAAGTTAATCATGGAAAGGTCGTGCAATGCAAACACAAAACAAAACAAAACAAAAAACAACAACAACAACACAACAAAGACAACCAAGACAATTATATACTAAACAAAGTTATCAAAGAAGGCGACATTAGCAAAAAGATAGTTACATCAGACCAATTGTGCACATATCCAAAACTCACAAACTAAGCAGCAAAAGAGGTCAGTGAAATTGTGAAACTGACATGTGGCTTTCAAAATACCATCAATGTTTGGTTTGGAATTGCTGCATCCAATCAAGAGAATTGCTTTCAAATGTTCATCAGTCAATCTCACTCGATGTGGTGACTTCACAGACTTCATTTTTGAAAATGTTTGCTCACAGACATAAGTTGTTCCAAACACTGTTGCCATACCTGCGGCAAATTTCTTAAGTTTCGGAAACTCAACATCATGTAAGCAGCGGTACTTCCTTCTCTGTGCTTCTCTTTCAACAAGTCATTTGCTTGCAAATCAATTAGCTCCAACTGTAGTTCAACTGGCACATCATCAAGGTTACAATCAAACGGATTCTGGAACAGAAGAATGTCACCCTCAATTATGTCAAGATCTGAAAATCTCTCCAAACTCTTTGAAACAGTGAAAATGAGAATATTTTCTCCTTTCAGTTGTGATTCCAACAATGACTGCTTTCTCCGAAATCCTTTGATGGTTCTGTAGAGATCACAGACGAGGTAATCCTGTCTCTCAAGATTCAAGTTCAGTTCATTCATGTCGACCAAAAATGACGACTTTGACAGCCAGGTAGGATCTGACAGCTGTGGATCTACTCTACCTTTTTCAGTGAGGAAAACATCTATTTTGTTTCGGAGCTTGTAAAAACGAAGCAGGACTTTACCGCAGCTGAGCCACCTGACTGATGTGTGTTAAGGCAAGTCACATAATTCAGAATCAATTTGCTCAAGAAAAGCCTAGAACTGGCGGTGAATGAGTGCGCGTTCCCGATTGAACTTTACAGCAGAAACGACTGTTTCAGTACACAATAAATATCTAAGTCTTTCCCACAGAGTACTTGCTGATGTACGATGCAGTGTATGAACAGAGCGCCCGAAAATTGCAAATCTTCCAACTGAGTCCTGATCTGCCCCACCAGACCCTTCCTCACTCCAGCCATGTTTTTTCCTCCATCAACTGTAACACCTCAAAGCTGATTCCACCGAAGGTTATAGTCTTGCAAAATTGTTTGCACTTCCACGAAAATGACTTTCCCATTCGTTGTTCCATGCATGCTGCAAACGGACGCCAACTCTTCCGTTGTATGAAAGTCCAAATTGTCACCACGAATGAACACGAGAAGTTGTGACGTACTCGAGAGATCAGTAGACTCATCCAGCGCCAGAGAATACCACAAGTTCCTAGTTTTCTCGCGTATCTGTATCACTATTTTCTCTCCAAGTTCTTCTGTTCTTCGAACAACTGAACTTGCCGAGAGGCTGATAGTTCCAAACAAATCGGCTTTCTCAGGACACAAGTCATTTGCTACTTCGATCATACACTCTTTGATGAAGTTGTCATCAGTAAACGGTTTTCCTCGTTCTGCCATCTTATGCACTGTTGTGTAACTTGTACGAGTGACAGATTCATTTTCAGCAAATTTTCTCGTGAACAGATTTCTTCGTTTCAAAACCACGTTTAATGGTCTCATATTTCCCAGAGCGTAACTTTCCAGAAAACGTTTAATATGTTGATAGATGTTTTGTTTCGTAGTGACGCCGAAGATTGTACTCTTTCAAAACGGCAACACTTTCGCTGCATATTACGCAACTGGTTTTCTGGTCCTTTGTTTCCACAAATAAGTACTTTACTCCACAATCTTCATTGAAAAATCGACACTCGGCGTCCACTTTTCTTTTCCTAGTAGCCATAATTAAGGCTGAAGTACACGGGATCTGAAAATGAAAAAAAGACATTAAATTAGAAACATAATTAAAATCCTATTGAAACACAAGAAAAGTAGAGAACTAGGGTCACTGGTGACGCTGTGGCTCATCAAAGGTACAAATACAGTTTATAGGTACCTTTGTGTAACCGTACAGAGATAATAGAGAAAATAGCACAACGCCGACTGCTCATGGGCCGTAGAAGAAGAGAGGAATAAGAAGGCAAAGAGAATTGCATTCTATCTCTACGGTTAACAAGAAAAAAAAACGATTTAGAGATATCATAAGAAATTCAGGTCCGTGTACAGGAATCAGAATTGAAAAGATGCAACATCTGATTAATAAAGTCAATGTCCTAATAAATAAAATTCATGATTAGAAGCAATGACAAAATAGGCATCCCCATGAATAAACATACACATTATCATCCTTCACAGTACCAGTGATCTTCCATCACAGCATGGGTAGTCATCCAACACTGTACCAGTGATCCTCATCAAAGCATGGATAATCATCCAACACTGTAACTGTAGTCTGATACACAACACCAGCAATTAACAGACAACAAGATGGAACAAAGGTCATTCATTCAGTAGCATGTCCTTTGCAGAACCTCGCTCCCATAACAACTTTCCGGAAGACCTCTCGATCATATGTCAGATGTCCCGCTGCAGATACATCCATCTGGAGACCATCCGCCACATCCAGCATCCATCTTCTCTTTGGCCTTCCTCTTCCTCTCTTCCCGGGGATATACCCCTCCATTATTGTTCTCAGACACAGACATATCTATTATATTCATATATTCCTATTTAAACTATGAAGGTTCATTCAAAACTCACCCCACAGCAGATAATTGTCAATCCACAATCAAGATTCCTCTTGGATCTTTTGGACCTTCACGGGGCCTGTGTGCCTTCTCAACTGCGGTCTGGAAAAACAGTGGCCACGCTCGGTCGTGGCCAGGGGCATGTTCGCCCACGTGCTTGGTAGTGGCTCAGAGGGATGAGTTCAAACCCTCTGCTGAAAGTTAGACATCAGCATCACTTCGGCCTCAGTTGTTCTCAAGGCCAAAGAGGCGAGAACATGGCGTGACTGGGCACTTATAGGCACGCCAACACAACATCCCAGCATTCTATGCATTTTTTACCAGGGTATCTTGGGATATGCTACTCCATACTCTTGTAGAGCCGCGACAGGCGGCTTCATTTGGTAATAAAATATATCTCATAATAAGGTTTGCAAAATATATAAATAGGGCCGCCTAAATAAACAGCCTAGTGCAGCCAGGTCTCCGCACGTGTGAAGATATCCTATTATTCTCAACATAATATTTATATTTAAATTGTATCACAACGTCTTGTGTTTCATACGTTATATCAAGCAAAGTTCGAGTACCGACGGCGGGCCGGATGAAATGACGTCGCGGGCCGGATCCGGCCCGCGGGCCGTAGTTTGGTGACCCCTGCTTTAGACGAATATGGAATAGTTCAAGTCACCAGACTGCTGAACACATTATATGATACCTTCTGAATTATGTAATTCTGTATTTATTGCAATCCCAACGAAATCAGGAGCCTTGGAATGTGATCAACATAGAACAATTAGTATTATTAGTCACATCACGAAGATTTTGCTACGAGTTATCAAGCAACGAGTGAAAAAGAAAATACAACCTGAAATAGGGGAGGAACAATGTGGGTTTATAGAAGGAAAGGGTACAGTAAATACTGTGAATATGCTGATATCAGTTATTGAACGGGTTACTGAAGTAAACAAAGATATGCATCTTTGCTATATTGACTACACAAAGGCTTTCGATAGAGTAAGACATGTCAACATGGTAGATATGCTTGCGGACCTGCAAATTGTTGAGAAAGACATGCGACTTATTAAAAACATATATTGGAAACAACAAGATGCCATAAGGATTGATAATGAAGCAGGACAATATCAGCCTATGAAGAGAGGTGTGAGACAGGGATGTGTAATGTGTCCAGATATTTTTTTTTTCCTATACAGTGAAAATATCTTCAGAAATGTAGAAGATATAAATGGAAACAGCATTGCAGGACAAACCATCAATAACATTAGATATGCAGATGATACAGTATTGATTGCAGACAATGAGCAGGATCTGCAACAATTAGTAGAAGCGGTTGTTGCACACAGTGAACATCTGGGGATAGAATTAAATTGTAAAAAGACACAGGTTGTGGTCGTCACTAGGTAGAAAGACGCACCACAATGTAATATACAAGTAAATGGGAATATTCTTCAACAAGTGAATCGATACAAATATCTCGGAACAGTCATAACATCTGATGGGAGATGCCTTGAAGAAATTAGAACAAGAATCGGCATGGCGAAAGTAGCCTTTAGCGATATGAAAAACCTACTGACCAATAAAAAGATATCAATTGTAACAAGAAAAAGCGTGTTGAAGTGCTACATAGAACCTATACTTTTGTATCGATGTGAAACTTGGACAATGAGCAGTCAAGATGAAAAAACATCTTAGAAATGTGGTTTCTGAGCAGAATGCAACGAATTCCATGGACATACAGAAAAACACGTGACCAAGTACTACAGGAAACAAATGAAAATCGTAAACTGATTAGAGAAATTAGACGTAAATAGTCAAACTGTTTTTGGCATGTTATGAGAAGAAATGACTTGGAGAACTTGGTGACAACTGGCAAGATCGAAGTGAAGAGACCAAAGGGAAGACCGAGGAGTAAATACCTGGATGCTTGGCCACGTAGCATGGCCAAGACAGAAACACGGAGGTGATCCACGACTCTGGTAATCGAGTGAGATGGCAATACATGACCACACTTATCGGCATGGCACATGATGGATATATATATATATATATATATATATATATATATATATATATATATATATATATATATATATATATATATATATATATATATATATATATACTTTGCAGGTAAGACTGCATTAGCACGGATATACTTAGTTTTACACGAAAAGGTTTCCTTTCTTGTCATGAGGAGTATTTAGTTTTTAACTCAACTACGTACTATTTTATTTCTCTAAACCTCCCAGTTTGTTGGCAGCGTTCCCCACAACAAGCAACGAAAGAAGACATAACTAAAGCATTCCAAATGACTGCAATACAACACAGATGATGCGAAGTTCAACCAACCGCCCACACTACACCGTATGTCAGCTAGGCTGTTGATCATCATGTCAACACAATAGTGACGTAGATCGACAAAATATCAATATATCGTGATTACAACTGCCAGTTATCCAGTCGTGGAGTTGTGATGCTGTGGTACTGTTTTTATATGTTTATTATTGCTGCCCTACAATTTGAAAGATTGGAATAACGAGCCAAGCGAAAAAAAGACCGAGACTACAAAATGTCAGTGTCTGTTCGATTTGTATTCCACTGTAAAGGCTCCTCTATATTGTTACACATGGTTGGATATACAGTGTTAGATTGTAATCACAGTGGGGTATATACACCAGCTTGTAATTTAGAATTCTGTTGTCGGGCTCCGAAGTATTGGCTAGGAGGTATCCCATATCACAGGAGAAGTAAGGCTTCACATTCCATCCACTAGTTTACGGAACACCCTTGGGTAGGGCAGAATACCAGTCTAATCCCCTCCCATCCGCCGTAACCCCCCTCCTACAAACATGTTAATCTTGGTAGCTGGTGGGGGATTGCACCTAGGCTGCCGACGTGTATTTAATGGTTAACTGATTCAGTGCCAAACAAAACATACGTTTGGGCCTAACGTGGAACACAATCAAATGAACAAGCATTATAATGTCAATTTTTATTCGATGAGCATTAAAAAACAAACCAAATAACAAGAAAACCATAGTATGGCAATATATCGCCATTCTGCCCAAATGGGAGATCACTTTTGTCAAAGTAATATTTTCGTCCGTGTACACATACATACATACATATATATATATATATATTATATATATATATATATATATATATATATATATATATATATATATATATATATATATATATTCCCCGCGTTTCCATCCTCTTTCAGGATATTGCGGTCAACACCAGCATCTTTCAGCTGTATGTTGATTCCTAGGCTAGATTACGCTCATCAGCACGCCACGACTTTCTGAGCGACCGGCTCCATACTCTCATAAGTCACTTTTGCGATTCGAACCACTGCTAATTCTCGTTGCGTCACGTGACGAGAGTATTCG
This sequence comes from Cepaea nemoralis, assembly GCA_014155875.1. Taxonomy (NCBI): domain Eukaryota; kingdom Metazoa; phylum Mollusca; class Gastropoda; order Stylommatophora; family Helicidae; genus Cepaea; species Cepaea nemoralis. The sequence continues at coordinate 592,719 of JACEFZ010015894.1, forward strand.
GGGTTAGCGGAGAAAGCTATATATGTGTGTGTGTGTGTGTGTGTGTGTGTGTGTGTGTGTGTGTGTGTGTGTGTGTGGTTTGCATATCTTTTGTTTTTTTTTACAGGACATCGCTTTCAATACCAGGATTTTACTGCTGTTGTTGATGTCCTTAACAAGTTTTACGTACAGTAGTTTGCCATTGATTTCTGAATGACATACTCCCATACCAACTCGTTAAAACCCAGCGCAACGAAGTTTGCTGCCAAATCGGTCGCAGATGTGTTTGGAACGCGGGTATTATATATATATATATATTTATATATATATATATATATATATATATATATATGTGTGTGTGTGTGTGTGTATGTGTGTAAGAGCGTGTGTGTGTCTGTGTGTGTGTGCGCGCGAATGCAATAGTTTGGTAACTATCAACTTGTACGCAAATTTAGTCGTGTCTAAATTTGCTAATAACTAGTTCTTGGGTGCACACTTAATCTGTTTCTTTTCGTCAACAAATGTATTCTTTATGTGTCCTAAATTGTTCCCCAAAAATGACGACACACCACACACAAGCAAGCCTCATGGTGATCCCTGTTATGTTTCTAGATAATTATTGTCGGAGTGGCTGCTATCGCACATCAATAACAGGGAATGCCAACAAAGTATATCACCCGTACACCTCTGTATGAGCACCGCTCGGGTTAAGACCATACGTACACTTACACACCAATAATCTTCGTACTGAGTAAATGCGATATCGTTTTGTTATCACCACTTATGATTATTGATACGAAACAGCCGAAGAGCGACCAGAGAATAATGATAGCTTCCCTTCGTCATGTGAGACATGAACTCGGCAATTTGAAACCAATGATATGTCGAGCAATATTTTAAAGGTCAAATTGGTTATTTCTTTAAACAAGCATCGACGTGGTCTATGCTCACGTGCTGTTGGATAATTTGGGCGTGTGAGTTCATGTCAAATGTAGCCGTTTGTTTGTTCTTAATGTCCCTGGTTTAATCTTGATAGTTTGATATTAAGGAAGCTACCCGTTTATACAAACTAGCTATATGTGCCAAAGGTGAATAAATGTACCCCTGTCCAAAATAAAGGGACCGCTGTGCCCTTATCTGCCGGTCCGGTCGGTGATGACCTGTTATACTTCTATTCGAGTAGCTGTTATGATATGGTTCCCAGAGCGCGTATTCTTAAAATGGGTGCAGAAATCTTACAGGGGAGTAAAGGCGACTGGTGTGAAATTGAACATATCACACATCGAATGCCAATTTGTTTCTAACATTATTAGCCTTGCATCATATACCCAGTTTGAACAAAGGCGTTGAACATTGTTTTTTACTTTAATTAATAAACAAAAGACTTAAAGAAACGACACAGATTGCGTTGAACGACTACAAAAACGGCGTGCGGGACAATGGGATTTCAGGTAATAAAGAAGACAGTAGATTAATGTCTCCGTGGCGAAGATGTTTTGGACGCGGTTCGTAATCTCGCTTACCTGCATTCGAAACAGAGTTGTGCGCGATTTGGCAGCAGATCACGTTTCGCTAGGTTTTAACGAATTTGTATGGTAGCCGGTCGTTCAGAAATCAATGGCAAACTACTGAACGTAACCTTCCCAAGACATCACAACATCAGTAAAGTGCTGGTGTTGATACCGTTGTCATGTAAAGGATATGCACTCAAAAACCGTGGGTTAATGTAATAACTGCCTAGGATAACAGAAATGAAACATTTCATGAATCACATGGAACGAAAGGGCTGAAACTACAGATTTGTTTGGGTAGAATCAATAAATGGATGTGGCAGAGGCAGTGGCAATAATATTTTAACAACTTGCAGTTGTTGTTGTTGCTGCTGCTGCTACTGCTACAACAACAATGACTACTACTAATAATAATAATACCACTGCTGCTGCCGCTGCTGCTGCTGCTGCTACTACTACTACTACTACTACTACTACTACTACTACTACTACTACTACTACTACTACTACTACTACTACTACTACTACAACTACTACTACTACTACAATAACAACAACAACAACTACTACTACTACTACTACTACTACTACTACTACTACTACTACTACTACTACCATACTACTACTCTTATTACTGCTACTATTACTACTACTACTACAACTACTACTACTACTACTACTACTACTACTACTAGTACTACTACTACTACTACTACTACTACAACTACTACTACTACTACAACTACTACAACTACTATTACTACTACTACTACTACTACCATACTACTACTCTTATTACTGCTACTATTACTACTACTACTACTACTACAACTACTACTACTACTACTACTACTACTACTACTACTGCTACTGCTGCTGCTGCTGCTGCTGCTGCTGCTGCTGCTGCTGCTGCTGCTGCGGTTGTTGCCGCTTCTTCCCCACCTGTTTCTCTTCCTCCCTTCTTTCTTCATTTTTACTCTTCTTCTTCTTTATCGTCTTTGTCAGTTCCCGCTGTATTCTCTCTTCTTTCCTGGCTACTTCTTTGTTTTACCAGATGATGTAAGAATTGTCTAGACATTGCTTAAAATTCATAATGAATCAAACTGACCATCCCGTATTATTGTAACTTTCACCTTGCTCTCCGTAGGCCGGGTTTCGTGTTCAAATCGCATCATTCAGACATCTATTACTTGTTCCCATAAAAACGCCTGGCAGTCAAGGCTGGAGGTACGGATTCTTTGTACAGAGCTATTTATCTTGGCAGGCTGATTGATGTTCTGAGGAGCATAACCGAACACATAGTGTAAACTCGGTGTAATGAAGTCAGTCCCCGTGCCTGTAACCTATAACTATTTGTAGTTTGTTTTTTGGCAGAAGTATTCCGAAGGTACACCTGTTTACAAATGTACTATTTTATTTGAGTATAATTATTTGAAAATAATAAATGAATTTGCTAACAGTTACAGTAACCAAGACTTGCAAATGATACATGACAATTGTTAAGTGTTAAAAGCTGTTGTTTTTGCTGTTTTTTTTTCCTATGCGGCTAGTAATCTTATATTGAATATTTGTTGTTATTATTGTGCTGTATCAATGTATGTGACGAACTGGTGCACGTATCAAATCATTATCTCATTTAGTAATTCACTTCTAAGTTCTTCTTCTTCGTAGTAGTGAGACAGTAGGGAAAGTGGTTTTCACATACTGCCTCAGTTTACTAGAGGGCAATGACTGGAATGATTTTGAGACAGAAAGTTCACCAACCAGTATAAGTTCAAAATTAGTGAGTGACCGGGCGCTGACTTGATCACGGCCTGCTAACCGAGAGTTTACCTTTCGTTGTTAGTGAAATGAGAAATTCAGGAAACATGAAACCAAAACTTAGCATAGGCTTTGTCGGGAACTGTCAGTTTGGGCAAGAAATACAACGGAGGGGCAGATTTATAGCAGTGGGAATGTGCTTGAGCTGGGAAATCTAATTTAAAGAGCATGAACTCAAACAAGGACGATAAACTCAGGACCATGAACTTCAGAGACAATGTAGATTTGGGTTAATGATATGATGGTAGTATGCAAATTGAAGCAGGGTACGCGAAGTACTGATTGGATGACAAGGGACAGCGACGTCACGTGATTCAAGAAAGGCGCCAACTCGAGAAGTAATATATACTTGAGGATCCAGTCAGTTAGGAGAGTCGAGCAGGAGAGAGGACAGTTAATAGTGGACTCCGGGAGCGGCAAGGGGCTGAGCCCTCTTGGGGCAGCCCAAGGAACATAGTAACAGGACTTCAGAAATTGTGGCTAATCCGTGCCCAAGTCTGTATAGTATCTGTAGGAGGAGGAAGTGAAGGAAGACGGACAAGCGCCCATGCTAGAATTCGTCTGAATCACTGATAGGAGTGAGAGCGACTAAGGATCTGTGAACGGAACCTACCCAAGGCAGATAAGCCAAAGAAGGGAAAGACACGCAGAGTCCGAGGGTCGTTAAAGTGCAAGAAAGCCACTTGAGTTAAGAGGACCGCCAGCTAAGGAGACCGCTCGTTAGTTGCAGTAGATGGCTAAACGTCAAACAAGACGACCATAGCCAGGAACACTGCGGTTGGAACCACGCAGGAGACTAAAGGTCAGATATGACAATAAGGTCAAGTGGGATCCACGACAAGCGATTGATTGGGCAGAGACAAATGAAACCCAGGAGGACGACCATAAAACCCACTGGATGGCAGAAGAAGAATACATTGTCTGGGTAAACAGCTTACCCGCTGAAAAAGTTGGATGGGAGCGAATTAATTCCCTGGGTATATGAATTGATGGATCAATCTGTGGATCAATGGGTGTTTGGGCTGAATACATGTACCACTGATAAGCCTACGGAAAGATAGTTACGAAACAAAGGCCGGTGTAATTCCTAGCTTTAGTCTGTTTCTTCATGCGGTTAATAAGTGATAATAAGTGGCATTCCCCTAAACATCTGGTTGTATAGTTTATTACATTATCTACCTCCCCTGGTGACGTCATGCAGTATTGTGTTGTTTTTTGGAGTCGATTATACATAGATGTGTCCGCAATGCATGTACTGATTACTTTATGTGATTATGCTGTAGATTGTCACTCTGTTATTGTTCAAGAAGGAAATAAATATACGATTGAGTTGTCTTTTATTTCGACTTGTCAGTCTGAAGTAATATAAGTAGAGTAGCTTAGAGACCTTATGAGGCTGTACCTCTCTTCTATAACCTGATAACATACACCACGAGACATTGATGGTGCAATAGTAATTAACTATTGTTCTCACGCGGAGACACGAAACTAAATCTGTCGTATCCCTTACTCTCTCATCCTCTTTTTTTCTCCTTCTCTCTCTTCATATTTCTTTACTATCAAAGGTAGTGTGTAGTAGGCAGAGTTCGACTGAGGAACGAACTTTTAGGCTTCACACTATTTATATCGTTTCCCTCATCATTCTTTTCTTTCTCTTCTCTCTCTCCTCTCTCTCTCCTCCCTCCCTCCTCCCTCTTCTTCCTCTTTTTTTCCTATTGATCAAAAATGGCGTCGTCGGCAGGATCCTGAACATAAAAACTAAAAAGGACGCATATCCACTTCCAAGGGTAGATGACTATTTAGATGCGTTAGGGGGCGCGAAATTTTTTTCTTCCCTCGATTTAGCTAGCGGTTATTACCAGGTGGCGATGAATCCAGCAGACCAGGAAAAGACAGCGTTCACTACACCCTTTGGGTTATATGAATATTCACGACTTCCAATGGGACTGGCAAATTCAGCTAGTACATTCCAACGTCTAATGCAGTCGTCGCTGCATGATTATATGTTTAAGTTACTTTTAGTTTACCTAGATGACATTCTTGTGTACGCCAGAGATTTTAGTGAACATTTAGTAAAACTAGAGGCCATATTTGATAGGATACAGGTGTTGGGATTGAAACTAAACCCAGCTAAATGCAATTTCTGCAAGAAAAAGGTGCAATTCCTAGGCCATACTGTGTCTGCAGAAGGCATAGGAGCGTTAGAAGATAAAGTGCTGGCGATCCAAAAAGCTCCCATACCTAGAACGCAGACTGAGTTACGTTCATTTCTAGGCCTGGCCAGTTACTATCGCCGGTTTGTAGCCAAATTTGCCACACTAGCTAGGCCACTCCATGAATTAGTAGCTCAGCTAAACCAGCAGCACACAGATCCAAGAAAAAGGAAGAAGAGTCCCATCGGGCAGCTATGGTCTACAGAATGCGATGAGGCCTTTAACAAACTTAAAGAAGCCCTAACGTCGACATCATTACTAGGCTTCCCAGACTTCACCCTTCCCTATATTTTAGAGTGTGACGCCTCATACACTGGTCTGGGTGTTGTTTTGTCCCAAATCCAGAATGGTACAAAGAGAGTGTTAGCGTATGCTAGTCGTACTCTCCGCCCGTCGGAGAGGAATGCAAAAAGTAGTTCCAAGTTGGAACTTTTATGTTTAAAATGGGCATTAACGGAAAAGTTCCGTGGCCTTCTATTAGGTGGGAAGGTTGAAATTTATACGGACAACATGAATTTAACGATGTGGCATAAAGCAAAGCTGGGTGCCATTGAGCAAAGGTGGATCGCCCAAATGTCTATGTTCGATTATGTGATAAAACACAGGCCTGGGCGGGCTAACGGTAACGCTGATTACTTGTCTCGATTCCCGCTGGAAGAACCGGGGGAAAACGACGAAGAAGAGGGCGACATCGCCATTTGCAGTGTTGCAGCAACATGCATTCCGCCAGCCCTAGGACTAGCTGGTACCGTCGGTAGCCGTCCAACGGCAGATTTTAATGTAGAAAATGCTGATGTGTTTTTAGAATGCCTTGATGTAAATAATGTTGATGAATGTTCAAAATTATGCCTTGATGTAAATATGATTGGTGGGGTTGGTGTGGTGGAAACTGCTGCTAGGACAGCAGATGTTTTTAATGTCCTTCCCACACATACCTTGCCGTCTTACTCAACGGAGGATATGGTGAGATTGCAGCAAAATGATGTAAATATTAATGCAGTATTTGATGTTGTATCGCGTAAACTTGTGTTGTCAAATGAATCTATGAAAAGGTTGCCCCATCAGACGAAGAAGTGGATGAGGCAGCGTAAGAAGTTATGTGTATTAGGTGGGTTGCTGTATAGGAAAATCAAGGGGACAGGTAGGACAGAGTTGCTGCAATTAGTGATACCGGAGATACTGCGGCGTAAGGATACTGGAGTCAGTTCATAGCGTAGGGCATCAGGGGAGAGATAGGATGATAAATATTTTGAAGAGCAGGTGTTTCTGGGTAGGGATTACTGCAGATGTAGATAAATTCTGTAGAAGTTGCCACAGGTGCAATGTAGCGAAGCCACCGCCGGTCAAGATTAAGGGACCAGCAGGTAGTTTGTTAGCTTCGAGACCGTTTGAAGTAGTAGCGATGGACTTTACGCTACTGGAGAGGGACTCAAGGGGATTTGAGAATGTGTTGGTCATCACAGATGTCTTCTCTAAATTTACTATTGCTGTCCCAACCAGAGACCAAAAAGCAGCAACTGTGGCGAAGGTTTTAGTAGAGAAGTGGTTTTTATATATGGGTGTGCCAAGGAGACTGCACTCTGACCAAGGTAGGAACTTCGAATCCTCGGTGATTGCTGAGTTATGCAAGACATATGGCATAGAAAAGAGCCGCACCGCTCCGTACAACCCTCGCTGCAATGGCCAAGTGGAGCGATTTAACAAAACTATGCATGATTTACTCAGACCCCTCGAGGCCAAGGAGAAGAGGAGATGGTCTGATCACTTAGCCGAAGTGGTGCAGGTGTATAACTCGACGCCTCACGCCTCGACAGGATTTTCACAGCGGACAGACACATACAATTCGGCTTTAGACAACCCTAGACAACAACTCCTGACCCGCTTGCCCACACCGGCCGGGTTTCCCCGCACCGAACACATAACACAACAGCTGATAACTGGACACCACATATTAACAACTACATCAGGTAACAACAACACTTCTGTCCCCGAGGCCGACAACACAATACACCAGTGACATGTACTAGCGCCATGTCTCATTATCATTGGCGCCATCGTCGTCCTCAACAGCATGTATTAATATTATACATACTTATATATATATGCATTCTCAACAACATAAATTCCCCCTGTCCTTAATCACAAAACAATCAACACATAATAAACATAGCTATTGATCAATAATGACTTGTATCCCCTAGTGACTCCAACTCCCATAACGTCATCATCCTTGCGTATATCATAGCCATTATCATTAACAACATAACTCTACATCATTAACAATATCATTGCAGTTTGGTACCCCAACAGTAATTATAAGACAACAAGACGGGACACCGGTACTGCCCACAAATCACATATATGAAATGCCCCTTTACACTAAAACTCCTACAATCATTATAATCTTTTGCAGTACATAAGTCCACTATGGGCCGTCAACATTGACTACATAAACCCACACAACTATTAACACAAACCCAAGTTGACAACATAGATTAATATCACGCCTAACAACACCCTAGTTATGATAATTGATAAACGTGATTCTTCATCCATCCCCGCAGTATAGTTGTCGTCTTTATAAGCCAATCTCCTCCAATATTCAGCTCTTGAAGTATGGACGCACGTTTCCTTTTCTCTACCCAGGATATATCCCCCCAATCTGTCTGTAACGTTTATATCCAAAGGCATTCCTGTCCCCTTCAGCTCACTTAGTGCTCGTCCAGTTGTATCTATTCACCGCTCTCTATTTCCCCATCTCGCCTTATAGTATTAAAGCCATTTAAGCCTTTTACCCCCGATTCTCCATGAAGGTCCGAACCATGTGATCAAGAGGAAAAAAAGAGGAAGAAGAGAGAGGAGGGAGGGAGAAGAGAGAGGAGAGAAAGAAAAGAATGATTTAAGATAAGTGTGAAGCCTAAAAGTTCGTTCCTCAGTCGAACTCTGCCTACTACACACTACCTTTGATAGTAAAGAAAGAGGGAGAACAAGGGAGAGAGAGAGAGAGAGAGAGAGAGAGAGAGAGAGAGAGAGAGAGAGAGAGAGAAGGAGAAAAAGGATGAGAGTAAGGGATACGACAGATAGAGGTTCGTGTCTCCGCGTGAGAACAATAATTAATTACTATTGCACCATCAATGTCTCGTGGTGTATGTTATCAGGTTATAGAAGAGATGTACAGCCTCACAAGGTCTCTAAGCTACTCTAAATTATATTACTTCAGACTGACAAGTCGAAATAAAAGACAACTCAATAATATATTTATTTCCTTCTTGAACAATAACAGAGTGACAATCTACAACATAATCGCATAGAGTAATCAGTACATGCATTGCGGACACATCTATGTATAATCGACTCCAAAAAAACAACACAATACTGCATGACGCCACCAGGGGAGGTAGATAATGTAATAAACTATACAACCAGATGTTTAGGGGAATGCCACTTATTATCACTTATTAACCGCATGAAGAAACAGACTAAAGCTAGGAATTACACCGGCCTTTGTTTCGTAACTATCTTTCCGTAGGCTTATCAGTGGTACATGTATTCAGCCCAAACACCCATTGATCCACAGATTGATCCATCAATTCATATACCCAGGGAATTAATTCGCTCCCATCCAACTTGTTCAGCGGGTAACTGTTTACCCAGACAATGTATTCTTCTTCTGCCATCTTTTTTTCCTCTTGATCACACATGGCGTCGTCGGCAGGATTTTCACCTCACTACCTAATTTTCGGACAAGAGCCTCGGCTGCCAGTGGACTTCATTTTAAATACAGGCACCAAAGACAGGGACACCAATGCAAGTGAGTATTTGGAAGGGCATCTTTCACGTTTGCGTGACGCGCACGTCCGGGCTAGTGAACAGCTGAAGAAGCATGCCGCCATTAGGAAAGATAGGAGTGACAAAATGGCAAACTCTATTCCATTGCAAGTTGGCGAACTTGTCAGAAAAAGAATCCACTATAAGGAGAGGGCGAAAATACAAGACATGTGGTCGGAAGACATGTACATAGTTGCTAGGGCACCCACCATGTCGGGAGGACCATATGCGATCAAAAAGGTTGGAGGAGATGGATCGCTAATTAGGATAGCCGGCCACGAAATGCGGCGTTGCGAGGACGGAGCAGAAGAAGAGGACATAGGGACGACGTTGGGGCTACCAGCACAACCGGATGTCCCAGCGGCTGTCGAAGTTTACCAAGACATTCCAGGCAAACCAGAATGGTACGCGTTCGAGCCTGGGGACCTGAGTAGACGGAGGTCTGAGAGGATCGGACGTCGTAAAAGGGAGTGATAGAACTTCGACGTGTGGGTAGGAGATATTTTAATAGTTAGCAAGGTATGACGTGGTTGCTTCATGTGGAATGTAGTTCGAATTGTCTCTGCGGCTGTCTAAAAAAACGAAGTGTTCCCCATGAATAGGGGGCTTACTTGTTATAATGTTTTTCAGGCGCTAGCATGGTTGTGTACCTTGATTTTTTTTTCTACAGTGGGAAGTAGCGCTGTAAGGAGTTGATGTTGCTGATATTGTTTTCATTTTTGATGTTCCTATGTGCAACCATTGATTAATGATTTTGTTGTCTGGGGAAATCCCCTGCGTGAAAGGGATTGGACTGTTTTATTGATGATATTATTTGATTACTATATTGTTACGATGTACGCCAGAAGACGAACAAGATTTAACTGCCTTATGCACTGGGAGAGCAGGGGAGGCAACCAGTATTTTTATTATTATTATTATTATTTGGGGTGGAAGTTCCAAAAAGAGTTTTCCCCTTAGGCATCCAATATTGTTTATGAGGAATGTCAGATGCGGAGCCAGGGCTTCGATCTCAAGGAGGAATGACGCTATATTGATGGTGGGACCCATCAACTTTTGGTAGGTGGGTATGAGACAGTATGCTTTCATTGTCTCTAGGCGCCTGAGTTTACTGGAAAGCATTAACTGGGATATTTTTGGTTCGACAAAGAGTTCACCGATCCAGTAAGTTCAAAATTAGTAGTGAGTGACCGGGCGCATGACTCTGATGCACGGCCCGCTAACCGACAGCTTACCTCTCGTTGTAGTAGAATAAGAAATTCAGGAAACATGAAGCCGAACTTAGCATAGGAGCTGTCAAATGAGCGAGAAATACAATGGATTAGGCTAGATATATGGGAACGGACACGCCCAATGAACCAAACCAGGCGAAGGCAGAAAGGGTAAGGTCTTCGACCGCAAGCTATAACCTAGTAGTGTCAAGGGATCTAGAATAAAGCGGATTAAGTAGAATTAATTATGTGGTACAGCTAAAAGATCTGATTGGGTAGCCCTTCGCGGCAAGGAGGAGCTATGTCACGTGATGCCAGAAAGAACCGCCAAATTAAGCGGTATATATATACGCGGGACAGAGAAGCATTTGGGGAGATAAGCAAGTTCTAGACAGCCGAGTGCAGATACTCGAAAGGCTGTTGAGACCAATAAGACTGTGGCAACTCTGGTCGGGCAGATAAACCCGAGGATCCAAAGAAAGCACGGACTTAAGTGTTGGAAAAAGAACCGCCCTAAAGAAACTATTGATTGCTATTGTCAATTGCAATCATTAAGGAAAGTCCACAAGACTAGAGTGGGCTAAGAGGACACACGTTTGATGGGATCATCCAGAGGACTGCGTCGAACAAAGTTGGAAGGAGCCTGACTTTATTGGAAAGTGGCGAAATCATTCTGATACGGGCTGTGATCAGACAAGAGCACCCGTAGGCAGGCGAGCAATTATCCACGGGACAGGACTCCTACGTAAGTTGGTTAATTTTAATTAGAAATCTATTAGTCTGTAGTCGGGCGTGGGTAATGGTACTTAGGTTTAGGAAGCGTTGGCAAACTACAACTGACAGATAACGGGATTGACTGCGACGTTCTATAAGGAGGTAAAGAATACGTAACTGACTATTCAACCAAAACTCGCAGTGGCTAATTACGAAGTAGAGATATGAGCGCCGAAACCATGATAGGAGTGATTAGTTGCAAACGGTATTAGCGGCCTCAGAAGTCCCCGAATTATTTCTCAATCAAAATGTAAACACGGCGAGTACGAGACGCGACCACTGGGTCAAGCCATTCAATGAGGCCAGGTGAATACAAGCGGATGAATGGACCGCGCTTGGAGCAAAGCCTGCAGATGAAAGAATGTGCTTGTATTGTTGCCAGCCCGGCAGAGTTGAATCGGGGTCAGACTGCGGCGGAGAAAATAGAGCATACAACTGGTTAGCAGTACAACCTAAAAGTAGCGGGTTCGGACCTTCATGGAGAATCGGGGGTAAAAGGCTTAAATGGCTTTAATACTATAAGGCGAGATGGGGAAATAGAGAGCGGTGAATAGATACAACTGGACGAGCACTAAGTGAGCTGAAGGGGACAGGAATGCCTTTGGATATAAACGTTACAGACAGATTGGGGGGATATATCCTGGGTAGAGAAAAGGAAACGTGCGTCCATACTTCAAGAGCTGAATATTGGAGGAGATTGGCTTATAAAGACGACAAACTATACTGCGGGGATGGATGAAGAGGCACGTTTATCAATTATCATAACTAGGGTGTTGTTAGGCGTGATATTAATCTATGTTGTCAACTTGGGTTTGTGTTAATAGTTGTGTGGGTTTATGTAGTCAATGTTGACGGCCCATAGTGGACTTATGTACTGCAAAAGATTATAATGATTGTAGGAGTTTTAGTGTAAAGGGGCATTTCATATATGTGATTTGTGGGCAGTACCGGTGTCCCGTCTTGTTGTCTTATAATTACTGTTGGGGTACCAAACTGCAATGATATTGTTAATGATGTAGAGTTATGTTGTTAATGATAATGGCTATGATATACGCAAGGATGATGACGTTATGGGAGTTGGAGTCACTAGGGGATACAAGTCATTATTGATCAATAGCTATGTTTATTATGTGTTGATTGTTTTGTGATTAAGGACAGGGGGAATTTATGTTGTTGAGAATGCATATATATATAAGTATGTATAATATTAATACATGCTGTTGAGGACGACGATGGCGCCAATGATAATGAGACATGGCGCTAGTACATGTCACTGGTGTATTGTGTTGTCGGCCTCGGGGACAGAAGTGTTGTTGTTACCTGATGTAGTTGTTAATATGTGGTGTCCAGTTATCAGCTGTTGTGTTATGTGTTCGGTGCGGGGAAACCCGGCCGGTGTGGGCAAGCGGGTCAGGAGTTGTTGTCTAGGGTTGTCTAAAGCCGAATTGTATGTGTCTGTCCGCTGTGGAAAGACTGTCAGTGTCGGCGTGGGTATTGTATTAATGTCACATGATTATTAAACTTGGTAAAGTGTTTGGGGGATTATGGGTTGATGTTGGCATCAGGGGACACTGGTTGATGGTGTACGACCGCCCAGGCAGTGATGGAATATCACTGACCCGATGTCAATACACGTAGCTGAAGACGAAGGTGAGCAGTAGGTTGTTGACACCCGATGATGCTGTTCACATAGTCAAGGGTGTCTTTTTGTTCAATTTTCAGGTTGTCGCTTGATCGATTGCCTGGGTAAACTAGTGGGCGGTCATTTGACGGTGGAAGTTGGTTGTGTGCATCTTTAGTAGATTTATATACTTTCTTGTCAGATTTGCGTACTTTATTATTATATTTCCCTGATTGATATGTGACTAGTTATTGGTTTAATTGCGTGCAATTCCTTAGTTTGATGGTATTATCTTGATGCTAGCTACCTGACTGCATTCTTCCATAATTGTTTGAATTGTTTTCACACGATACTTTGTATACTTTGTAATTTCTTTTAAGAAGCAAATAAACTTGATTCAGTGTTAGCTTATTCTTCTTAGTGCCTGTACTGTGCTTGTCGGTTAGGATAGTGTTGTATTCGTGACCTGCGTACCTGTATACTTGTGAGGTTGGTAGATAAAACCAAGGGTAATCACAAATCAGTGGTTATCTCTACAACCGGAAGACGGACAATCTTTATCTTTCAATTCTTTATTCTCTCCTCCACTTCTCTCTCTCTCATCTCTCATCTTCGTGCTACGGCTGTCTAGAACTTGCTTATCTCCCCAAATGCTTCTCTGTCCCGCGTATATATATACCGCTTAATTTGGCGGTTCTTTCTGGCATCACGTGACATAGCTCCTCCTTGCCGCGAAGGGCTACCCAATCAGATCTTTTAGCTGTACCACATAATTGATTCTACTTAATCCGCTTTATTCTAGATCCCTTGACACTACTAGGTTATAGCTTGCGGTCGAAGACCTTACCCTTTCTGCCTTCGCCTGGTTTGGTTCATTGGGCGTGTCCGTTCCCATATATCTAGTCTAATCCGTTGTATTTCTTGCTCATTTGACAGCTCCTATGCTAAGTTCGGCTTCATGTTTCCTGAATTTCTTATTCTACTAACAACGAGAGGTAAGCTGTCGGTCAGCGGGCTGCACAAGAGTCATTGCCCGGCCACTCACTACTAATTTTGAATTTACTGGTCGGTGAACTCTTTGTCGAACCAAAAATATCCCAGTTAATGCTTTCCAGTAAACTCAGGCGCCTAGAGACAATGAAAGCATACTGTCTCAGTAGTATGACTCTTCACTGGCTGTGGAACGAGGGGACGAAACACGTATGGGAATGTTTAGAGTGCAGTTATCTCGGTTCTTAGCTCAACGCAACTTCGTGAAACCTCACACGCCTATATGAATACTTCCAGAGAAAGCTTGAGCTTGTTGCCATCTCCATAGAGCGTGATTTTTATTTTATTTATAATATTTAAACATGATATGTTAATTTATTAACTAAGATAGCTTGCAAATGATGGTAAAATTCAAGCAGAGTGCCTCAGAATTATAATAACAATAACAGATGCGCAATATTTCATCCAAATTCCGCACAAACAAATGTTTACAGACATACCTAAAGTTAAAAGATAACAAGTTAGTTGCATTTTCTTTACAGAGTGTAGCAATCTATCCCTACATAGTTTTGCTGTTTGTCATATATAGGCAAAGTTATGTTCCGTAGTTTGCCTTTGATTTCTAAACAGCCGGATCATGATCTCATCTAAATCAACTCAAAGCGATCTGCTTTGAAATGAGCAGCTGCTGATTTCTAACTCTCGACACGGTATGTCGGTAAGCTATGAAATTGCGTTTCACTAACCTCTAAGTTGGTGCATTGGACGTGGGCCATCTTACTTATGGCCGAGACGTTTTCCGGAAGGTTGTTATGGGAGCGTGGTTCTGCAAAGGACATGCTACTGCTACTGCATGAATGAATGAATGAATGAATGAATGAATGAATGAATGAATGAACGAATGAATGAATGAATGAACCTCTAAGTTACAGACGCCGGCACGTAAAAGATATACACATGAATTAATACTTTTGTTGTTTATTAAGTCTAATTAAGTAGTTATCTTTTCTTTCGGTCAAGAATAATTGTGATTGCACTCGAATGTATCCATACTTGCTTCGTCCCCCTCCCTCAGACACACAAAGAGTTTCTCCGCCCAGGGCATGCACTCTGCAGCGCGGACGGTGATCCTCATGTGTGGATATCAGAATCCTACATACCATAAACCGCGTGTGTGCATCTAACTAGTATCATACGAGGGTCAGTTAATAAGTAAGTCACAAATAGCTGTAGAAAAATAACTAAAGATGATAACAACTAGAAATCAGTTTATTTTTATGCATACAGTGGCCCTTTATTTCGCAACATAATTTCCACCAACATTGATGTACTTATCCCATCGTTTTATTAGTCCTCCCAAACCGGCTGCATGGAACTGCGTGTTTTGTTTTCATTGACCTGCTATACCACAGAACTGTGTGATTTTCTTATTGACTCACTCTCGTAACGTTTTCTATCTAGCTATGCGCCGCTTTACGGGACAAACATTTGTCAACATAAACAGGACACCCACCTTGGCGGGAGACATTTAGCGAATGACGCCGAAGTTGAATGTGAAGTGAATTGTCGGTATTGTGTATATAGAAATGTACTAACGAGAAAATGGAATACTGTCATTAGAATTCAAATCGGAATCCAATTTTTTGCAGGGTGCAATAACCGTTAAGCTAACACAGCACAAAATCTCTAGTAGAAGCAACGTCTCTAAATTTAAACCTGCGTGTTATATGTCTCGCGCTTCAATGCGCTTTTCTATAACAACCCATGATATAATTTCCCTTTCGAACATTAATCTTTGTGAGTTTTCGTAAAGTACATACTTTTTTGTGTTGGAGTATTATACACACACACACACGCGCGCGCGCGCGCACGCACGCACTCACATACACACACATAGCGGTCGGCCAGCGCGAAGATGGACACAATACATTGCAGACACCCTAGGCCTGACGGTGCATGAGGCCCGGGACATGACCAGAGATAGAGAGTCTCTTCGGCGCGCCCTGATGAGAGCGACCATCTGCAAATGATATGCTTCTTGATTATGATGTATAAGTGTGGCCGTGTGTATATGTGTACGTATGCATATATACATGTGTGATTGTGTGATAGGATGTACACACACAACTTGACTGTACAGATTTGAGAGTCAGTGAAAGGTGATTATAGAGATGCATGGTATTTGAATATGTGTGTGATTAGGTATGCGTGCGCGCGTGCAATCGACGACCAGATTACCACACTGTGCATGTACTTTTATTTTCTAGACGACCTCGTGTGATAGCAACGACCTCTGAGTCTTCATTACTACCTTCTTTTCAAATCAATGCATGCCAATCAAGCCATATTAGTATAATCATTCATAAGCCGGTGACATCGACAAACTCTGTGTAGTTGGAACACTAATTACACAACAGGCCATGACTCATTCACATGATTCCAAAATGCAATTGTGTGCTAATGACATGACCTTAGAAGTGTTCGTGTTTTAATAGCATCACCGTTAAGCTATTGGCATGTTAATCAGTGCATTACACACCAAGCGCCGTAAATATGAGCTTGAGCCATATAGTCAATATTTATTACGTCACTTGACATGGAAAATGGGTTTCAAACCGTGTGGGATGGCGGGATAGGGGTATCCCCTATCAAAGGAGAGGTAAGGTGCCTCCTTCCCTCCGCTAGCCTACGGGACACCCTTGGGCAAGGTGGAGTACCCGTTTAGCCCCCCCCCCCCCCCGATCAGGGTTACGTGAAGCCATGGGTGCAGGTTGTGGATGAAGTTGAACAGCAGCCGACAGATAGTTGTAGGTTATGGTCTCCAGCTTCACGACGGTACGCAGAGGATCTCCTTTTTTGGGAGACAATGGCTACGGTAATTACCAGTATGGTCACCGCTAGGAAGGAAACAATGGCAAACTACCTTCTTTACAGATGCCAAGAATATCATGTACTGCAGTCTTATC
The DNA here is from genome assembly GCA_014155875.1 of Cepaea nemoralis. Lineage (NCBI taxonomy): Eukaryota > Metazoa > Mollusca > Gastropoda > Stylommatophora > Helicidae > Cepaea > Cepaea nemoralis. Next base: position 609,633 of record JACEFZ010015894.1, read on the forward strand.
GATAATCAGAGAAACGGCGTAAATGGATGCTTCATAGGAGCAGCCTCGCCCGGTAGGGGTAGTCAAGTGCATCAGGTGACTCCAGACCGTCATCAGGCGACTGTGTGCAAAAGAATATCAACATTGAAAGTAGGAACTTGAAATGTAAGAACTATGAGTGGGGATGGAAAATTTGATAACATTAAGAATGAAATGAGAAGATTAAATATTAACCTGTTATGTGTATGTGAGTCCAGATGGACAGGAATGGGCATTATGACATCTGAGGAATATAGAATAATCTATTCTGGTGGAGAGAAACAACAGCAAGGAGTAGCAATTATAATGGGTACAGAGAGAGCAAAATCAATCAAATGATATTGGACTGTATCAGACAGAGTGTTACTGGTGATGTTGAGTGGAAGACCTTTTGATGTCAACGTCATACAAGTTTATGCACCAACAGCAGACACTAGTGATGACAGCATATCAATTTTATAGTGATTTAGAGAAAGCCTTCAAGAAATTCAAGAATTCTGAAGTAACTATCATAATGGGTGACTTGAATGCCAAAGTTGGAAATCAACAGGACGGTTGCATAGTAGGCAGGTATGGACTAGAGGAACAGAATGAAATAGGTTGCAGACTAGTACAGTGGGCAAAAGAGCAAGATTTGATTATTGGAAACACCTGGTTTCAACAGCACCAAAGGAGATTATGGACATGGAGGAGTCCTGATCATAAGATCAGAAATCAGATTGATTACATTCTCATCAACAGAAGATTTCGAAATGCCTTAAAAGTCGCAGCAAAAACTATACCAAGCGCAGACTGCTACAGCGACCATAGATTAATCTCAAGCAATTTACATATACAATTAAAGAAAGTCAAATATTCAACAAGAAACACCAAATTTGATCTACAAGCAATGAAGAGTGAGAAAATAAAAGATAAATTCAACGTAAAGGTAAAGAACAGATTCAATGCATTGTCCTATATGGAAATATTATTTCAAGACGTCAGTGACCAATGGGAAATATTAAAGAAATCAGTCAACCAAGCTGCAGAAACAACCATCCCAAAAATAAAGCTACTAGGACGTAAGAAATGGATGACGTAAGACATCTTAAAACTCATGGAAGTAAGCAGAAATAACAAAAATAACATTGAAAAATATGAAGAGATTCATAGGAAAATTAGGAAGCTATGCAAAGAGGCAAAATAGACATGCCTTGAGGACACAAACTTGCTAGAGAGTACAATTGAATCACCGTCATAAGCACACATCGACTGCGGTGAATACGCATGAATTCAATGCACACAAGTATAGACATGTAAGTTGTCACGATCACAGCTATATCTACAATTGAATGTAACACATGACACATCAGACCGGGTTGTCTTAAGCAAAACCAAACGATGAAGACTAGAAGTAAAGATATCCAATAGACACGAAGTCAGACTTTAACGATGCGTGTTTTTGTCATGATGATATGTGAGCATTGACTTTATGCTGATACAGCTAGCAGAGCATTGTTATACATATATCGATCATCAGACGCAATAATAGAGTGTAAGAACCATGCTACCCCGTCCTTATGTTGATACGCATAGAAGAGTTACAGCATGCTACCTAGACATATGCAAACTTGGCACAGTCAAGAATGATCCGCCGAGGTACACAGAGTAACATGCACACGTAGAAAGTCGCATAATGCCTTAGAATGAATATGGCTAACATCAGACCGAAGTCACACCAGACTGTACTGACACGCACTATACTGATGAGCTGGAGATATAGCCTCAGGAACGTTATGTGTAAGTTTCGTAATGTACTATATGTATTGTCAATCCCGCTAAGAGCTAAGCGCGCTAAGCCATGGAATAGCCGAAAAAGTTATCAACAGTAGTAGAGACAATTAGTATACACTCGAGTCGTACATCACGTAAGATGTCTGCTGAGAAGTTATCATGCAAAACAGTTAGGATCGACTAGAAATTAGTACATACCCTGATGTAATAGGAGAAGAACTAATGTGGCGTTTGTAGAAGGACCCGAACGGGCACAGTAATGACTGTGTAGTATACTGCTGATGAGCACAGCTAACTTGAAAATAGCGTTCTATAGAGTAAGTTACATATCAAAGATCTACATTTACGATATACATTGCTCTATTGACTATCATCAAAAATGAGGCTGTGCGAGCTTCATCAGTGAGACATAGTCGACATAGTCAGTAAGGATGAGTCTTGAGATCATGAGTCTACCATTCATTGACTGTGAAAAGACCTTAGACTTGTATAAAAAACATATATTGGAACACTAAACTAAGCTGCATCTTAGTAATCTTGACTTAACGATGCTAGCAGTCAATATCAGCCGCTATCTAAGAAGACGCTGATCTGGCTATGGACAGGGATGTGTACACTAGTCAAATCCAGATCCTTTTTTCCCTGTACAGTACTTGAAAATATCTGTCAGTGATGATATATAGAAGATACCTCGACTAGGAGATCAGACATCGGGTCGAATGATACCCCACAACTTTTAACATATAGATATGTAGCATCGTATACAGTCTGATGGCACTGACATTATGATACAGGACCTAGCCTAAAATGTATGTAGATGCGGTTGTATGCATCTAGCACTGTGTGTTGTGATTTATTCACATTTCAGGATTGCAATAATTCTCACTGAAGTCCATTAGCACAGACGACACGATTATAGGTATCTCGTCACTGGATGTCAAGAAGGACTTGTCCAATACCACAATGTGATATACGAGTATTTGCTTATGCTGGTCTATATGTCATTGTGTAAACAATGTGAGTCACACGATGTACTGTAGTATCTCGTGCACAGTCTCATAGCATCTGATGTGGACGATGCCTTGAAGAGAGTTATGAAAGTCAAGAATTGACTATGCCGAATGTTGCCTTTAGCCTTTTGCATAGCATGAATCAACTATATCTCGTTACCGAGCATAAACAACACAAGATAAGTCAAACTTGAAAAGACATATCAAATTTGAGTAGTGATGTGGTAAGACTACATAGAGAACCTGTGCTTTTGTATGAATGTGAACGTTGTCTGGACAATAAGCAGTCAAGCTGATAATTAAACAGTGCACTGCTGTGGATTTATCATCGATTGAGGTTTCGAGAGCGAACACCATGAAGCATAATGAGAATAATCCTATAGAGACGGTACAGAACAAACCATATGAGCACATCTTCAAGACTAACGAAATCGTGAATGATCGTTCTAAATGCTGATTAGAGTCCAGTAGGCGTATGACTATTAGTGGGCAAACAGTTTTTTGGGCATGGTATGCATGATAGAAATGCACTTGTTAGAGAACTATGGTGGACATACAACTGGCACTACATGATCGTTATAGTGTTGAATAGAGACCAAGGGAACATAAGACCGAGAAGTAAGACCTGGATGGCTTGTCGGCTTCTCGTTCCATCAGAGCATGCTGGTGAGACATGGAACACGGAGCTGCCATCACGACTCTGATGATCGAGTGAGATGAGCTGGCAGAACATGACGCTCACGCTTACCGACGCATGGCACGATGATGGTAGTAGTGCATGTAGTTTGTAAACTCTTGATCAGATCATAATCATACCATATCTAGAGAACGAGATCACGTGTGCATTGTATAGTGTTATATCGTCATGCATATATATGCGATACATAATAGGTGTAACCCTTATTCACATGACTATAGTGTTATGGTATATACACTTTTGTATAAGCGAATTTTCATAAGTGTTACGGTAATGATTACATACTAACATAATCATTCTAAGCTGTAAGCGTAATAGGTATATCTACTGAAGAGCTGTATTTTTACTCATCCATATATCTAAGTACTCAGTGTACTGTGATTCTATATATATAAGATATCGCAGAGCGTGATAGTCGTGGATATAGGTATTTAGGTATTTATCAACTTAGTCCTAGTATTACTTGATATTATATGTCATTTCAATTTCTTCAACACTTTATATGCACGCGCCATACTCATAGGACATCTCTCTGTGTTATTGCCTCTGCTCATTTGTCTCCTATAAGATGCCTGCCCATAGAAGCCTTGCGGCGAATACAGACTCGGTGGTCCGTTGAGATCCTGTATCCATCTCTAGAACTAAAGTGTCCAAAAACTAATTAAGTTCGTTTCTCAGCTCATTGCTGGCTTTATCTTCGCAAATCTAACATACTCATCTCATCTCAATCCGACGATGGTATAGTGTTCTGGCTCCGGTGCACACCTTTTTGTCCAGAAGGTGTCGAGCATAAGTGAAAGTTAGCACAAAATCGTAGCGGATGATGACACCGACAACTGAGCTGAGCGCTTCGTGGTCAGCTCAGTACTATACCACAGAGCCATCCCGCTAGTTATTCCGATTACGACATGCGAATAACAAATCTAGTTATACGATAGGTACGGCTTATTCTCTGCGTTACCCTCTAGGTCTGACTACTAATACATTACTATGTTGTAAGATATTGATCAAGTATTGTAGTGTCTATAATAGTCCAGTAATCGGTTTGTTATCCCTACACGTAAGTATGATCTTAGTTATCTCAATGAGCATAACTACTCTACCTTACTTATTCTATTTTTCATTACTGCGTTATCTATTATGTCAGTCCAACGTTGTCACCATACATAGTAGCCATGATATATCAGAAGGTGATATATAAGAGTGATCTACATGCCTATAATCCTAATTATTGCATTGCACTACACAACTTGTCACCCCCTCGCCGTACGCCAAATCCTACCACACTGTGTACTTATCACGATACACTATCGCTAATCATGCGTACATCACGCGCGCTTGTGGACTTCACGCAAGGGCTGATTGTTACCGACAGAATTCATTAGATCTTCCGCATAACCTCGTTCGAAAACGCACAAGCTAGACTTGGCAGAGTTTCATAGATAGCATGACCGTCCTGCCCGTGGTCACGTGTGGTTCTTTTTATACCAGTGTAGCAAGTTGACTACGTTCGTCACAAAGTACAATCATGAACACTTAGTATATACTACGAACGTAACGTTGCGATTCGAACGCAAGACTCACAAGACATTCACAGCACTTCCTGGACGTACCTGACTGCGAATCAGCCCTGTAAGAGGTAACCGCAACAAACATCTTCTAACGTAGAGTAAAATGATACTTCTGCAGAAGTCCAGTGACGGGATAGAGACACAAGTAGTTGACTGCAACCTACCTTGCCGGGTCATGCGCTGCTAAATCGCCACGGAGTAGCTATATGAGTAGTTGGACGTATGTACTGTCATACTAGTATACCTACGTAATTGCATGAGGTATTATATATACTATGCCAACGTCCCTAGTACTTCTAACTAGAAATCAAGGTGTTATTGAAACTTATATTCAGAATAGGGTAGTACATAGTGAAGTATACTAAGCTGGACATTTACATATACATCACATGAGTGTGGATTTCATACAGACACGACTCCACCGGTCCATAGAGAGGTAAGAGCAGAGTCTTACAGTGCTAGATCATGCTAAGCCACAGCGAGCCTTCGCTCAACATTTCTTAACGTGACTTCATAGTTAGCTGATATCGATTATCGCCGACCTCTACTGGAGCATAGAGCTCTTTAGTTGGTCTCATATGCTACTACCTATCAGGTGTCTAGGATCATAGAACGTTCCCCACAGCCCCGAGTCAGTGGGACGTAGCGACTAGGCCTTGCGCAGCCAGCAGAGCACGTTAGGATCGGCTACGTCTCTGCACTGAGGAATGTGGTCGTGATTGAAAATGTGATAAAAGCTTATGCTTAGCCTCCACGATGACCCGTCTAGATACTGACTCGCACGCATCTAGCTTCTACTGACGAGGCTAAGTGAAGTTCTAACTGCCCACCCTCCACGTCTGTGGCACTATGACTGGGAAACCTCCTGACCTGCTAATAAAGCAGTCAGTGCCGCGGCGAGTAAAGCGGGATATGGCTCGGACCATAGATAGCTGGGATGTGCGACACATACCACTAAGGTCTCAATGGTCATATTTATTGTCCCTCAAAACCTGCGGACTTTGTGCTCCCATAGGCATAGCCGGACCAGTAGGATCGACATACTGATCATACGCTAGAAGAATAACATATATGAAGTATAATACACTGAGGCAATGACCCGTGTCACCTATGTGAATTCGCTCACTACTGGGAGTACACCTGGTGGATATTTTGCAGCATACATCTATGTCAAATATCAAGATTAAGTAGATCACTATTATAGCATACCCAGACTTCTAAGCCGAAAACGACAACTTCCCGGATGTTATGGAAAACACAACTAGTACGATACTCGTACAGCTAGCTCACCTTTGTGCTCTGTCAGTAGTATACCTTGTACTAGTACTGTACTGATCGGTCATGTCATACTGAATACAGCTTCTATGCTGTCAGCCTTGTGCTCGACTCCAGATAGTCTGATCGTAGGCATCTGATAGACGTATGGCATAGAGACACACAAGACTGCCCAGGAAAATCGCTTAGAACAATATGGCAAGTGCCCGGTACAATCGTACACTGGATACCTATTGTAGAAGGTGTAGACATCAATCACTTATCACATCGCTACAGTGATAAGTCAGTATCGATGTAGAGACAAGCTGTCCATACGGAGCACATCACGAAGACCCTATCTACATGTCCTAGTCATGTATCCAGAGATCAGTGATCGATAAATGTCTGTCTGTTTCTACTCTGTATGTTCGGAGTCCTGTCCCTCAGTTATCTGTTCTGTATAACATATCATAGAGTCAACATGCATCGCTAAGGCCGAACACCAGGCCCTCAGAACACCAGTCACCTGATGCTCGCAAGGAGAGCATCGACAT
>JACEFZ010015895.1:0-53982 GCA_014155875.1 Cepaea nemoralis
AAAACTGTCATTTTGTATTTTTGACAACATCAGTAAACGCGCTATTTTCATAATTTTAGTTAGTAAAGTAAAATGACAGATGTTGTTTCAGTAATTAATACAAAGCTGACGAATTGATCGACTCATATCATACGTTCATCATCATCATCATCATCATCATCATCATCATCATCATCATCATCATCATCATCATCATCATCATCATCACTTAAACATTTCTTGGTACCCTGTTAAGGCTGGGTCGACCTGAGAGCGAGGTTACAAAATAAAATTCGCCTCAATTTGAATCCGAACACATAACTATCGGGTAAGCAGGCAAGCGCCTGGCTGTTATGATAACTCCGATCCCCTGAGTATGCTAGCCCTACATTTGTATGGAGAAGTCAACACTCCAAGACTGATGTGATCAACATAATACAGGGTGTACTTTTAACAACTGTGCTGTGTTTGAAAATATTGCCGGTCCAGGGTTTATATTTACCTATTATGTTGCATGGACTTTACAGAGGGTGAATACAAAACCTGGACCGGCAATATTTTAAAACACTGCACAGTCATTAACAATACACCATATACTTCTCAGAACATTTATTGGTACCCATGTTAGGCTGGATCCACTTGAAAGTCCAGTCTAATTGAACAAATCCCCGTCGGGATTAGGATTCTACCAAACGTCAGGCAGGAGTGACAACCACTGCGCTACCGCTGGTCCATACGTATGTGCAAGCAGATCATTGCAGCCATGTTGTACATGATATATGTTTAACTATGCAGGTGGGGGATGCAGGACAGGACCACGGTTACTGGGGAGCCCCGGAGAAGATGACCATGGCTCGCCCTGCTTACAAAATAACAGCTGCTAAACCAGGCTGCGACATTGCCATGGAATTTGCCGCCGCCTTTGCTGCAGGTCACTTGGTTTTCAAAGATTCAGGTATGGATGTGATTTCTATTGCAATCCTACGGCTTTATATTGCACTGTTCGTACTTATGATTTGCTGGTTTGTGTGCAGTAGTTAATATATGCCAGTCCAGTAAATACTGCCTTTATTCTTTAAATCTCAGAAGGGGCGACAAAACATCAATGAACAAAGTATGAAGGCATTACTTTCAAAGAAGCAACGTATAAAAGTTAAAAGAAGCTGATATATAAAAATGGGGCTACCAAGGAGAGTAAAGAGTAAAAGATTCAATAGAAGAAGAAGAAGAAGAAGAAGAAGAAGAAGAAGAAGAAGAAGAAGAAGAAGAAGAAGGAGGAGGAGGAGGAGGAGGAGGAAGAGGAGGAGGAGAAGAAGAAGAGGAAGAAGAAGAAGAAGAAGAAGAAGAAGAAGAAGAAGAAGAAGAAGAAGAAGAAGAAGAAGAAGAAGAAGAAGAAGAAGAAGAAGAAGAAGAAGAATCTAGATACATAATCTCCCCAAACCTCCCTGATTTCTTTCCTGTTTTTTGTTTTTGCGGTATATGCCAAGTGTATCAACACCCCGCAGCATTCATGAAATCGAAATACAGTTCGACCAAAAAATTTCTGAATTTCAAAGTTTTCGTTTGACAGTTCACATTATTGTTTTTAATTCAGACTCAGCATACGCTGCTACACTTCTGGAACACGCCAAACAACTTTGGGAGTTTGGAAACCAATACCATGGGAAATACAGTGATTCTGTGTCTGCAGCCGCTGGGTATTACAAGTAAGGATATCGGAAACACTTAGTACTTTACATGATAACCACTTTACCGTATATAATCTATTTACTATTACAGGGTGTGAGGCAAATACAGTAGTCAATACAGGACGTGTCGCAACCACAAAGCATTTTTTCAAATTTTTGTACGATTTATCTGCCAATGGTGCATGGGACCCCAACTAACTCACTTAAAGCCCTTATTTAGTGTCCCATGCTGCTCTATTGGAACATTGGTCACCGATAAGAAAGAAATCCTTCAACGCTGGGCAGAGCAATTTAGCAACATCTTCAATGCAACCTCCTTCAACGATGATGAAACCATCAACTGCCTTCCTCAAGTCCCCACTAATGATACTCTTACTGACCTGCCAACCATACTGGAAGTAAACAAACCTATCCAGCAACTTTCCAGCGACAAGCCGCCTAGTCCTGAATCCATCCCGGCAGAGAAGAGCAGGTGAAGGTAGGTGAATTCAAGGCAGGTGAACCGGTTCTAATAGAACAGCTTCACCAAGTCTTTACAAACATATGGGTGAATGAGACCATGCCAAAAGATTTCAAGGACGCGTCAATAGTCCACCTCTAGAAACGTAAAGGAAACTGCCAATCTTGTGACAACCACCGAGGCATCTCTTTGCTCTAAATTGCAGGGAAGATGCTCACCAGAGTTCTTCTTAATCGCCTCACAGCCCTTATCGACCAAGGTCTTATTCCTGAGAGTCAATGCGGTTTCAGAAAAGAACGAAGAACTGTTGACATGATTTTCGTTGCAAGGCAGTTGCAAGAGAAATGTCAGGAACAGAACTTCGAAATGTTCTCCACTTTCATTGATCTTACCAAGGCTTTTGATACAGTCGGCAGAGAAGGACTGTGGAAGATTATGGCGAAATATGGCTGTCCACGAAAGTTTGTCCAAATAGAGCGGTTATTTCATGATGGTATGCAGGCAAGAGTGCAGGAAAATGGAGAACTGTCTGAGCCCTTTCCTGTCACCAATGGAGTGAAGCAAGGCTGTGTCCTGGCACTAACACTGTTCAGCCTCATGTTTTCAGCTATGCTGATGAATGCCTTAGAAAACAATGACATTAGAATAGACATCAACTTTCGCATGAATGGAAAGTTGTTCAATCTCAGAAACTACAATCAAAACTACCAGCGACACCGTCAGAGAGCTCCTGATTGCTGATGATTTCGCTCTATATGCCATTTAGAGGCAGACATGCAACACACTATTTCAATTTTCTCATATGTATGTGCCAACTGTGGGCTCAATATCAACTTGGAGAAGACTGTAGTTATGTACCACCCAGCTCCAGGGATTAATCACACAGTGCCGAATATCAAAGTGAATAGTTATAGACTAAGTGTTGTGGACAATTTCACCTATCTTGGCAGCACTGTGTCCCAAGCTGCCACAATTGATGACAAAATGAATGCACGAATCTCCAGGGTCAGCATGACCTTTGGCAGGCTGTACAAGAATTATGGCACAGAAATTGGATAAGCCTGCTAACAAAGCTGAAAGTATATAAAACAGTCGTATTATCCACGCTGCTATATGCTTGTAAAGCCTGGACTGCTATCAGCGATACGCTAGGAAATTAAACCGCTTCCACACAGTCTGGTGTAGGAAGTATTGAAGATTAAATGGCAAGACAAGACCCAATACACTGAAGTCTTAGAAAGAGCGTCCATGCCCAGTATCCACACTGTACTAATGAAGAATCAGATTCGCTGGGCTGGTCACTTGCCTCGCATGCCAAATCACAGGCTCCCTAAAAGAATTTCTTACAGCGAGCTTTTTTGTGGTACGCGCTCCCAAGGCGGCCAGAGGAAAGGCTTTAAAGACACTCTGAATATCTCAGTGAAAGCTTTTGGAATTCGTCACGATACTTGGTGACTGTTGCTAAAGACCTAAATTCGTGGCGTACATCATTATGCAAGTGTGCAGTCACTTGCAGAGCAAACAGAACTGAAAGAGCTGTGAAAAAAGGCTAGGCAGAAAAACCACAGCAGGAGATCTTCCTCCTAGAATGTCAAACATTCTTTGCCCACATTGTCAAAGAACATTTCGAACCAAAGTAGACCTTATCAGCCATCTTAGAACTCACAGCTCCCTACTTTCAACCCCACTGGATGAAATGAATGGTCACCATCATTCTTTATGGACATGCATGTCCTCCCCAAATTATTCATTTCTGTTTAATTTTATTTTATTAGTGTATGTGTTTTAGGTCTTCCTCTGTTTCTTTTGCCATGTGGATTTCAGACAAATGCTTTTCTAGTTATACTATTTTCAGGTTTTCTCATTGTATTCAACCCCAGCGTCTTTTCTTTACCAATTGTTTTACTGGTATTTGTCTAGTTCTGTCAATGAGCTCTAATCATTCCTTCTAATTTGCACATGCACCACTTAGTGAATGTTTGTAATTTATTTGTAATCGTTTGTGTTGTTCTCCTTGTTTCTGATCCACAAAGCATTGCATGTGCTATATTGACTGTAAAAAAAAATAAAATTACTCAAATAGATCGTTAAAGGATTAAATAATTTTGGATTACTGTAAGTGTTTAAAGATTGCAAATATATTCAAAACTGCATTTACAAATAAAATAGGCAGGCAGCGTAAAATGTGAATATAACATTTAGCGAAGTCTAGCGCCTAGGCTTTCACAGCCCTCTCCAGGGCTTTCACAGCCAGTTATGTTGATTTTACAGTAATATGTTTCTTTTTATAAGCCATGCGTACGTGACCACAGCCTTCTGTCTTATGTACTGCCAGTCACTCCTGTTACCTATCTTCCTGTGTGCCATGATGTCATACTGTCTAGCAACTTCTCTCTTGGTCTCTCCAATTCCAATTCCAATTTTCAAAACAAAAATTTCAAATTCGGCCTCGTTCAACCTGCTTCCTCACCTGTGGTTATTGTTGAGGTCCGTGGTTTTTGTGGGTCCATTCACCCTAATTCTTGTTTTGTGCGCTCTTACGAGTAAGTCCTATCTCGGACTGGTTATGTAGCGTTTGTGTCTGTGATTTCAGCAGTGGGATCGGCCAGAGGCTGTCCTTTGTGCATGTTTCCTCTTATTTTCTTTGTTGTCGCAGGCTCCTGGCTCGTCTGGCTTGACTGGTTGCAGTCCTTAAAAGGATTTTTTATTTGGTATTTTTGCCTTCTCATTTGTGTATTGCCTGTAGAAGCTTTTCGATGTGATATGCATCCTTGCGCTTTCTTTCATTCCGCTTCCCGCGTTTGAGTTCTTGCTGTCTTTTGATTGCTTCCTCCGTGGTCAGCCATGGGATGATTTCTCCGTCATCTATATAGTATTGCCATGGGTGTTCGTCATCCTCTTTTTAAATCTGGTACTGTGGCAGTACGGCGGGGCATTGGTTTCCCGTTGAGTTTCTTGTACTTCCTTTCTTCTTCTTCCATGCGCTTTCTGTATTCCTCGCACTTGAGTTCGTATTTCCTCGTTATCTCTGCGTGCCATGCTGGCGTTATCGGGTCGTCCTCTATGCCGTAGTCAGGGTGCACATCTCGGTTTTCTTCGGATGACTGGTGGGATATTAGCTTCCCTTTGAACGTCTCGGGCGTCGTGGTTGGGCTGCTGGTTTTCGCTTGCGGTTCGGACTCGGTCACTTGGTTTTCATCCTGCGATTTCTCTGTAATTTCTTGTACGGTTTCTGTTGTTTTGTTTCGGAAAATTTCCATTTCAGCTTTCTGTAGTTCTCGCTCTGATTTAATGGTTCGTTCTCCTTCCAAATCAGTGCCATATGTTCTACTTCTTGCTTGATGGTTTGCTGAATCTCCTTCATTTCAGCCAGTAGTTTTTCGTTGTCGCTAGTCGGCGTCGGCGTCAGCAGTGCCTTGACTTGTCTCTTCAACTCGTCTATCTGTTTTTGCAGTTGATCTCTTTCAGCTTGTGCTATACCCGTGGCTGTCTCGCCCCTTCGCATTGCTATCTTGACTGAAGTCTTCGTGGTAGTTGCGATCTTTAAGGCGTCTCTGTGTCGTTGCAGGTATGGACAGCCCAAGTATCTGGCTCCATGCTTGCCCAGGCAGTTGGCGCACTTTCTTTTGTTGTTAGGAGCTCTGAAGTCCCTGTCCAGCTTGGCCAGCGGACACCCCTTAAAGGCGTGGTGATCGGCGCAGCAACGGCAGATTTCCGTCTTACTGCGACATAATGCTCTGCTGTGGCCGGCCCTCTGGCATCTGGAACCTAGACTCTAGGGATGAATCTCTATGGTTGCTGCATTCTCTTGCTGATTGATACTGTTATCGGCATCTCGCTGCCCTCCGATATCACCACCGCCAAGGTTGTAGATATCTTGGAGTAGGTGAGGAGCAGCTCCGCCTTCATGAATCGGATGTGAGGATTCTCTTCTCGTAGCTGCTTCAGGATTTCTTCGTCTGTCAGCTCCACTTGAATCCGCTTGACAACCCATCGGATTGTTTTTGAGTCGGTGTTCCCGGCTTTGGTGTCTTTCTCCTCCTTCTTCTCTGCTGACTTGGGTCTTGTCTGTGGTAGGCTGTCGATCGTCTCCCTCGTGGTAGCTTCAGTAATAGCTGTAGTATCAGGCTCTTTGATGCAGCTGGCAGGTAGGCTGTCCACGTTCTTTTCCTTGTTGTCGGCTCCCACGCTGCAGATCTTAGCTACCGCGTGTTTCTTGTTGTTGGATTTGCAATGTGACATTTTCCCGCGTATTAGGCTTCTTGACTGGTTAGGGCGACTTGTCTTCTTAGCGCTCGCAGTGCGAATGCTTGGTCTCTCTTTGCTTCTCCACCCCTTCTATTCTCCCGTTGGAGATCAACGGAGTGTCTAGTTGGTCATGCGTCCAAGTACACTTGTTCCTGCAGCGAGGCGCTGTCGCCATTTGGAGGTGACAAGTTTGAATCCCGGTATTTAACTACAGCTTTCAAATTGTATGTTGTCTAGTACGTCCTCTAGTCTTTACTTCTTTCCTCTCCTTCTGTGAGCGCCAAACAATGCTAAGTGTGTTTATATAACTACTCTCCCGTTGTGAGGATGCCCTCCAGCTTTCCCCTTTGCATGCCATTCTCAGAGTATGTGGACTGTCTCCTTCTGATGCGCGTCAATAGTTCTCTATGTGAGTTAGCCTCTTTTACAATATCTTCATTACTCTTTCTATCTGCCCACTGTGTTCTCAATGTGAACTGTATTATTCTTATGCGAGTAACTAGCTTTTGTTGTGAGTGAACTTCTTCACGATATTTTCATAACTCTTTCTATCCGCCCGCGGTGTTCTCATCATTTTTCTTTATGCCCGTTTGTAAAGACAAACCTACTTTCAAAACCGCAGTTCAAGAGTGAACGAGACAGTTACATCAGCAATGTTGTTTTGCTAAGGTCACAACCATGTTTAAAAACAATTATAATTTTAAAGAGAGCATCATTAATTCTACAGGAGTCGACTATTCAGAGAACATTTCAAAGCCGATTCGTGTTATTTTGTGAATGCCACATGTTTTCAAATAATTAGGATTTCCATAGTGTAAGAAACATGACTCAAAGTATAAAACTAAAATGGCTTGCAATTACGAGGGGGCTTACAATGAAAACCTTAAATGTGCTTTTGTGTGTGGTGAATATATTCTGAAAAAAGTAAAGAACAAAAGTATAATTTTTCAATTTAGTCACCACTGCTTTCAATACACGTCCTCCAGCGCCTGTAAAGTGCTTGGATTCCCAAAGAAAATAATTATACTCTGTGTGCCTGACCCGGTCATGAACAGTCTGTATAAATTAAGAAGTATTGCTTTTAGTGATTTTCCCTTATATCTTTCAATGACGTTATTTTCCTTCTTCACTCCTCTTTCGAAGGGAGGTCATCATACCTAGTTATACCCATCCCAGTCAATGTGTCCGACTTCAGCATATATATTGTGTCAGGTTTGCTCCCTCCAGACAGATTCCATCTCTGGTAACGGGCTCCATCTACCCAAGGGAAGATTTATTTCCTAACAGTGTTGCCAGTACAGTGGCCTTCCGGCCCACCCTTCATTATTTCCAACGTCGTGGGGTTGTTTAAGGTGCACAACTTGCACACGGGACCTCATATTTGTCGTCATTATTGGAGAAAACTGAGGATCTGACCTCACTATCCAAGAGATGAGGGAGGGTGTGTGATATCACTAGATACCAGTGGTTCTAGGAAACATTTCCAGCCATATGCTACAATCCTATCCGGTATCTTCTGAACCACGAAATTCTATTCGAGTCATTCAAGTTTTGCATGATCTCTTATTAAATAAACAATCTTAGCCTTTCATTCACAGCTCAGAACAACTGATTCCTTCAAGTGGTGCATGACCTCTTGTTAAATAAACACTTCAAGTGTTGAATGACTTCTAATCAAATAAACATCCACTACCTTTCATTCACAGCTCAAACAACTTCACCGATGAACTAAGCTGGGGCTCCCTGTGGTTGCACAAAGTTACCAACGAAAGCAAATATCTGGCTCTGGCGGAGAGGTGGTTCGACCCAGATCCCGCATGGGGTCAATCCTGGGATGAAAAGACTATTGGTAATCAGGTAAGTGCCCGAATCCATCTACAATACATAATCATCATAATTATAATTACGTGGCGAGTCCATTGCAGAACGTTGTTCTCATCAAGGCCCGCTGAAATCTTTTGCCAGTTCTCCCGCCCCGTGCAAACTTATGCCTAAGATGTCTGCAATGCCCCGTGTCCATTTTCGTGCTGCTCATCCTCTGTCTATTCATGAACGGACTTAGAATGGGTCCGGCGATTTCAAATCTATGAGTCTGCAGAATGTAAAGAAAACCTCACTCGATAAACCCACATATTTATAATGCGAATATTTATAAAATATATTACAGTGGTACCTCTAGTTACGAACTTAATTCTTTCCAGAACTCGGTTCGTAGCCCGAAACATTTAAATCGTTTTTTTTTTTTTTTTTTTAAACATCTGGTAGTTTACCTGACAAAACGCAAAGAATACGTGTACTTCACGTTTTAAATAAAAATAAAGAAAACAACAAAATGAATTAAATGTAAAATAAAAAGAGATTCAGTCTATCTGTATTACCAAGAAAACGGTAATAGGAAATTTGTCACTTTCTTTGTTATTCTGAATCATTAGATTCAGGAGTATTTTGTCGCTGTTTCTTGGCAGCCGACTGAAAATCTTTCTGTACCAAGAAACTATCAAGGGAAATTTGTCGCTTCCTTTGCTGAGAATCTTTCTGAAGTGGGCCATCGTGTTATCATTCATCACATATAGGGGCATATGGCTTGTTAGCAACAAGTTTGTTTGGATGATGGTTCACAATGAAGTCTTCGACGTCTGCCCACTTGCTGCAAATTTCTTTAATCCTGATAATTGAAATGGTCAATGATTCCTCATCATCGGACGACTGCTCTTACTTTAATGTCTTTAGAGGGAGTCTCTGTGACAAAGTGGTCAAGCTGTTTGACTTGTGCTTCGAAGGTTGTGGATTCGATTCCGGGCCGCGTCCTTCGGTTTACGAGTTAAATGGTTCGAAGACTCTTCTGGGTAGTCGCTAAAAGCTATGGAGTTCGTGCTTTGAGGGACGCTTTCCGTGCTGTGGAAAGAGACCGAGCCATATGGGATAAAATCCGGTGCAATGAAGTCGACCCTGTCGACTTTTAAGCGACTTTTTACTTGGTATGTCTTTGGCTGTTCTGAAGATTCACAAGCTCATCTGTAGTACTGTTTGTACTGTAAGCGATCGTTTGTCTTCAACGTTACACCTTGCTCTCTCTCGCTCGTCTTCGTTCGTAACCCGAGGCACTGTTCGTTACCTGAGACATAAAATTTTCGAAGTTGTTGTTCGTAGCCTGAATTGTTCGTGACTTGAGGTGTTCGTAACCCGAGGTACAACTATTATTATATAATAGATGTATGTGATAATTCTGCCATTAGAAATTACTGGTTACAGGCTAAAAGAGCAAACGGCTAACAACAACAACAACAACAACAACAACAACAACAACAACAACAACAACAACAACAACAACAACAACAACAACAACAACAACAACAACAACAACAGCAGTAGCAATAACAACACCAACAGCAGCAACAACAACAGCAGCAGCAGCAGCAACAACAACAACAACAACAACAATAATAACACCAACAACAGCGGAACCGAATCAGTTATATTTCTGTTCTAATATGAATTTAGTCTTCAAATATGTCAATGTCTGTTGTCATCTTCACTGTCTGTAGTCAATGTATCATTTCATCTCTGCATATCTCTGTAGAATGCAATAAACGGCAAATGGGTGCCATATTACTTAGACCAGTGTTTCCCAACGTGGGGCCCACGCCCCACAGGGGGGGCAATTTGACTGTTAAGGGGGGCAATTCGAAAATGGAAGAAATCGGCTGAATATAACAAAACGGGGAGACTTGAGACTGAAATTAACTAAATTGGAACCTGACATAAGATCTCTTTGCAGCAAGCATCAAGAGCAAGGATCTCACTAAATTTAAATAATAAATAATTACTAATAATTAAAATAATATAGAAAAATCTTTCATTAAAATTATTTTGTACTTGAATTTCAGTTCTCCATTATATGCTTTGAAAATTTACTTACTGTGTTTGCTCAATAATTACCTAGTGATGTCTTCCTAAAACCTATCATTCAAGTTTCTTTAGTGAACATTTCAATTTTTGAATATTAAAAATAATGTATATGTTGAGGGGGGGGGGGGCGTGGGGCGGGGGAGGGGGGCAATATGAATTTTAGAAAGGCTTAAGTGGGGCATGGCACAAAAAAGGTTGGGAAACACTGACTTAGACCATACTCTGTGAAATGTAGTATGAAACAGATGACCAGTCAATCAGTCAAGTGCTGTCTCCACGACGAGTGTTCGCTGAAATGGGTCTCAAACACATTCGGTCTGTCTCTTTCTCTCGCTCTCTCCCTCCCTCTCTCTGGCTGCACAGTCTGAAAGTCTGACAAACTGTTGTTCGGGCATCTCCTGGTATTATCATCTCACATGTATCGTCGCCTACCTTTTCTTGCTCTCATCACTTCGACTGTTTTCCTTGAATGGCTTTAAAATATATAGCAATGTTTGTTCATTAAACCGTAATATTTGACATATACCAGTGTTTTGCCGGCTCTGCGGCGAAGGGGTAACGAATGCAATTCTTATTCTCGCATACCGCGTTCGAAATACAGCTGCGGAAGATTTGGAAGCAGGTCGTCTTGCGTTGGGTTCCATACAATGGTATGAGTACAAGTTGTTGAGAAAGCAATGGCAAACTACTGGACGAACTTGCCCAGGAATCACAAACAGCCAAAATATGTTGGGCTGACGGCTACATCCTGTAAAGGATACACAACTAACAACCCACGTGTTACCGAGACCTATAAAGGAAGCAATAAACTGAAAGAACGTAACCCACACTGCATATCGTAAGACGCGACCAAGGAGGGTTGGTGCGAGACTGGTTCGCTCAACCCTAGAAAACTGTAGCTGAAAAACTCAACCACACCCCAGTAAATCAAAAGCTGTCACTGGATAGAAATTTTGAGAAAGCCAGTTAATAGTTTGACTTAAAAGTTCTGACACTTTAACCCAGTAGGTAAAGGGATTAAACGGAAACATAATAATACGCGGAGAAGAGAATTAGAGACAGAGATGAGTAGTAAAGGGATTTAAATGGAAGGGGCTATAGGCGACAGTAAAGAATAGGACGCCTTGGCTTGAGTTGGTTGGGGACCTATCCACCATTGGATGATAAAAGGCTGCAGAAGATGAAAATTTATTTATTTATTGTTTTATTTTTTATTTTTGCATTCGCTCGCTTTGAACTCAAACATAGTCCAGACACTACTTTTAGGGCACTGGACTGAATTTTGCGTGTGGATTAGCTGTCCCTATTACTAGTCTCCCTCGCCAACAGGTGAACCCATTCCGACTTCAGAGGTCCTTGTAATTTACGTCCCCAAGTCAAGAACGAAAAGTCAACATTTTAGTTCAAGATTTGATTTGCCTCTTTTCTATGTCTTCCATCACCTCGCTTTTCTTGTTTAGATTCTCTAGGAATTCGATATTTGTTTAATTTGGATTAACAAAGAATAATAAACAACATACATTAAAATCAATAAAATATCAATAGTACCAATATATTGACCTACTGAAAAAAATATACGTGATGAACTATCACTGCAGATTCTCCTGTTCCAAGCTACAGGCGATGAAAAGTACAAGACTTCTATTGAGAACTCATTCAAGGGCTGGATGCCGGGGGGTAAAGTGCCATATACACCTAAAGGATTGGCCTTCAGGCTGCAGTGGGCATCTCTGAGATATGCATGTAAGTTGTGTGTATTAAAACCCTTTCAAAATTTCATTCCTGGATATTATGAAGGCACTGAGGTTAAGTATATACAGCCCATATAAAAGTCGCTTAAAAGTCGACAGGGTCGACTTCATTGCACCGGGTTTTATCTCATATGGCTCGGTCTCTTTCCGCAGCGAGGAAAGCGTCGCACAAAGCACGAACTCCGTAGCTCTAGCGAAAACACACAGGGGTATTCGAAAAATTTCACTCGTGAGCCGAAGAACGCGGCCCGGAATCGAACCCACGACCTTCGGAGCCAGAGTAAAACGGCTTGACACTTCGCCACGGAGACCCCACAAACAGCCCGTATTCTCGGTGTCTTGATTATTGGGACCACTGCTGGTGTATGAAATTTCACTGTGCCTTAGTCCTGCTCATTGAAACACGTTTTTGATCAATGCAGTCACTAAAGCATGTTAGTAAGTAGTTAATTAGTCGCGGTTCAAACTTCACGGCAAAGGGTCACCCCCATAATACCTTGATCCTATGCCAGTGAATATCACACAAAATTCCCCTCAATGTTCCATGTGAAGAGTGGAACAGACAGCTGTAACGACAACCCAACAGCACGCACAGATAAGTACATGCATGGCTGCTGCCAGAATGTCAACACAACAGCCCGCCACGAAAATTACAGTTTATCGTCGATGGAAGCGGCAGTCACTAGAAATACAACAGCTTCAAACACATTACTGAATAATGCAAAGCTGGCTAGTTCAGCAACCGGCAGCCGCAACTTTATGAACATGCAGTTCACAAAACAAACAACCACTGACAGATGGACAGATGTACAAGCGCTCCACACGAAATCCACAGCGTACAGTGTCGTTCCAAGCACCCAACTCAGTAGCTGAGAAATGGAATAAACATAGTTACGAATAGGAAGAGGTTTCTAAGTGTACAATGAAGTGACATACAAAAAACATAATCTTGAACTTGGTAATAGGAGAACAGACTTCGTCGAAAAGAACATCGAGCTGTCCAGAGATAATCATCTCTGATTAACATTATCTGCACACTGAATACAAAACATTCACTTCTAATTAATGTTGTTGCCACATTGATTTAGATCCTGTCGTTTCTAATTAATTATAAGCCAAACGAAACAGTGATGTGAAAGAGTGACCCAAATGGTATCTAAAGAACCAGAGAAATCAATAATACAGTAGGAAGTAGAGAGTTCTTAAGTAATAACAGCAACATTAATAACCATAAAAAGGAAAGTAAATATGAACATGGTCCATTGTTAAGAACCAAAACATTGCACTTGTGAAACAATTAAGGGGGAATTCGGCGGGAAACTTCAAAGCATTATTGGTAATCAAGACATTGACAGTATAAATTATTATGGGTTAAGTAAATGCCAAGATATGCCGGTCTCTGTGGCTGTGGGGTTACAGCACTTTCTCTCTGTAATCCCGTTTATCACGCAGAGTCTCGTAGCGGAGCGAGAACTGAGGCGGTTCGACCGCCGCTCGTGACTTGCGGGATACTGAGCCGGCCGCTCAGAAAGCAATGGCAAACTACTGAGCGTAATCTTGCCAAGAGATCAACATACAGCTGAAAGATGCTGGTGTTGACAGCTAAGTCCTGTAAAAGGGATATGCTAAAAAAAAAAAAATGCCAAGATAGAATCAGATAACAGGGGTTAAGAAGCGACCATGGGGAAATATGGACTACTGGTAAAGATCGACAATTGAGTTTTATTCGCCAATATGTGCCCAGTGAATCAACACGTCAGAGGCTGTCGTGTTTTTCCGAGGCCTAAACACACGAAACAGAGAATTGGAGAAAGAGATGAAATATATGGAGAGGAACATGAAGAGTTAAAAGTTAGTTACATATCCTTAACAGGACGTCACTGTCAACCCCATCATGTTTTGGCTGTTTGTGATTTCTTGGCAACTTTACGTTCAGTAGTTCCTCATTGCTTTCTGAACGACAGACACTCATACCATTTTATGAAAATCAATGCAAGGCGGCCTACTGTCAAATGGCCGGCAGCAATGTTTTGAACGCGGTATGCGGGATTACGAATTGCGTTCGTAACCATATCACCATAGAGCCTGCATGAAGAGAACTGCAGGAAATAGCCAAGACAGGACGGTTTGGTGTGAGTTGCCTGAGAGCCCACAAATATTGAGCTATCACCATATACAGGGTGTATTTTAAATGACTATGCAGTGTTTGAAAATATTGCCGGTCCAAGTTTTGTATTTTCTTATTATATTGCATGAACGCTACAGAGGGTAAATACAAAATTTGGACCGGCAGTATTTTCGAACACTGCACAGTCATTAAAAATACACACCGTGCACAATACACCAATGGGGGTGGGGGGGGGGGGGGGGGGGGGGGAGACACAGAGTCCTTGACCGTTTTGTTTTCCATGTCTGCCGCCGATGTTTTTCATTCTCGTGTCTAATGATGCCTTCACAGCTAACATGGCCATGGCAGCGCTGATAGCTGCGGAATCGGGAATCATGAAGACTGAGCTAAGACACTGGGCGATGTGTCAGATGCACTATGTTCTAGGAGACACTGGTTTCAGCTACATCATTGGTTTTGGCAGCAAATATCCACACAGTCCTCACCACAGATCTAGGTATGACGTTTCACATTTTTGTTATCTAGTTATAGATGTAGATATAGTTAAATATTCAGTATGTAAGAATAACTTGAGTAAAGAAAAGAACAAATTCATCCACACAAGAGCTAAATATTGAAGAAGTTGGGCTACTAAAAACGATAAAACAAGGACAATTAAAATATTTTTGTTGATTTAAACGAAATGAAAGATTCGAGAGAACAATAAAGGAGGAATATATGCCTGGGAAGAGAGGAAATGGAAGGCCGAAGAGATGATGGGTGCAGGATGTGGCGGATGATCTCCAGAAGGGGAGGACGTATCGGACGTCTTGCTTTTGATCAAGAAGTTTTCTAGAGGTTGTTATGCGAACGAGGTTCTACAAAGGACACGCTACTGAATGAATGAATTTACTGATATATCTGGCGAATGTTAGGACGTTACATTGACAGGGGCATGAACGCAGTCAGACACGTGTTCTATGTTAGCTCTTGTTATTCGCTACAGGAGGAAAAGGCTGGTCACCTATTCCTTCATGCACTCGGGCCTAAACAAAGTGATGGTCCTAACACTTCACATACCTAAAGAAATTTCTGTCTACGGGACTAACAAATGTATGCATATGTTACACATGTTAGCATGGAACCTTAACCACAATGTTTTCCAGTCTATCAGATCTACATTTTAGAAGAAATTGGTATCAACCATCACATTCATCATCATCCTCATTATCATCCTCATCATCATCATCATCATCATCATCATCATCATCATCATCATCAGCATGATCATGATCATCATCATCATTCTTGCTAAATGGCATAGGTGTTCAAGTATCCCCACATATCTCAGTCTCAGATGTTCTGGATCACATATGCTGACGTTATTCCTTCATATCACCGCCTGTGGCCATCCATAACATTTGCCCCTGTCTCTCCTACTGCTTATCTTTCCAGTGGTCACGATATTTTCTAATGACGACTGAAAGATCAGTGGTTGCAGAGTTCAGACAGACCGGCAGACCATCTTACTGGCACCACATATCCCACGGTCCTCATCGCGAATATACATATAATGTGTAATATTATTGCTGTCTGTTTATTTCTGTAAGCAGTAAAGTAAAGGCGAAGGCATTGCGGATGCGATTCGTAATGCCGCTTACCCGCGTTCGAAACACAGCGGCGACCTATTTGGCAGCAGACCGTGTCACTCTGGTTTTAACTTGTTGGTATGGGAGCCGGTCTTTCAGAAAGCAATGGCAAACCACTGAACGAAAAAAAAAACTTGCCAAGACATCAACAATGGCAGTAAAATGCTGGTGTTGATTGCAACGTCCTGTAAAGGATTTAAAAAAAAATGTTCGCATATCCTTTACATGACATTGTTGTCAACATCAGCATCTTTCAGCTGATTGTTGATTTCTTGGCAAGATTACGCTCAGTTGTTTACCATTGCTTTATGAACGACCGGCTCAATACCCCGTAAGTAACCGTCGCGGAGAGAACTGCTACTAATTCTCGCGCAACGTCACGTTACTTACGAGAGTGTACGAGATTACGGAGAAAGTCGTGTAACCTCTAGACCAGAGACACGGCCCTGTAAAGCATATGCAACTTTAAAAAAAAAAAAAATTACAGTAAAGGACTCCATTTCACACGCCCTAAGGCGTAACTGACATACGGGGAACTCTGTAGGAGATGTAGATCAGTATCAGGCCGCCCGCGTATACTCCCCTAGACAATTCATTGGACCCATTGTAGGCTGGGGTCACATGTCACCCCAGGTCAGTTTTACACATTCGCCTCGATACGAATTCAAACCCATGACCCAGAGGCCAGCATGGCCGAATGGATAGGAACACGTGTTCTTGAAGATCCTGTTTGCTTATGTCAATGTAACCACTACACCGGAGAGTTGGACTAAAATGTTGACCTCTCTGCCATGAAGTAAACCACCTTTGCTATGTAGTTAACTGTCCTTCATTGGCAATATTTTAGCTCGTTATATCTAGCTTTAGATTTCTGAATCACTCAATGTGAATCAAACAACAGAACTGTAAGACTGGTCACATAGAACGCTGACAGAATGCCTCAATTTTGAGTCCATATTTTATTTCGGGCAATATCCCATGATTTTATGACATGCAGGCCATCAACACGATGCAACCATCACGCATTCCGTCATAACTGCTCATGCCACCCTACTTAATAGAACTACCATTAAAGTCAAACATGTCGCCTGTCCTATAGTGTTCACAGTTCACAAGAAATATTACTAACTAATTACTCACGCCAGTAACTTAGGGTATTGTCTATTGTGTAACCTTTTCGGTGACTCTTCCACTTAGATGTCGCCCATCGGATGTTGCATCGTTTCCTCAGCTCGCTTCTCAAAGATCGTATCATCCAGATAACTCCATGCCGTCCTTCCTTTCTCGATCATCTTCGCCGTCCGTGTTACTCTGTGACGTTTTTCCTATCACCAAGTCAAGTCTGGTGCGTTCACAGTATGCTGTCTTTTCCTATTTCCCGATTATTGCATTCCTTGTTCTGCGACACCTGGCACATATGCCCCCCCCCCCCCCCGTCAATTTAAAATGTTGCAAACATTTTACCTACCAACTCAGTCTTCCAGTCTGTGACATGAGTCGCAGTAGTCGAACATACCTGTCATATTGGTCCATGGTCGCACATCTCCGTCTACATTGTCTACTAAAGGTCGCACATATCCGTCTACATTGTTCACTAAAGGTCGCACATAACTGTCCGTGTCTCTGCAATAAAGCGTATCCCTTATCCTTATAACCTATTCCATTGTGAATAGTTGAATTGTTATGAACATCATCACCAAAAAAAATTTTTTTTATAAATCGGACACATCTCACATCTATCCCCGTAGACAATGTGTGGCTCCCAAACTCCTTTTTATCTCAGAGAATTGAAGTCCAGCATCACTAAGTCCCAATGTCTCCCCGGACATCCTTAGTGGCTCCTTAAATGTGTGTGTTCATTACATCCAGCCTCCACTGACATCATTGTTAAGTGAATCGCTCTTGCCTTCCCTGTGCATAATCATAGTCGACCTTCTCATACTCCAATGTGCGTATGACCTGACTACAGTCGACATAACTTCTGTGCTTCGACTTCGACTGTTTCGTGTAACTCTTCATGTGGGGTTTTCATATGTGTATATTTTTTTTTCGGCACTTTCTAATGTTGTTACTGTATATTCTTCGTTGATCTCTGTGACTTATGAGTATAGCTGCCTAATATTCACCTGTAATATTTAATCCAACTCTATCACATAATAATAGTAATATTAAGTTAATTACCTAGATAGCTAATATTCCTTTCATTCCCATTCATCCTGTTCATGAAATAATTACATTTTAAAGTTATGCATAATAACCCATGCAATAATACAATTGTAATGAAATCATCGAATAATCAAAATTAATCAAATTTCTTCATAAATTAAATCAGTAGTAACCTTTGCATCATGTGCCCTACCTATTTGGTTTACTAAACCTGTGGAATTTGTGTGAAAGTGTACATAATATATATGTATTGTCATGACAAAATAACAATAATACAGCATGTGATAACTGAATCACGCATTTAACGAAATAATGACAAATCTTGTTGTTTTCTTCTTTTTTTTTTTCTTTTTCTTTTTTTAAAAATTGTTTTGTCATGTCTCTTCTTTTCATTTTCATGACTTTATGTTTTTCATTGTCCTGAATTTATTTTTTCCAGGAATTCATCTTTTTTCGTTTTTTCCGAATTTACTTTTTTTTTTTTTTTTTCAATTTTCATGAATTTCATTTTCAACAGCAATAAAATATCATTAATATATCTTAATAATTAATCTAACTTATCTGGACTATGACGATTTCACTCGTAGATAACTTGCAACGTTGGATTACATTTCGTCTGCTCGACATGCCTCAGATCTTATTTTGATGACAATATACGTAGTTACAGATATTGCCGTATTCTAACTATCTGTAACAATAATAACTTAAATATGTATGTATCTGGACAAATCAATAATGACATAGTTATAACATAGTTATTAACAATTACTATCAGCTGTTTTTAGATGTTCTGAAATGTCCTGACCGTTTGTTCAGCGTATTAGATTTGATTAAATACCCTTTATGAGTTGTGAAGTTTTTTATTGTATGTATATATTATTGACGTACTGTGATGCATGTGGTTGACTGATATGTTATATGTGTTTGACGTATTACGTGATTGTAACGAATTGTACTTCATAAATCGTATATGTAACTAGCTGTATATGTATTGTGTCGTTTAATTAGAATATAAGTGAAATTTATAGACAGAAGAATTTCGACAGATTTATAAAGATAGAATTCAGTGTTCAGAAATACAATGCTCATTTGTCGCTGGGTGTACTGCATGTGAATCTAATGGATGCATTTTTCTTGGTTTGTTTTAATAAATTTAATCTATGTTTCTTTAATGTGTAGAACTGGGCAGTGATTCTCATCTTCCTGTGTGACATATGTTGTTACTGATTTATAATCATCTATTTGACGTGTTCTTTCCTTCCGTTCTTCATCGGACAAACCTAGGTATTTCCAATACCGATTCCAATTCCTTATTTTCACATCCCGCATTCTTTTGTCAATTTGAGTTTCAGGAACACTTTGTTGTTTCCATTCTGTTAGTAAAGTGTTTGTGTTGGTATAATGGGTTTGTGACATCTTTGGCGGAGTTTCTTCATGCCAGTTTGATTTTGTATAATCTGCCATATCTGTTTGTCGTGGTTTGGCTATCTTTTTCAACCGACGTTGTTGCCTGTTAGTCTTTCTATATGATTCCTCATCATCTGAGCTCGACTCATATCCTCTAGCTGCACATTCGTGTATGTGATCTACGTTATCATTATTCAAGTATGGTGCAAAAAATTGTTTAATCATTGCTGTGCTGTCACTAAATGAAGGACTAATACGTCTAAAATTTTCAATACCAAATTTAACTTTCTTAAGTTCTGCTTGAGTTAAATTCGATCTTATTGGTATTGAATCCCAAGTAATTTCTGACTGTGTTAACTCTTGTAAATTGTTATGGGATGTCTTTTGTGTACTGTCTTTACTACTATATGTCAATTCAGTGTCCATTGCTTGACTGGTTTGCTTTTGGTTTCCCGTGTAGTTTTCTTTTATTGCATACAGGTTGGGTTCTATTTCTGAAAAATCGCTTGCTACAGGTATCTTTTTGTCTTCTGTCGGGGAAATTAATTCTGTGTAATTTCCTTCATGCATTTTCATGTTATCCTTTTCCCATTGTTCTACCTCTTGGTCGTAACACTCTTTTACTCCAGGAATGTTTCCCACAATTAATTCCGTCGTTGGTTGTGGTAGTACTGCCGCTGTTACGCGTCCTTGATAGTATGGGCAATTGATGTCTGTCGATGCCACATCAAATTGTTCTAACGATCCACCAAATGTTCTACATATCACTTTCTCATTGGTGTAATCCTCTTCTTTGACTAGTTTTCTGTCCAGTCCAATAATCGAGGTCCCTATGTCCCTCACCATTCTGACTGCTAATCCATTGAAAATTGCACGTTCAACGTTGAGTCTTCCACCGTTTATATAAGCGGAGTTTGCTTCGTGTACATATGCTCTGTTTGGATTGTTTTCCGGTCGTGCATACTTGCCAGACGCGCTCTCGTATTGTATATATATAACTCCATGCCGTCCTTCCTTTCTCGATCATCTTCGCCGTCTGTGTTACTCTGTGACGTTTTTCCTATCACCAAGTCAAGTCTGGTGCGTTCACAGTATGCTGTCTTTTCCTATTTCCCGTTTATTGCATTCCTTGTTCTGCGACACCTGGCACTCTCGTCCTTGACTTGGGACGTGAATTACAAGTACCCCTGAAGCCAGAGTGGGTTCGCCTGATGGCGAGGGACACTGGTAATGGGGAAAGCTAATACACACGCAATATCCACTCCAACACTACTAGAAGTAGTCTGTATGGACTACGCTTGAGTTCAAAGCGAGTGAGCGCAAAACACCACCACCACCACCACCAACAACAACAACAACAACAACAACAACAACAACAACAACAACAACAACAACAACAACCCATGACCCCATGGCTGACCTGATGGCACACACTGACGGTAAATATGTACATGTATACATCAACAGCTCGTGTCCCAACGGTAAATATATACATGTATACATCAACAGCTCGTGTCCCAACGGTAAATATATACATGTATACATCAACAGCTCGGGTCCCAACGGTAAGTATATACATGTATACATCAACAGCTCGTGTCCCAACGGTAAGTATATACATGTATACATCAACAGCTCTTGTCCCAACGGTAAATATATACATGTATACATCAACAGCTCGTGTCCCAACGGTAAATATATACGTGTATACATCAACAGCTCGTGTCCCAACGGTAAATATATACATGTATACATCAACAGCTCGTGTCCCAACGGTAAGTATATACATGTATACATCAACAGCTCGTGTCCCAACGGTAAATATATACATGCATACATCAACAGCTCGTGTCCCAACGGTAAATATATACATGCATACATCAACAGCTCGTGTCCCAACGGTAAGTATATACATGTATACATCAACAGCTCGTGTCCCAACGGTAAATATATACACGTATACATCAACAGCTCGTGTCCCAACGGTAAATATATACGTGTATACATCAACAGCTCGTGTCCCAACTGTAAATATATACATGTATACATCAACAGCTCGTGTCCCAACGGTAAATATATACGTGTATACATCAACAGCTCGTGTCCCAACGGTAAATATATACATGCATACATCAACAGCTCGTGTCCCAACGGTAAATATATACATGCATACATCAACAGCTCGTGTCCCAACGGTAAATATATACATGTATACATCAACAGCTCGTGTCCCAGCCCGCCTGCACTGTGTGGATCCGACGTGATGGCCAGCGGACAGCCCAATGTACACACACTGTACGGAGCTATGGTCGGAGGTCCAGGTGATCATGACGACTACACAGATGACAGGGGCAATTACGTCAATAACGAGGTCGCCTGTGATTATAACGCCGGGATGCAGGGCGCCATTGCGGGTCAGTATGTTAATATATCTTTGAATTGTAAATATGTACAGAGAGAAATGTTAAGTATTTGAGCAAATTCGCACTGAAGGACTAGTATCTTTACTTAATGATTGGGTCGATTCTCGTTTAATGTCATCATTGTAATTTATAGTATGGTTACTGTTTATTACTAACACTTTGGTGAATGTTTATTTATATATAATATTATTTAGTTATTTGTTATCTGATACTATAGACGTAGCTGAAAACATTATTTTGTGTATGCTTCTTTTGCATAGCGTTTCATTTGTTATACCGTTATCATCACGTGCTTGGCAAATGGCGTAGCCGTTCATGCATCACCCCAGATCTAGGTCTCAGGTATTCTGAATAAATTCTGTTGATGATGTTACTTCACGCCACCGTCTTAGACCATCTCTAATGTTCATTCCTGGTTTTCGCGGGGAGAGGCCCGTGGCGAACGAAATGCCTAATATATGGAAATGAGGGATTAAAGCAGCCACGTGCAGGACGTGGCGATTCCTTGGGTGAGCTCAGTACCAGAGCGCTATGTGTCGACTCTGCAATTATGGAAGCCTCCTTGGATGGAGGATAATGCCCATGGACTGTTCCTGCCTTCCCTTGAGGGCTGACCGTGTAGTCTTCAACCATTCTAGCTTGACCAGCTGGGATGTGGACGACATCACAACAGTAAAAGTCGAATGTCCGAACGCAATTAACTATTTAAAAAACTCACTCACTCACTCACTCACTCACTCACTCACTCACTCACTCCAGATGAACGCAGAAGAAGAAAATCATCTCTAATTCTAATAAAATTCTCCCAGTCAGTCCTTGCCTCTTCTACCGCTGACTCAGCTGAAAGATGCTGATGTTGACAGCGATGTTCTGTAAAGGATATGCGAACATTTTTTAAAAATCCTTTACAGGACGTTCCAATCAACACCAGCATTTTACTTCCATTGTTGATGTCTTGGCAAGGTTTTTTTCGTTCTGTAGTTTGCCATTGCTTTCTGAACGACCGGCTCCCATACCAACACGTTATAACCAGAGCGACACGGTCTGCTACCAAATCGGTCGCCGCTGTGTTTCGAACGCGGGTAAGCGGCATTACGAATCGCATCCGCAACGCCTTCGCCACGAAGAGCGGCCTTTACTTTACTGCTTATCTATCTATCTATCTATCTATCTATCTATCTATCTATCTATCTATCTATCTATCTATCTATCTATCTATCTATCTATCTATCTATCTATCTACCTATCTGTCTGTCTATCTATCTATCTATCTATCTATCTATCTATCTATCTATCTATCTATCTATCTATCTATTTGATGGATTATTACGTGAGTGGGTGGATGTGTGTGAGAGATGAGTGTATGGTCGGGGGATGTGTGTTTGTGGGACGATGTGCGTGAGCGGCGGGTGTGTATGGGTGGGGTATATGTGGGTGATGGGGTGTGTGTGGGTGGGAGGTGTGTGTTATTTGGGTGTTTATGGGTGGGGAATATGTGTAGGGGATATGTGTGGGCAGGTGGGGAGATGCATTTATAGGTGGGGGATGTGTAGTTGAGAGGTGGCGGATATTGGGTGGGTGAGTGGGTGTAGGTTGGCTGATGTGTGTGTGTGTGTGTGTGTGGGTGTGTGTGGAACATTGTGAGGGTGCGGGATGTATGTGCTGATAGGTGCGGATGTGTGGGTTGACGGGGGTATGTGTGTGTGGTTTTGTGATGTGTGTTTTGCTGAGTGGTTGCGGGTGTGTGGGTGGGTGGTGGAGAATATGTGGGTGGGTGGGTGCGTGTCGGTTATGGGATGGGTGGAGGATGTATGTGTGGGTTGGGAAATGTGTGTGGGTGGGGGATCAGTGGGTTTGTGGCGGCATGTATGTTTTCCTGAGTCTGTGTGAGTGCATGGAGGTATGTGTGGGTGGGTGGGGGTGTGGTGGCTTTGGGATGTGTGGGTGGCTGCGGGGTGTGAGGGTGGATGGGGGTTGAGTCTCACAACATTGCACTGTTTATGTTTACTATTTTCCTTTTACAATTATTTTTTCCCCCATGTGAATGTACCATGCGTAATATGCATTGTTTATGCTTAAAAAATCCATTTGACAATGTTTTTTTTCCCCTATGTAAATGTAACATGCACATTTGATGAATGAAAGATGAGTGATCTAAAGGGCCGAATGTAAGACGGGCCTGCGTGCCCAATTTGTTACCTTTTTTAAAATAAAGTTTGTTCGTTCGTTCGTTCGATCGTTCCCCAGTCGTCATGATGTTTTCCAATACCACTTTTCTCATTTCATAACCATTTTGTATATACTTTACTAATATCAACAATAAGTTTGGAATATCGAACATCTATTTCAAGGAGTTACACGTAAAGTAATGCTGCCATCTTAGGAGAACACAGACCTGATCAATTGCCGATAAAAGCATACATTCAAAAGAAATGTGGATACAGAACAAGACGAAGGCCAAGAACACACGAATAGACAAGACACATATACATCATATACATAAACACGACATATCCAAACGACATCATTCTGGCAGCGGAACAGAAGTTTATTGCCGTTCCCCGCCCCACGCTTAACGATAAGTCTTAGTGAAATGACAGCTGGAGCCAGACATTAGACAATAGTCTAACGTAAGGATGATTTCTTATTCTTGGTGGGATGTTCGTTGTCCCAACACGCTTTATCAGATGTCAGAAGTTACACACAATTGACTTGTGTGATGTCCCAATAACCGGTGTTTTTGCTGTTCCAGGTCTGAAGCATCTTCTGATAACTGGAGAGCACCCAGAGAAATTGGGCAATGCAGCTTGCCCTTACAAGTAGGCAACTAAGCCGCTGACACTTTTGACCAATTAGCACGCACGGCTCGTCAACAGTGTATAGTGGGAAATGCACCTTGAAAGCTAATCGATGCCTCGATTAGCTGTGGGGCGCATTAACAGTTAATACACATAGATACGAATGATGTGTTACCGACATATGGGTAATACTGAAACGTTGAAATGTTCATAAATAAATAAATTGTATCATGTTGCAGGGTTTCATGTGTTTCATCAATAAAGATACTCTTATGAACATGCCTTCATATCTTTTATTATTTACAACACATGATAGCAATCGTATTCATATCTGAGGTATGTATCAAGCTTATCGCTTTGCTTTGATCATTAACTCCTTACATAAGCAAGTCTTTTCAGCTTTCTTTACTCCCCCAGCTCCATACGTTTACTTATTATGTTGTAGATAAGGCACGTATAACGCTTATTTCTACTGCCAAGGGCCGAACTGATATTTATAACATCATTATCAGACCATACACAGTTATCAACTTAAACATTATCCTGCTAAATGTCGTCAAACGTTTAATTAATGCATCCCTAATATGCTGGCTAGAACGGCGTCTCTTTGGTGAGGCGTGTGGTGTTAAATGATATTGATGATGTTGCTAATGGATTATTGATGATTGCTTATAAAGGTTATAGATGTAAAATATAGTCACGGGCCTTACACGGCCCGCGAACTGGACAATTCCCATCACTGTCGTAATGATCCTTAAACCATGTCTGTACTGATTGTTGCTTTCTTAGCTGTTGGTAATTTAATTTGTTTCCTCATAGAATTAAAGTGTTATTAATTGTACGTAACAATTAACTGCCGGTCTCTTTGGCCGAGAGGTTACAACACTTTCTCCGTAATCACGCAGAGTCTCGTAGCAGACGAGAACTGGGAGCGGTTCTACCCCCGCTGGTGACTTGCGGGATAACTGAGCCAGCCGCTCAGAAAGCAATGGCAAACTACTGAGCGTAATCTTGCCAAGAAATCAACAGACAGCTGAAAGATGCTGCTGTTGACAGCGATGTCCTGTAAAGGATATGCGAATTAAAAAAAAAAAAATTAATTAGGATCGGAAGCCGTATTATCTTCCAAATCTGAACCTTTGTAAACTTGATCCTTCCTATCTAATCTCAATGTATGTGTATATTATTAACATTCGTTCCATTATTATTACCTTTATGACTAGTTATGCTGCTTAAACGATGGACAGAGGGAATAGTAGAGTCCATGGGAATCTCGATACAAGAAACCCATAAAGGAGCACTCTTCCGCTATTTATGCTTCATATCGACACGGCAAGGTACAAGAGGAAAAGACTAGGTGAAATGATTAGTTATTAGATAATAGACATGACGTTCGAGACACGCCCATAATCGCCCTGTCTCCATCAGCAGATATTGAAATGTAAGGATGCTAAATAGTTCCGCCGTATTCTATATGGGAGTGGATCTAACAAGTCCACACAACTGACATGCAGCACCAATCCATTTGTAGTGTATATTCTTTAAGTCTTTAGTTATCGAAGTGGTTATCCCGCTTGCATGCCCATAATTACGTGTTTAAATCCCAATTGAGACGAATTTAAAAATAAAATGACTTGGACTCCTATGTCGACCCAGCGTTAAATGGGTACCTGTAAATTTCCCGGGAAATAAAGACGCCTGGTTTGATATTGTCCACATTACCCATCTAGTGCAGACTGGTCTATAAAATATATTGGGGATAGCATCATATACTCAAATCGGCTCAAGACGGTAAAAGGTCCTTATGTATGTGTAACTTTCTTATTGCATGTAGTATCATTAGGTAGAGTTCGTTATCACTTGCAAAATCGAAGACTTGACTATGTGAAAATTTCCAAGTCAATGCATGCAAGAAGCCCGCCAGTCCGTCTTCTCATTACCACTTTTTAGCAGTAAAAACGTATATAAGAGAATATCAACAATTATGATAAGAATATGGAAAGTAATGGACTGTTACCTTGCCGCCGAGAGAGACGATCGTTTGCTACATTGTGCTTCAAAAAGATGAACTGGAAACAATTAGGGATATTTTTCTCCTGCGAAAAGAAGAGACATACTGTAGATACAATGCACATTCACATACCTTACAAGTTAAGAAAATCCAGGTGAAACACAAAGCGTAAATTATCAAAAAATCAGAAATAATCAATAAATATATAAAATGAAATAATAAAATATCAAATAAGTACAATATGACAACAAAGGACGGCCGACGTTTCGATTCCAAGAATTTTTGTCAAGGACAGGACAACACGAATAGATAAAACAACGAAAAACAAAACAATAAAATAATACAACTACACGCAAAAATGGCGGTTTGTGCCGACTGAGAATGCACTCTTTGGCTACAGAGTTTAAGTATAGTTAGGTTGCCAGAAGGCCAGATAGGGTTTATGTCGCCCAAAAAAAAAAAAAAATGCGGACAGTCCGATATGAATATAGACAGTTAGGTATGAAAATATAGGGGGAGGACAGCATAGTTTTAAACAGTTTGATATGTGCAGACGGAGGCGTGTGAACAGTTGGATATGAATGTATAGAGGGAAGATGGCACAGTTATACAGTGGCGTCCACAACGGTATTGACACCTGCTGGATGGACGCATCCCAGAGAGTTTATTAATTAATTTTCAATTTTTTTCCTAATGGAACCGTTGGAAAATAAGTGTTTCAATGCAGTGACACACACATCGTCGATCTCATTATGGTTGGAAGAATTAAAATAGTTGGGGACAATATTAGCTGGTTAATATCTCTGAGGTGTTCCCTAAAACGGCCGGCAAGGCGTCTGCCAATTTGACCAATGTATTTCATGTCACATCGTTTGCAGATGATAACATATATACGACTGAGGGATGTGCAAGTAAAAGAATCTTTCAATTGAAAGACAAAAACAGATGAAGTATCTGTGGGGAGGCGACTATGTACAAGGTGGTCTCTGAGGCTCTGGTTTCGGCGGGAAATTACCCTGGGGCCATTAGAGAATACCTCACGAGTGGCCTGATAGGATTCCAGGATAGACCAGTGTCAGAGAAGCATGTGCTTGATTGCATAGGCATGTGGATGGAAGGTGAGGATACGCTTTGGTTCATTGTTAGGAGGTCACGTTTGTTGGACAAGGGACTTGGGTTATACGACAGATATCTGTGGATAAGATTTTCTCTGGGTAGGCCCGTCCGCGGTTATTGGGTGTTAGTTATTGGGTGAAGATTGTTCTTTTCCAATCTGTTCGTCATATTTCCGGGAACGGGAACGGGAGCTTGTATGACTACTTATATGAATTAAATGAGACGCTCCCCGCTGGGGGGCGCCAACACTTCTAGAAGGCTCAAATAAAGCGACCACTGGGAAAGGTGACGACAATCCGCCGCAAACAAAATCAAAGTCTACTCAGAAGTAGAGTGAGGAGAAAGACACCATAATCGAAAAAGAAACGACATGCGGCAAACGGTAAGATGAGATATTAAAGTAAAACGCATCAAAGTGGAGCTTACAGACGACCAGATAATGAAGCAGCTGCAGCAAGAAAAACTTCACAATCGAGTCATAAAGGCGGAGCAGCTTCTGACCTACTCCAAGATACTTACAACTCTAGCGGTGGTGACAACGGAGGGGAGCTAGAAGCCTGTCATAGTGATGATGGACAGGAAACGACAACAGCCTGAACGCCTTATCCCTAGAATCACACAATGCTATCGGTGCCTGGGGGTTGGCGACAGCAGAACAACGTGTCGCAGCAAGACCGACATCTGCCTATACTGCTCCGAACACCATGCCTTCAACGAATGTCCCTTGGCCAAACAGGAAAAGTACTTCTGAAAGCCTAATAAAAATTTTAATAGAAAATGCGCCAACTGCCTTGGTAAGCACGGAGCAAGATACCTGGGATGCTCCTTCCTCCAAGGCCACAGAGACGCCATAAAAATCGCCATTGCTACAAAAACGCCATTCAAGGAAGCACGGCCACAGGCACATCACAGGGTGGAAACAAAAAAAAAAACAAAAAAAAACTCAGGTTCAAGGCCAAATAGATTATCTGAAGAGACAGATCAAGATACTTCTTACACCGAAGCCCTCCAAGGAAACACCACGAACAAGATACCGGCAGCAACGCAGGATTTCTTGAGGAAATGATGGAAATACAGCGCAGCATTCAGCAAGAGGTGGAACGCATGGCTCTGATAAAAGAAAAAGAAAAAAAGAAAAGAAAAGGAAGACATACTATAACCGATTGAAACAGAAAGAGAGGAAATAAGAATTACAAAGGAGCTAACCCAAAACAAGCCAGCAGAAGCAATGCCATAGACAACGAACCAAGAAAAACCCCAAGCTGAAGACAGCAACCAATTCACAATGGCTAATAAATCCAATGGGAAATAAGTTTTCAACCGGAAAAATACAAAAACCTAGGCAGCCTGCAAAAGAAAGACGACACATTTCTCGAACTCTGGTGCGACAAAACTCAGCAGCGTACCTGTCATATAGTTTCCCTGGGGTGAAGGGAACAGGCTATCGCATTTATTAATTAAGATCCATTCACACATATATCTCTATATTATTTATATATGTATATGTATAATTCTCGGGATGACTTCAGATCTGGGACTGGGACACTTTCAGTCTGCGACCCCGCCAGTCCTCGGATACCTATCTCTCTCACAACCAACCAAGGGAGGTTACCCTTTCAAACATCGTCCTGAATAAATGATGCAACTCCGGTATCTACAAACTCAATAAAAGTGTATTGTACAAAGGAAAGTGAAGATAATGTAGATGTAGTGCAGATCTGTCTGGTGTGCTAGTTGCTACTAGATAGTTAGCTGAGGCAGCCAGATAAAGATGTCTTCATAGTACAATGCCAACGCCTCACACCACACATAAATGGTACTTAGCTAGTGTCTCTCGCAGCAGGTCCTCATTCTTCGACCAGGTAGCACCTCCTCCGAGTTGACCTTAGATCAGGCTAATGGCCGTGGAACACCAGAGCATATGTCCAAATAGTACCATGAATTTCCATCCTCATCCGATCATGTAGGTGCCTCTATACAAGGTTATAACTTAATCTGAAAGTTCGTTGCTTTACCAACAGTGGCACCAACTCAACAATATATTGATAGAAACACAGTTCCTGAATTAAAGTTCATCGAAGCACACTGTCCAGTGCTAAATTTATATATTGAACATTGTTCATTGCCAGAGTCATGATTGTCTAAAGTCTGTGGCTATATTCATGATCAGGACTGCCACATATCAGTCACTGACACATAGCAGACTGAGAAAGGCTGAAGGGAGCTTCCATAAAAGATGCACCGAATGGTACAATTATAGAGTGCGCAGGGAAACTAGGGAAGCGTCACGGCAAAATGTCACTGAGAGAGTTAGACTTGGGCTGCCGTCCTGTTCGGACGCAGCATGTCTTTTAAGCATGGCTAACAGTCCGTTATGCCGCTCTTTGTGTTAATCCAGTGTGTGTTCTAAAGTTTCTGTGGAGCGATTAAGTGTAGTCGACATGTGAGTAATTGAGTTGATATATTAAAGTCAATTTGCGAGAGGAAAGTCGTTGTGGAGTTTTGTTCCAGTGGCTGTTTTGATCTTCAGTTAAACAAGGAGAACTCGAAGGTATTCATATTATTATTCATATTATGTCAAACTCTAGACGCATCGATAGCATTTACAACATCACTTCGTGGCAAGGACCATAATCCATGTGAACGAAGTGTGGCTTGATATCATCGATAGTTGAGTAGTGGTTGAATAGGTAATGAGTGGCACATCTGGACAATCACACGAACAGTATACTTGCCCAGATGTTGTTTCTATCATAAACTGGTTTATTAGTTATCTTGGAGTTACTCTGAGGGTATAGACGACTGACCGGGTAGTGGGCAGTATGATCACCTCACTTTGACTGGTTTGTCCAGACTGCTGATGCTGGCACAGAATGATGGTTTTACTGACTATCCATCACTCCTCTCCGGAAGGTAGAATCTGTAACAAAATGACACAGGCAACCCTCGGCGAGAATCACGTGACCACGACTCATCATATGGGATAGACATCATCATGGTACTCGGAGAGTGAATCACCTCTCCAAGATGGGTGGTGGTTCAATTAGAGGCCATGCCTCAGAGTCAGAGAAAGAATAAGGTCTGGTGTCTGAACAGCAGCTGAACAGAACAGCTGTTTCCCTGTAATGGGGATAGAGTGAACCCACGGTAAGTGGCCATGAGTGTCTGTGCCCCAGTTCCCCATAGGAAGTCTTCTAATGACATACAGGGTTAGACGGTATACAGTACCCATAATCAAGATGGCCCTGAAGGAGGGCCGTTGGCAAAACCCCCTTCCATCCATTCCCAGGTGGTCATGCTTCCCCCAGTTTATCCCCCCTGCAACTATCATATATGTCTGTAGCATCTCTTGTCCTTCTTTCCCATCCCCGTTGTTCTCCTCACAGGAACCCATTGTAGATTAGGACAGTATTCCATTGAGACCTTGAACATAAAGTGTATGAGGAAGGCAAAGAAAAAAAACCAGTAGTTGCCCTGCCAAAAGACGCGAACTTCGACACGCGCTGAATCGCTCAAATGATCGTCAGTCCGACAGCGGACATTCCCATGAGTTTCGTCCTGACTGGCCGAGTCGGAGGATATATTACACGATAGGGTTGTAGTTACGCCGTCACCGACTTCCTGTTTTGTCTACTACGCCTGAGTTCCAAGGCGGCCCAATAGTGCCATCAAATCACCAATAAGCCGCGCCTATTTTCTCCTCAAGCAACTTCTGGCAGGCAAGACAAGTCGTGCATCATTGGGCCTGTCTCGGCAATGCACTGTTGGCAACATGCCACGAATTTTAGTCATGTAAACAGGCGCAATGAGAATGGGGTCAAACTACCAGGCCCACTTGCTGCAGCGATTTACATGCTCGTCCTTGACCTACGGCAACAGTCGTGGCATGCAATCTGCACATGGGTATTTGGATTCAAGAGTTGTAGAATTCTTACCTTTTCGTTTGGTATGCAGTTAGAAGCATGGAATCTCAGTCCTCTTTGGGAACATTATGTCTACAGTCTTCAAACTATGTTGACATTCAGAACCAATTCTTCCTTCTGACAAACTGCAGCCACGCAGAAGTTCGCCAGCCGGCCAGACAACCATCAGTCCTCCCACCTCCTAGCTAGCTTGCTGCGAATGTTCCAGTTAAGACACTACTTCCGGTGTCTTCATTTAGAACATTACGGAACCCAGGGGCATATTCCTCTACTCCGTTAGGGATTAAATTACTTGGATTATCTCCCTTAGACTTCCGGGTGGGTGTATAAATCGTGAACCGTGTTGCAGGCCGTGAGATCTCGTGTGTCTGGTCAGTCCCCATCTCCTGATCGCAATACTCCAGGCGCATTTTGTGACAGTACCAGAATAGGAGGGAGACAATCTGATGGCTGCGATGCTCGTTGTTCAGGCAAAG
Organism: Cepaea nemoralis; assembly: GCA_014155875.1. NCBI lineage: Eukaryota > Metazoa > Mollusca > Gastropoda > Stylommatophora > Helicidae > Cepaea > Cepaea nemoralis. Next base: position 32,112 of record JACEFZ010015895.1, read on the forward strand.
AAAAAAAGGCTACCAAGGAAACGAAGCAACTAAACCAAAAGGGTGAGTCCTTCTAAGGACTACACTCACTCAAAACGGACGAGCTGGGAGCCAGCATTGACAAACGCAAAAACAAGAAGAAACGGACACAAAGAAAAACCCATCGGCCAAACCTCCAGCTAACATTATAGGGATGAGCTCTGCTATATCGAAAAGTCATCTAAAATTGATGCAGAAGACAAGAGAAGCTAAACCCACTCACTGAACCATCACAATTATAACCAAGCCTGCTAAAGCTAGTTGAATGAGGTGGAAATTTTTCTTTCTTTCTACATATTTGAGATTGGAAATAGACGTGATAATTAAGACTCCTTTTTTAAAGAGTGCCTAGTTGGCCAAGCGTCGAAGTACACTCACTCCTACAGCGAAGCGCTGTCGTTATTTGGAGGTGACAGGCTCAAATTCCGGTCGGTAACTATAGCTTTAAATATACGCATCATGTTGTCTAGTGCAACCTCTAGCCTCAAATGTTTACCCCTACTTCTATGAGCGTCAAACAATACATATATTTTTATTTATTTAAAAAAAAGCTGAGAAATAAAGATCTAGATAAATAGGCCATAGCTCTTTTTACGAATAATAATAAGTAAACCTTATTATGCTTAATTGTATTTATCTGTGCTTATCTAAGGTCAATGCAACTACGCTTGTTCCGAACACAGGGATACCATTCTATGTTAAAATCGTGATGTGAATGCTTGTCTGCTCCGGCTGAAAAACAAGCACAAAAACATAAGAAAAATTGCATCGTGGCATGCCTCATAAAAAAAGATGCAGAACGATGCGATAAAACTCAGCCTCAGGTTGATTTACTAGCCAGTCTTAGGTTCAATAGTTTGCCATCGCTTTCCGAACGAAAAGTTAACGTTGAAGTCCAACTGGCCAGTGTAAGGAATAAGCAACCTACCCCGTCGTCAGCGCACCATGAGTTAAAGCACAGGTGCATTAAGCGCCACGACCAAGCCGACCCCTGTATGTTCATTATCAACTTAAAAGTTGGAGGAAAATCTCAACATTGTTACATAGAGTGTATTTTTAATAACCTTAGTAATACCTTACGTGCAAATGGCACGCCAAATATGGATCCAGATCCGCATGGTGACGTCATATTTTACTATATGAAGGTTATGAATCCAAATTGGTGACGTCAAAAATCAGATCCATTTCGGACCACATTTTCGAAAAATTGGCGGGTATTTTCTTGGGTCCTTCTGGTTGCCTACTTCCGGTTGACTATTTCCGGTCCATGGTGTGTATCTGCCGGTTTGCTCCACCCCCAGTCCTATCTGGCAACCCCACGGTCCTCCCGAGACCGCTTGAAGACAGCGAGACAAGCCCCGAGCATGTGGAATACTGATATGAATAAGTAGACAAAATATGCACCGAACGCCTGTTCGAGTCCCAGTGTGTGTGTGTGTGTGTGTGTGTGTGTGTGTGTGTGTGTGTGTGTGTGTGTGTGTGTGTGTGTGTGTGTGTGTAGGGTAGGCCGATGTGAGGGGCGCGAGGGAATGGGCCCCTACCTCGGATATTAGCCTTTGCTCTCAAAGGGGCCGTCAACCCACACATTTTTTAAAGCATGCCCGGGACTTATATTTTGCTTTTAGTGTAATATCGCAGTGACAGATTAACTCACTATAGTGAATTTTTGATTATGGCAGTTTTAAATGGGGCTAAATTGCGCTAGTACATTGTCGAAAGTGTAAACAAATATTCTAAACCACTTTGCTTTGGTGCCAATGAAGTAATCACATGAAAAAGGTGGGTAAATGGTAACACAAAGCGACAATATATGTCGGAAATTTTACATCTCGAAAGGCAAAACCTGTTAGTATGCGCTGATTGTTGACAAATCTGGTCTATCTTGCAGTAATCTGGCAAAAGCGCTAAAATTATGCACCCGATAGTGATAAAAGATACGTAATATACATACGTCAATGCTATCACAACACCCAGGTATCTTGTAAACGTACAAAGAGGTTTGACGTGCCTTTAATCACATGTGCGGGATTCCATTCCGAGAGTTTGGCATAAATTTCACATATGTGTGAATGTATGTAGTATAGGATGTCGCAAACGAGTTGTAAGGTGGCTCACCCCATGACCAGAAATATGTGTCACCACAACAAGCATTAAGAAGCTGAAATTAAATTTCAAAGCTCATGCGGTAGCATACATAAATACTTCCGGTTTTGTGTAGTTAAACACGTAAAACTGTAAGTATTAAAAGAAATATTCTTTAAAAAATTGTATTTTTGATGTGTAAAGTGAAATTTAAAGATGTTGGCATTGTAGGAGGTCTATCGCTGACAATTTCAATGCATATTTACTGATCCGATCGTCAGAAGGCCTTGGCTTTTTTCAGGTATATCTATTGTAAAGTAAACGATAATATATTATAAGGGCGGTTATTACTGTCAGTAGTAGATGGGACTTAAATACTGTCATCATACTAATGGCTATGTCTTAGAGACACAAGACTCGTCCTTGGAGTGTGTGATGGTGTACAGCCAGTCACAGGGGCACGTATCTAAGGAATACAGCTGATCACACGTGGTTAATGGTCAAACCAGACCACGTGCACAGTGACTAAAGCCGGTCAAAAATAGCGGCGCATCCGATCACACGTGGTAATGGCAAAACCAGAGCACGTGGCAAAAGCCGAGCAAAGTATCTCTAGTGGGGGATTTGGCTTGGTGTGCAATGGGAAGATTATAGGCACGGATGGGCACTTCGCTATGGGGTAGCTAGGGGTGTTCATCCTATGACGAGCATCTAGGGAACGAAGTCAGTTGTGACCACACTACCATCAAGGAAGGTGGCATGATGTTGTGGGCACGAGATAAACCCGACTATAACAGCATTTTGATTATTTGTACTCCAGTATTTTGAACGTGAAATGATACAACTACTTTCAATAAACTACGATTTAATCTGAGATGGAATTAAAGTGTCATCTGTCAGAGTCGTCTGTCTGAACCACCTCCTCCTGCATCTGCTATAGAGGCGATTTGGCGCCTATGCAACCAGGATTCGAATCTGGACAGCTGGATTGTCGCGGCAAATAACCGAAGTACTGGACCACTATTTTTGATGGCGCCGCCGTAAGTTGGATTGAAATAATCGTTATTTTTAGGCTCGCCGCGGATTTACACAACGCCTACAACGGCTGTTTTGAAAATTCGGTGCCTCTGGCACGTTATCAAACCCCTATTGAACACTTGTACAAGGGACGAAATACGTTTCCTTCGAGATAAAGTTCGATATTGTTTTCAAGGGGCCGATCATGGCTGGCTGTTGATTGAATCGGCTTTGTCGGTTCGTCTCAAACCCGCTGCCTGTATGAGGCCCGCTATCAAATCGTTCCCGGGCTGCTGCTTGTGAGTCCCGCTATCAAATCGTTCCTGGGCTGCTGCTTGTGAGTCCCGCTATCAAATCGTTCCTGGGCTGCTGCTTGTGAGGCCCACTATCAAATCGTTCCTGGGCTGCTGCTTGTGAGGCCCGCTATCAAATCGTTCCTGGGCTGCTGGTTGTGAGTCCCGCTATCAAATCGTTCCTGGGCTGCTGCTTGTGAGTCCCGCTATCAAATCGTTCCTGGGCTGCTGCTTGTGAGTCCCGCTATCAAATCGTTCCTTGGCTGCTGCTTGTGAGTCCCGCTATCAAATCGTTCCTGGGCTGCTGCTTGTGAGGCACGCTATCAAATCGATCATGGGCTGCTGCTTGTGAGGCACGCTATCAAATCGTTCCTGGGCTGCTGCTTGTGAGTCCCGCTATCAAATCGTTCCTGGGCTGCTGCTTGTGAGGCACGCTATCAAATCGATCATGGGCTGCTGCTTGTGAGGCCCGCTATCAGATCGATCATGGGCTGCTGCTTGTGAGGCACGCTATCAAATCGATCATGGGCTGCTGCTTGTGAGTCCCGCTATCAAACCGTTCCTGGGCTGCTGCTTGTGAGTCCCGCTATCAAATCGTTCCTGGGCTGCTGCTTGTGAGTCCCGCTATCAAATCGTTCCTGGGCTGCTACTTGTGAGGCACGCTATCAAATCGATCATGGGCTGCTGCTTGTGAGGCCCGCTATCAGATCGATCATGGGCTGCTGCTTGTGAGTCCCGCTATCTAATCGTTCCTGGGCTGCTGCTTGTGAGGCCCGCTACCAAATCGTTCCCGGGCTGCTGCTTGTGAGGCCCGCTATCAGATCGTTCCCGGGCTGCTGCTTGTGAGGCCCGCTATTAGATCGTTCCCGGGCTGCTGCTTGTCAGGCCCACTATCAAACCGATCATGGGCTTCTGCTTGTCAGGCCCGCTATCAAATCGATCATGGGCTGCTGCTTGTCAGGCCCCCTATCAAATCGTTCCTGGGCTGCTGCTTTTGAGGCACGCTATCAAATCGATCATGGGCTTCTGCTTGTCAGGCCCGCTATCAAATCGATCATGGGCTTCTGCTTGTCAGGCCCGCTATCAAATCGATCATGGGCTGCTGCTTGTGAGGCCCGCTATCAAATCGTTCCTGGGCTGCTGCTTGTCAGGCCCCCTATCAAATCGTTCCTGGGCTGCTGCTTGTGAGGCCCGCTATCAAATCGATCATGGGCTGCTGCTTGTGAGGCCCAACCAGGAGTGCTAGCTTTCTACCAACAATTGTTCGCCGCTGGTATTGTTGAAATGTGCGCTTGAATTGACAGAACTGTGGCACTCATCATAGTTGGACTAAGGCATTCTAGACTTTGCAAGCTTTCTCGCACGGTAATTAGTTTATTAATTAGAAAATTGATTGATGTAATTTACAAATATTGCAGCATGGCGCAAGAAGAGGCTTCGTTAACGCAGGTACTAGATGGAGTAGGGAGAGCCATATCCAGATTAGATACAGCATTAAAACAACAGGGTGTAGGCACTGATATAGAAAAGATTAACGGGCAGGCAAAGCATTTTAAGACGTGGATGATGGCGATTGAAAAACATGCTTTTTTAGTGGGAGCTACAGACGAAGAGAAGAAGAAGATAGCATATCAAGCTAGTCTGACACCGGTGTCTGATCATATCAGACGTAAGTTAGAAGCAGGAGTAGATGAAAGTTGGGAACATTTTAAAGAAGATCTGCCCATAAATATGCAGAGATCACAGATCCCCAGCACGCATTCTCTGTGTTGAGGCAGTCTAAACAGGACAATGGAGAGAGCGTACAATTGTATAGCGATAGATCGATAAATCTGGCAGAAGAGGCATTTTTAGGACAAAATGTTCAGGGTGAAGAAGTAGAAAGAATGCTGGTGGGAATATTTGTGGATGGAATACGGTCAGATGGACTAAAATTCAAGTTGATGAGAGAAAATCCAGCAAGACTGTCGCAAGCAGTAGATATAGAAATACAAGAGGAAAGTTTAAGGAGAAGATTTAGATTACGAGTTGGGAGAGAAATAGGAAGTAATATCGAACAAAGAATAGAAGAACCTATGGAAGTAGGGCAGACAAGGTATGGATGGAGAAGACATGGAGTTAACCAGACCAGGGCTAAAATACAGGCACTGGTATGAAATAATGAAGGTGCTCACGGTAGATGAAAACATATGAGAAATTATACAAGAGAGACAGCAGGTAACACAGGTATGGTCTGTTGGAATTGTGGACAGAATGGACACAGTTATAGGTGTCGTGGCAACAGACGCGCTCAATTAAACACACGGAATCATCCTGTTAATAGGAGGCCAAACATAAATTTTGGAGAAATGCAAGGGTATTTTGGAAGGCCAGGAAACCAGAGAAATATTTAGCAAAGAGTAGAAGTACCAATGGACATTAGTCACACTAGAAATAACTGGAGATGGAATATAATGAATAATATAGTAACTAGGATAGAAATTCCTCCACGGACACATAATAGAGGTCAACATAGTCGGGGCTTCCATTCGAATGGGCACTATACTTCCACTACGCTAACTGTGGGCAAGAAGTACACTTTTATAGACCGTGTCCGAACAATGACAGAGGGTACCGCAGGCGAGATATTAACTGTATAAGGATAAGATCTGATCTGATAAGGGCTAGGAGGCGTATAGAGAAACAACATAAAAACTCAGAAATCAATAATTATCAGAAAAAGAGTTTTAATAAGAAACGATGGAACTGGCCAGCTAATAATAAAGGTGCGAGAACATTACAGGATCAATGGTTCGAAATCAGGCGCTACGATATTCACTTGCAAAGAGGGGCAACGGAGAAGATCAGGTCAATAGGACCTCAGATGCTCAGAAGGTGTTTTCAGTTTTTAGGGGCAGACAGGAAAGAGAGACACAGACACAAACAGTTAGTAATGTGGAGAAGAGTATCCAGACACCGACTGATAAAGTAGAAAAGAAGACTCAAGTACAATGAACTAAGAAAATAGTACGAGGAACTCGATTCAATGCAGTGGAAATTTCAGAGCAACCTCAGGTGAAATCAGAAAAGGGAGACACAGTTAAAATTGAGAAAGATAGACAGACAAAGACTAAGAATACCAGGAAGAAAGTTAGACAAAGCGTTAAGGATAGGTATGCAAACAGTCTGTTGGTAAATGTAGGGGATTGTACGACAGACGGATCAGACTCCTCAGATTTGGACATAAATTATATACCCGACCGAAGTACGAAGGCTGGTAGCAGAAATGAGAATATCAGGGGTGCTAGTTCTGATTACAGAGACGTTGCTTCCTCTTCTACAACATATAGTAAACAGGCTGCTGGAACAACTATAGGCAATGACTATTCAGAGGATGAAATGGGAAGATATAAGACATATACTGAACAGAGTGACGTGGTAAAGACACAAACAACAAATGGAGGTAATAGAAAGAGAGCACTTAAGAAAAAGAAGAGCAATAGGCAGATAGCAGGAATGGAAGATGACCCGACTTATACAGAAGACGATGCGAGGAAGATCAGGGAATATACGAATTTAAGACCTAATACTTTACTGACAGTTACAGATATTGAAAATGAGGTAGACAAAGAGAGACACTATTATTAGGAAGCAATCTGCTATGGTTAGAGCGGAAAAGTTAAATGAAAATGAGATGTTTAGTGGTAGAACGCGTCGAGAGGTTCTGAGACGTTGGTATAGTTCAATAAAACGAGTTAAATATGTGACTCCTCCTCAACCTGAAAAGATCGTTGAATCAGAACAATCAACAACACCATCCTTATATGAAGAAACTTGTGACCAGTCTGAGACGAAACAGAAAACAACTCTTGTGAGAGATGAAAATGAGCGGTAAGATGGGTCCAGAGCTGATAGTGTTGAGTCTATGGAGGAGTTAGACGCTCCGTATAAGAATACCAGACAAGCATAACAAAGAAAGATAGAGAGACAAAAAGAGAAGGAAATCAAGAGAATGAAGAGAATTAGAGAAGGTTCATCCAGCGATGAAGATATCCCGGTTTTAGAAAGGTTATTGAGGAATCAAGACAAACAAATTAGACTAGATGTTGAACGAAAAAAATTAGAGGCTAGCAACATAAATACAGAAGAGCAGGAAATGGATGAAGAATCAGAGCACGACGCAGATAATAGTATGATTGAAGATATTACAAGTCCTTACCATGAAAATAGTGGTGAAGACGCTGATAGAGATATGGCTGTTATAGAAAGAAAAAAATTATATCTCAGAAATTTAGAGTTGTTAAAGAAACAAGTAAACGGGAGAGATAGCGTATAGGATGGTGAGAGTATAGCCTACGGATAGCAGTACACTCTTGGTTTAATAGTTGTCATTTTTGTAGTAAAGTTTGATGAAATACCAGGATAGTTCTCTGTATAGAGACAATCATTGTAGATGGTGAGAGTATAGGCTGTAGATAACAGTAAACTCTGTATTTAATGGTTGTTATTTTTGGCCTGGACATGAATTAGTATTTTTGTAACGAGTAAATAAGAGTTAGTTGTCCGTTAAAGTGACAAATGATGTCTTCCTAAATTGTTGGCTTGATGACTAAGTAATTTTTTTTTAAGTTAAGAAATTATTGCTATTTTATTTTGTATATTACTTTGAACAATGTCGGGGGATAAACAATGAACAAAAATTAAGTGGGTAAAGATGTCCTGTTTTGATTTGTGCTGTGTCTCCAATTACTCATGATTTGTGGTTTCATTTAATTTGCCTTGTTTAAATATTAGCACATTACTTCGATCAGTTATATTGACTTTTAATTATCAGTTTGAGGAAGTGTTAGTTCCTTTTGATTGAGTTGTCATATAGTGTTTTTCTTGGGTTTGTTAAGCAATAAAAAGAGAATTCGCTAGACGGTGACGCGGTCATCTGTGCAGATGACCGCGTCACCGTCTAGCAAATTCTCGAAAATCAACGTTTGTACTTCATCCTCCACAGCAGCTGGATTTTCTTGTCTGCATTTCCTATCTAGTTGGATACAAACTGAAAAGGATGTGCAGAAGTCTGTTGGCACTTGCACCCACTTCTCGCCAGGTTCTAAGTTCTCAAGTGAACACACCTGTTGAAGAATGTCTTCGGCTTGACCCATCCACGACCTTCCTCTTTATAACCTGCTGCCCTGTCAGAGTCTAATGTTTTGCCATCAGATATGCAGAGACATCGTTACGCCCGCCAGGCGAGTAGTAGCTACCTGACTGCGAGTTTGCTGGCTGACGAGACAGCCAGCGGTCAGGCAAGGACAGCGCAAGACGCACGCAGGTCTCGTGAAGCCACTTCAGGTGGGAAGGCGAGCTGCGAGAAATAGCCAGACAAGCTGGGGACGCGGATTCGACTGGACGTATGTGTAGAGAGAGTGGCTTTGTGTAGTTCTATGCCCGAAAGTCGAGTGCCTGTACATCTTGAGTGTTAGACTGTAAGCTGTGGTTTGCCTGTAAGTGTATTGGTGTATAATTTGCGTGTATGTTATGATCATCACATGTCCAACTAAATCGTATGTGCATGTGATATGTAAATAAATGCATTGAACTTCATGTCGTTTGTGTCTCAAGTAAGATCACGTTGTACTTGTACTGTCTCACATGTGTTAGGTATAACGAGCCAGGTTTAAGACCCTGACATGTGTGGAAGTGGTGGCATTCGTCCGGCTTTAAATTGAACGTGGTTTAAGTAATTAACGTGTAAACCTAGATTTGTGAACTTAGAAATTTTTGTCCAACTTTAGTGTACATTTAAATGTGATCGTGAAGGCTCATTGTTGAATATATTATTACATTGTTTAAACATGGAGACTAGATGTGAACGTAAAGTACATACATATTGTTTGGTCTTGTAAACGTGTAAAACATCCGTGATTGTAAAACTTGTCACCGTTTTGACCTTGTCGACATTGTGAAGTTGTCGCCATTTTGACCTTGTCGCCATCTTGTAAACTTGATGTCTATGTCCTTACTGAATGTCATCTTATTGTAAGTGATGTGTCATCAATGTTGTAGAGTGTTGAGATATATTTAGATTGTCTTTGGAAAGTTGTTTGTGGAAAGCAGAAAGTTTCGGAAAGCAAGTGACATGTGTTGTGAAAAAAAAATTCACAGTGTTAATAATTAATTGATAGGTTACAAATATTATGACAATAATGAGAGGTTTAATAATAACAACTGAAATTAAAGAGGTAAAATTTATTTAAAAATCTGCACTTATAAGGTGTTTTACTTACTAAACAAGCTGAACAGCGCATAAATGCTTTTGAATATAAATGTTATAGACGGGTTCTAAGAATATCTTGGGTAAAGAAAAGAACAATGCATCTATACATCAAGTGCTGAATATTGAAGAGTGTTGGCTATTAAAGATGATAAAATAAAGGAAATTGATATATTTTGGTAACTTAAAACGTCATGAAAGTTTGGAGAGAACACTAATGGAGGGGTATATGCATGGGAAGAGAGGAAGAGGAAGGCTAAAGAGAAGATGGGTGCAGGATGTGGCGGATGATCTCCAGATGGGTGTATCAGACGCGGGAAATCTTGCTTGTGATCGAGCAGATTTCCGGAGGGTTGTTATGGTAGCGAAGTTCTGCAAAGCACATGCTACTGAATGAATGAATGAATGAAGGCCGTCTGCTGCCAAATCGCCAGTAGCTATGTTTCGATATGCAGGAACACGAATATTATTGATGTTATGTTACACATTCAACAACAGCAGTAAAATGCAGATGTTGACAGCGATGTCCTGTAAAAAGGATCACCCCCCCCCCCCAAAAAAAAAAAAAAGAAGTCACCCATTGGCTCATATTTTCTAAATGGCACTCATTTAGATTTCTTCAAGTCTATCTGAAGTTGGGTGTTGTCCGCTCACATGTATCACGTCTTCCTTTTGTAGGATTCTCCTCTACATTAACGGCGGAGTGTTAAAATCGACCTGGACTACGAGGTCAACCCAGCCTAAAATGAGTACCAGAAACTGTGTAGGGCAGTAAAGGTGTCCGGCGTTGTATGACCACATCACCCATGAAATACAGTTTGCTTTTATGAAATATGAGGCTCGCATTATATGCCTAATACTGCTCAAGGTGTGTCAGTGAGTCTTTTACTTTACTTTACTTTCCTTTACTTTACTTTACTTTACTTTACTTTACTTTACTTTACTTTACTTTACTTTACTTTAAGGTGATCACCGTGCCGATGTGATTAATTCGCATGCCTCGAGCTCCGAAGGTTGAGTTCGTTTCTCGACTTTGTCATTCGACTCATGAGTGCCATTTTCTCGGAGACTTCTGTAATCGTAGGTGGAGCTATTTAGTTCGTGCTCTCTGCAATGCCTTTGATGTCATCGTCATTATCATCATGTACCATGCCGACAAGCGTAGGCGGTCATGTTTCGCCATCTCACACGATCACCAGAGTCGTGGATCAGCTCTGTGTTCTTGTCTCGACCATACAACGTGGCTAATCCATCCAAGTGTTTACTTCACTGCTCTCCCCTTGTTCTCTTCCCCTCGATCTTGCCAGTTGTCACCAAGTTCTCCAGTTTATTTCTTCTCATAACGCGATCAGAAAATGTTGACTGTCTACGTCTAATTTCTTCATTACTGTAGTTTGAGTGAGTGAGTTAGTGAGTGTGAATGAGAGACAGAACGAGTGAGCGTGAGAGTGAATGAGTGAGTGGGAGAGTGAATGAGTGAGCGGGAGAGTGAATGAGTGAACGGGAAAGTGAATGAGTGAGCGGGAGAGTGAATGAGTGAGCGTGAGAGTGAATGCGTGAGAGTGAATGAATGAGCGTGAGAGTGAATGTGTGTGTGTGTGTGAGAGAGAGAGAGATAGAGAGAGATAGATAGATAGATAGATAGATAGATCGATAGATAGATAGATAGAGAGAGAGAGACAGAGAGAGAGAGAGAGAGAGAGAGAGAGAGAGAGAGAGAGAGAGAGAGAGAGAGAGAGAGAGAGCATCACTATTTTTACGTCACATAATTTTATGTACACATTTTTCTCCATGTTTAACATTTTTATGAGACTGCTCATGACAAGTGTCAGTGTATGTGTGTGAGTAAAGTGTGGGAGTTTGTTCATACTAATTTCAATACTAACGTGAGACATTTTGTATGTGTCTAGATGTGAGGAAGTGTGAGTGTATGTGGAGGATGTGTGTGAGGGTGGGGGTGTGTGGGTGGGGGTATGCATTTGGATGGGTTGGGGTGTGTGGGTTTTGGTGGGTAGTAGTATTTGTGGGTGTTGGTGGGATGTGTGGATGGATGTGTTGGGGTGAAAGTAGGGGTGTTGGAATGGGTGTGGGGGATGTGTGTATGGGTGGAGGATATGTGTATGGGACGGATGCAGGGGATGTGTGTTTATGTGGGTGGAGATGTGTGGATGGTTTGAGGAAGTATGTGTGGGAGGCGGGGTTGTCTGGGTAGGGGATTGTGTTGGGTGGATTTGGGATGGAATGGCGGGTGGGGAGAAGTGTATGGTGTGTGGGTTTGAGATATGTGTGCGGTGTGTTGGTGGGGGATGTGTGAATGATGTGTGGGTGGATTGTATGTTTGTGGTGGTATGGGTGGAGGATAGTGTGTGGTGTGGGGGATGTGTGTGATGGGTGCGGGGAATGTGCGTATGGGTGGGGTATATGTGTGGGTGAGCAGGGGATTGTGGTGGTTGGGGGAAGTATGTGGGGGAGTGTGGGTGGGAGATGTGTGTGTGTGGGTGGGGAATGTATGGGTGGGGGTGTGTGAGTGGCTTAGGGATGTGTAGGTGGGTGAGGGAGTTGTATGTGTCGGGGTGGGATGTGTGAGTGGGTGGAGGATGTGTGTGGGGGTAGGGGTATTGTGATCGAGAGATGTTTGGTTGGGGGTGGGTGGGGGTGTGTGGGTGCGTAGTGGAGGATGTATGCGTGAGTAAGTGTGTGTTGGTGGACGGGTAGGGAATGCTTGTGTGGGTGGGGAGAGGTGTGTGGTGTGTTGGTTGGTGATATTGTGTGGGTGAGGTATGTGTGTGTGGGGGGGATTTTTGTGGTGTGTGAGTGGGGGTATGTGGGGTGGATGGGTAAGGGTATCTGTGTGAGTGGGAATATTGTGTGGTATCTGGGTGGGGGATATGTGTGTGGTGTGTAAGTGGGGATGTGTTGGTGAGGGATATGTGTGTGTGTGGTGTGTGGGTTGGGAATAGTGCGTGGTAGGGGGGTGTATGTGATGTGCGGGTGGGGGATTGTGTGGTGGGGGATTAGGTTAAGGCATGTGTGGGTGGGTGGAAGTTGTATGTGTGGGTGGTGGGGTGTGTGTGAGTGGATTGGGGATGTATGGGTGGTTAGGGAGATGTGTGTGAGTGGGGGGGGGGGGGAAGGGACATGTCAGTTGGTGGGGATGTGTGTGTATGGTTTGGGGATGTGTGAGTGGATGTGCGATGTGTGGGTTGGTGGGGGATTGTGTGTGTGGGTGGGGAATATGTTGTCGATGGAGATGTGGCTGGGGGGTGGGTGGTTTGAGGTGTGGGTGGGGAGAGGATGTGTGGGGTAGGATGTGGATGGGCGTGGGATATGTGGGTTGGTGGGGGAATGTTTGTGGGTGGCGAGTGTGTTTTGGTTGGGGTATCAGGTGAGGGCAGTGTGTGTGGGTGGGGGATGTGCGGGAGGGGGATGGGTCGGTTGGTGGGGTATGTATGTGTCCCTTGGTGCGCGTGTGTGTGGGTAGGTGGGGGTGTTGTGTGGGTGGGGTGATGTATGGATAGGTGGGAGATGGGCTTCATAACATTGTAATTAGCCTTGTTTATGTTTACAACATTCATTTCACAATGTTTATTTTTCTTCCTATGTAAATGTATAATGCTCTTGATGAATGAAAGACGAGTGATTGGAAGCGCCGAATGTAAGACGGGCCTGCGCGCCCAATTTGTGACCCTAATAAAGTTGATTGTATTTGAATTGATTTGATTTCTCTAATCGGTTTACGGTTTTCATTTTGTTTCCTGTAGGATTTGGTACCTTTGACAGGCTTTCTGCGGGAAAAAAACAACATCGAGTCATCTGGAATAACATCCGATGCAACGAAGACAATCCCCTCGTCTTAGAACCCTCTTTAAACTTGACTTGACTTCACTTCATTCACTTAACTTGACTTACATGGCTTAACTAGAATCAATCCGTGTTTTATTATATGGCTTGTTAGAATACTAGACGCGACAGTAAATTAGTCTTTTAAATGACTATATGTAAATAAGACGAGCAAAATATGCACTAAAATATGTTGCTCACGGAAGGATTTGATTAGAGATGGGCTCATGATAAATATGTGTGTATTATTATTATTATTTTAACCGTATGAGTGCCGAAGGATAACCTATCGCCGAATGTGACTTCCCATTCGGACAGAAGGACGATGTATGACCTTGCTAGGGCCATCGTGTTATTTGTTTTGTTTCCTGGTATCTTCAACAATGTCAATGTTCAATGAACGGAATTTACATTATAACACTTGTTCATTTAATCGTACACCATGTCTACTATTTGTTTCGCACTGAACCAGTTTACACCTAAATAATGGACACTACGATTCCTGCCAAGTAGGTCAGGGAAATCCAGATAAGGCAGCAGAACTTTAATATTTAAATACAGACGTAATATTATGTGAAGGTACATTCTGTACTACTGTAAGAAATGCGAGACAGGTAATGTGTTTAATGGTATATTTATTGTTCATGATGTTATTAATTGCTAACTAACAGGAGATATATATCACATATATACGCTCGCATGCGCTCGCAGACACACGCACATACACACACAACATTATGAAAGTAACTTAAGAGGCAAGTAGAACTAATTTTGTAAATGACAAAAGACTACTAGGGAGGGCTGGCGGGGGTTGAAAACGTTTGCTTTAAAATATAACCAAGCAAGGAAAAATAAAATTAAAGATAAGGACAAAATAATGCTTTAGCCAACTGTGAGGAAATCAAACTCTTCTAGAAGAGGTATGACGCGATGTGGGGACGGCTACAGGGAGTCCGAATTACAGGCTTACTTCCTGTCAACTATGAACATCTCCAGAATTTAACGGATTAAGCGTCAAACAGAAAGTAGATTTTTATCAAACATAAATGGATGGCGGAAGATGGGAAGTAAGGGCATGTCACAGTTATGACTTAAAAGTTGTTAATATGATTGCAAACATGTTTCCTTTGCTGTAATGTAAAATGCTTGCAATTCTTCTGACTAATTTTTGCAAAATTATCCAAGTAGATGTGAATGTGCATGTCTCTCTGGCCCAGAGTTTACACGACTTTCTCCGTTATCTCGTTTATCCCGGAAGGGTCTCGCAGCGCGCGAGAATTGGAATCGGTTCTACCCGCGCTGGTGACTTGTGGGATAAATGAGCCGGCCGCTCAGAAAGCAATGCCAAACTACTGAGCGTAATCATGCCAAGAAATCAACAATCAGCTGAAAGATGCTGATGTTGACAGCTATGTCCTGTAAAGGATACGCAAAACATTTTACAGATATGCATGTGGATTAATGTCTGCGATCTGCCCAGACCTTAATCTGTGTCGGGCGATTCCAATAGGTTGATGACTGTTCTCGGTTGCATATAATTCAATCCATCCTTTTTCCAATAGTCCTCTTCCTCTTTCAACACATGGTCCTCGAATCCCCCACCCCCCCCCCCCCCCCCCCCCGGGTCAGACAATTTAAATGTAGTATTGTCAGCTGCCACCTGTCCTTTAATTTTAGCTAAAACATGTTCTATGGGATTTAAATGAGAATGGTACGGCGGAAGGCTCAAGCACATATGGCCATGCTCTTCTATCAATTTGTAGATTTGATATTTCTTGCCTTTTTGCGCCTGATTTTCAAGGGACAATAATTCCAGCTTGAAATAAATTTCTGGAAATGGTATGTTTCCCCTTCAGAGCCATATATGTATTGCTTCCTTTGTGTTCGATGCCGTAGGTATTTTATCTTCTTGAGCAACAACATTTTGAGTTCAGTCGCGGTTCCAATATCATAACAACGGGTCGTCCGCATTCTTCTCCGTTCCTGTGCCAGTGAATATCACATAAAATGTTCCTCAGTGCCTCATGTCAAAATTGGAAAAGACAGGAGTCTCGACAAACAACAGCCCGCTCAGGCACACTGTGCATAATGCAGCCACCAGAATGTCACCACAAAAGTCTACAAAGAGACATACCGTTCATCCTTGATGGAAGTGGCAGTAACTTTTCCAATCAGATGTTCACCTACAAAGAATCGATGTTTCTAGATGTTGGTGTTCCGTTTCTAGATGTTTTCTAGCCAGCCACGCAATTTTATCTCCGAAATGCAGTCCACGCAACAAAACAACCTCAAGAGATGTAAAAAAACAACAACATTTCACTGTATATAATGCCGTTGCCAGATTGCCAACACAAAAGTCCTCTACGAAAATACAGTTAATCATCGATGGAAACGACAGTCATTAGAAAGCAATGCGAAAAACCGGTAACTTCTGCGACACAACCAGCCGTCATGCATGCCTATATTTATAGATGTTATTGTTCCATTTTCCGAGCATGCAGTTCACGCCACACCACCTCAGACAGATGTAAAAAAAACATTTCACTACACATAATGCCGTCTCCAGAATGTCAAAACAACAGTCCTCCACGAAACATAGTTCATCGTCAAAGGAAGCGGCAGTGACGCAGAAGAACAGCAGCCACACATTTCTGCATAAGTGCCACAACGCAACTCCCGCAATTATCAAATTGGCAACGTCAACGTTGAAGCAATAATAAGCTCACGTGAACTATCGAACTGTAATGCGAAGAATCAACCGACGCCATCCTAAACAACAGTACTCACACATTCTTTTAATGATGCGCTGGATCAATACAATGGATTCATCGAGAAAAATGAATTGTCCCTTTTAACACAGGGACGGCATTCACACAAATATTTACGACTCTATCCCAGTAATGTCCGACTGTAGTTAGGAGCTCAATCTATCTCGCTGTTCTCATTTTCACAGATTGTCTAGGTGTTCCCTGCCTTCAGGTCCTCTGCTCGATATTGACACTTTCCTCGTTAGACATCCTCCACCTGATAGTCCTCAACCAAGCTTTGCCCTCTCACAACCAAATCTCCAAACGAACACGGGCTTCACACAATATGTCCCCGCCTCAGACCAATTCCCCGAAGATCTCCTGTTGTCCTCTTACGTCACCCTGACGTTTTTGTTCTTCACCCACAGTTTCCTAGCTTCTTGTGGGGTTTTCCCTATATGATTTTCTACCGCCTTTTCCGATGACGTCATTCTGTCTAAACGCCATGTGGCAATAAGGCACAAAAACCGGTCAATTCTGGGACATGCGAATGCGAAAGGAAAATGCGAATGCAAACGGTGGCCACGAGCATAAATACTCCAGAGGCCTTACTGCCTATCCATAATTAGACAAAACGGTCTGTCTAGGAATGGAAGCACTGTATTCTTGAGCCAATCGCTAAATACACTGCCATTCATCTCATTTATGATAATCCCTATTGTCTGTATGTTTTGAGAGGAAAACGATTCCAGCATTTTGTAGTAAGTTATTATGAGTACTACCAGCATGGGCTATGACCAAACGCTGTCCTTTACTACTAGGCACATATCGCTTTATTTTTCCATCCACTTATTGTCATTACGTATCATTTGTGTGGTGCGCATTGACTCAGGTTTCATCCAAATATACTATGTCATAATTTGTTTGCGCATTTCCCTTGTGTCACGTAGGTATCTGCTTCTCATGGCTCCTAAATGCGGCTGCTCGCAAATAATATTTTTACCTCCCTTGTACTTTCTAAAAGTGAAGCGTAATGGCCTTATAATTTCCCACAACGTTTTTTTGGATAGCCCTATGTCGTTCTTTTTCAACGAAACCCTAAGTTTTCTTAGTCACTGTTTCTTTGGCATCCCGCATTTTCATAATAGCTCGCCTTATGACATCCTTGTCAAAGCTGTCTATAATTACATTTCTACCCACCGTTTGCTTATTGCGTAATGATTTTATTCCAGATTCTTTCATCCATCGACGAAATGACTGTTTACTCAAACCCAATGCAGGCACTGTTCTTTTCTCGGGATTTGTAATGGTATAAAACACTTTCCTGCGATCAACTTCTTGAAAAAAATATGTGAACAACTTCATAGCGATGTTTTGAAGTATACAATATTTCACACTCAATCCCATTCAACAATATTCACTCATTCAAATGTTTGCGATAAATGGTAAGATGTATAAAATAATCACATTTCATGAAAGCACCCACATTATTGATGACACGTCTGAACACTCCAATTTAAAGCACGAGGTTCTTGCCATGAGGTCATTCTCGTTCTGCTCGAAAAATTCCACTATTGAAAACTGATATTTTTATGTGAAGATGTAATACATTTAATAATATGGACTTCATCTCGGACCCGTAAATTATATACCGCATATAAGCAAACATTGAAATCTGCTGTACAATCTCCAGAACAAAAATGTGCTGAATCTCATCATGGTCCTTCAGTTGGTTACTGAGATATGGATTGTTATATTGGGACAAATAAATGTGAATGGACTATACACTGGGATAGACAATACAGGCGGCTGAAGAAATGAAATATTATGGAGAAGAGAATTGAAGACGGAGATGACAAATATAGAGAGGACATGGAGCTGCACACAACAGTTACATATAGGACTGCTTGGCGGTAGTTGGTTGCAGGCTTATGTTCCAATAGGAAACAAAGAGCTGAAAAATAAGAATACAGCTATTGCTACAAAACATTTTATTTGTTTACTAAGTAATCCATCATTGAAACATGTTTTCTTTCTTACTCATGACTGCAGATTAGTGACAATACTATGTGTGTTTTCGGTCTGGCCTCTGGGGTCAGTGGCGGATATTGATGTACCTATCACCAGCCACTGGAGTGGTGGGTTTCAAGGCGAAGTCTGCTTTGACGCTACTGTTGCGCTGCATGGCTGGAAGATCACACTGACCTTTGATCAACCTATTACAAGTTTAGAGGTAAGATTAACTATTTCAACGTGTTTCAAGTTTAGATGTAAGTTTAATTCTTTCAACTTATTTCAGGTTCAGATGCACATTTAATCATTTCAACCTATTTCAAGTTTAGAGGTACGTTTAACACGTTCAGTTTATCTCAAGTATATGGACAATTTTGACGCTTTCAACATATCTCAAGTATATGGGTAAGTTTAACGCTTTCATCCTATTTCAAGTACAGTATATGGGTAAATTTAACTCTTTCAACCAATTTCAAGTCTAGGGATAAGGTTAACCCTTTGAAATCCAGAGGTAAGTCTAACGCTTTTAATCTCAGAAGCGCTCGCAGAAGATGTCTAAGCGGGAAATAACCACTATAAAAATAATAATGAATTCATTATTTTCAAACAAGCTAATACACCTCAGAAGTGACCAGCGGGGAAGCCAGATTTCTGTAGTATTGTCTGACCAAATATTAAAAGTACGAGAACACATTACGCAACAGTTGGGATTCATGGGCAGTACAAACCACAAATCAAACGTTGCTTGGATATGAATGAGCCAGTACTCTCTTTAAACAATAATCGCCTTCAAATTAATATCCGAATTGCGCCTGACTCGGTCAAGGGATTATTAATCTGATCAATGTTATGGTACCTAATATAACTTCTCTTATGAGATTGAACGGGGGCGGGGTTATGGTATAATGGAAAGTGAAAGATTTAAGCCAAAAATTTATGCATTGAGGTGTAGGTATTGTCTTCTTCTTCTGCTCTGTATCGCCCGTTGGAGATTGGCCCTCAAGCAACTCATGCAAAGCCGTCCCGTCATTTGTTATTTCCTCCATACAAATAAAGTCCTCCTGTTGGACTGGTAGTGCATAGTTCCGTTGCCCAACTACTGAGTTGGAGAGACACTGTGAGCTGTGAATTTCGCATGGAGTGCTTTTAATCTCTCCGTGGTTATTTGTATTGTGAAATGCATGTTCAGAAAAATGGCGGCCGGTCAATAGCTGAACTAACTGGGTTATGCAGTAATGTGTAGCTGCTGGTTTTCCAATAACTGCCGCTTCCATCGTCGATGAACTGCATTTTTTGTGGCTGACTTTTGTGTTTGTATTATGCATAGTATACCTGTGCGGACTGTTGATTTATTGAGACTCCTGTCTTTTCCACTTTTCACATGTAACAGGGGGGTTGTTCATACTAGTTTCAGTGATTATGTGAGGCAGCATGTAAGTGTCTAGATGTAAGGATGTGTGTGTATGGGTGGTTACGTGGGGGATCTGTTTGTGTGTGTGTGTGTGTGTGTGTGTGGGGAATGTGTGTGTGTGTGTGTGTGGGTGATGTATGTGTGGAGGGGTTGTAAGTAGGCTATGTATGTGTGTGTGAGTAACGGATGTTGTGTGGTTGGGGAATGGTTAGGTGAATGGTTGGAAGTGTGTGGGTGTTGGCGGGTGGGGTTATGTTGGTGGGAAATGTGGGTGGTTGGGTGGGTGGGTGGATGAGGGATGTGTTGGTGAATGGATGTGTGGGAGATGTGTGTGGATTGAGGGATGGGTGTGGCTGATGGGTATGGGCATGTGAGTGTGGGTGGGGAATATGTCTTTGTGGATGGAGGTGTGTGTGTGTGGGTGGTGGATGTATGTGTAGGTGGCGAGGGTGCTTGTATGTGAGGCATGTGTGGGTGGGTGGGTGATGGGTGGTCAGATGTGTGTGTGGTTGAGGGATGTGTGGGTGGGGATGTGATTGTGGCATGTGTATGGGGGACAAATGTGTGGGTGGGGGTGTGTATGGGTGTGATGTTGTGTGAGTGGGGATATGTGTGTGGTTGAGGGGTGTCTAGGTGGGTGGGGGAGGTGTGATTCGGTGTGGGATGTGTGGGTGGGAAATGGATGTATGTGAGGGTGGGGTATGTATGTTTGGCTGGATGGTTGGGGTGTGAGAGTGTGGGTGGTTAGATGGGAGATGTATGTGTTGATCGGTAGGTTAGGGATGTTCGGGTGTGAGTAATTGAGGGATGAGTACGTGAGCAGATGGATGTGTGTGGGGAATGTGTGAATGCGTGATGGAGTGTGTGTGTGAGTGGGAAGATGTGTGAGGGTGGGGAATGTGTGTGGCTGTATATGCTTGTGGTGGGTGTGTGTGTGGTGCGAGGTGTGTGTTTGTGGATTGGAGCTGTGTTGTTGGGTAGTGGATGTGTGTGTAGGGGGATTGTGTATGTGTGGGGAGATGTGTGGTTAAGGGGTGTGTGGTTAAGCGATGGTGATTGGGGGTGGGTGAGTGGAGGATGTGTAGGTGAGTGGAGGATGTGTGGGTGGGTGAGTGTATATAAGTTTGGGGATGGATGAGGGATGTGTGTGTGTGTAGGGGGGTCGGGATATGTGGGTGGGTTGTTGGAGATTGTGTGGGTGGGAATGTGTGCAAGTGGGGAAATGTGGGTGGGTGAGGGTGTTGTGTGTTGGTAAGTGCTGGATGTGTGGGTTGGCGGTGACATGTGTTAGTTGGGGATGTGTGTGGGTGGATGGTGTAGTATATGTGGATGGGTGATTTTTGATGGGTGAAGGATGTGTGTGTGTGGGTGGTGAGATGTGTGTAGGTGGGGGATGTGTGGCTGCGTATCCAATTTGTTACTCTTTGAAAATAAAATATATTCGTACGTTCGTTCGTTCGTTCGTTCGTTCGTTCGTTCTCTGTCTCTAATTCTCTTCTCAATATTGTTTTATCTCCCTTTAATTGGTTTGCCATGTGTGTTCCGGAGTACGAACTTTCTAGTTATACTATTATCACTTGTTTTTTCTTTGTGGGTACTTCCCAGCGCCAGCGTCTTTTCCTCACTTCTTGATTTGCTGGGATCTGTCAAATCCTTTCCCAAAGTTCCGCAAAAAACAGACTTAGTATCCATAACACAAAATAGTAACATTACTTACTGTGAACTGAGTACAGTAAAGAACAATATATACATTATTCATAGGTATCTCCAAATTAGTGCGCGTAATTTCTTCAACCTGTAACCTGAGCTGACGTTGCTCGATTCACGGTGGACTGTTTAGATGTGCGAGAGAAATGCAAAAATGGATGTTTGGGTGCAGATGGTTGAGTTGAATTACAAAAAAGGAAAGAGAGAAAAATAAATAAATAAATAAATAAATAAATAAATAAATAAAGAAAGAAAGAAAGAAAGAAAGAAAGAAAAATGATGCTTGAGCTAATAATTATGTAATATAACACAGGCTTTTACAGCAGACGTGGGCGAGAAACAAGAGGGCGGAAAAGTGTTTGTCCTGACCAGCAAAGATTACAACGCCAACGAAGATGTTGGAGATCATCTTTGCGTCTCTTTCATGGGGCACGGTAAGAGTTATAGAGATGCTGACTGCAATATTATGAAATAATATCAACTACTTTTTCATGAC
>JACEFZ010015896.1:0-40000 GCA_014155875.1 Cepaea nemoralis
ATGGTGTTCTATATTGATGATGTCGATAATTGTTGGTGTATAGGTTTTGCTAGGTTTATTCCTGTTGATCGATTTGATTATGTGTTAATTACTTGAGTGCGAACACACATAGTCATAATTAATCCAAGTAGTTAGCCATTCTGGGATATTCTTTTGAATAAGTCAGCAAAAACTTAAAAATGGAAAGGGCGACTTTACAAGATCAGTCATAGCCCCGCTTTTATAGCTTTCCACATTCGCCTCTGCCGCCTCGTATTTCCCCACACGAGATTAATTTCTCATCTTCCTCTGATATTCCCCATGAATTTCATCATTTTCTTAGAATTGGTTCTATGTAACATGCAATAATTCTTTTTCTAATTACAAAGACTTATTGCATAAAACGTTCTTCGTTTCGTAGAATGCAGTTTTTGCTTGCCCTGTTCGGCTATCACTCTGTAATGTTTAGCGTTTTTCTTCTCTATCCAAATCTTCAACATTCGTCAAACACACCACAACTCCACTGCCCCAAGTGTCTTCATGTCATTACTCATTGCCCTCATTGTCTTGGCTCTGCGTGGCGGTCTTGTGTCTCTCTACCCCTTTGGACTTGATGTTCTTGTAGTCTAGTCAAAGTTGCAGAATCACATCTATCCCTTTATTCATTTACTCGCCTATCCTACATGTCAGCTGACAATATGTCAGCCTGGTCCGCTGCTCCTCCGTTCCCGACGGAAACCTAGATCCGCAAGCTTATATGCTCGTTGGTTTACTCCTACACCAGCAACATGACACATATTTGTGAATAGTCATGTTAGATACTCATTGTGGATGTGTTGTGCGAACAGTATCGGATAATATGACTGAAGGCGTATTACACATATGATGCTTGACTCATATTTTCACATGACTGAAGGCGTATTACACATATGAAGCTGGACTCATATTTTCACATGACTGAAGACGTATTACACATATGAAGCTGGACCCATATCTTCACATGACTGAAGACGTATTACACATATGACTGCCGGACCCATATATTCACATGACTGAAGGCGTATTACACATATGCTGCCGGACCCATATATTCACATGACTGAAGGCGTATTACACATATGCTGCTGGACCCATATATTCACATGACTGAAGGCGTATTACACATATGCTGCCGGACCCATATATTCACATGACTGAAGGCGTGTTACACATATGCTGCCGGACCCATATATTCACATGACTGAAGGCGTATTACACATATGCTGCTGGACCCATATATTCACATGACTGAAGGCGTGTTACACATATGCTGCTGGACCCATATATTCACATGACTGAAGGCGTGTTACACATATGATGCTGGACCCATATTTTCACATGACTGAAGGCGTGTTACACATATGATGCTGCATCCATATTTTCACATGACTGAAGGCGTGTTACACATATGATGCTGGATCCATATTTTCACATGACTGAAGGCGTATTACACATATGATGCTGGACCCATATTTTCACATGACTGAAGGCGTAGTTACACATATGCTGCGGACCCATATATTCACATGACTGAAGGCGTATTACACATATGCTGCTGGACCCATATATTCACATGACTGAAGGCGTATTACACATATGCTGCTGGACCCATATATTCACATGACTGAAGGCGTGTTACACATATGCTGCTGGGCCCATATATTCACATGACTGAAGGCGTATTACACATATGCTGCTGGACCCATATATTCACATGACTGAAGGCGTAGTTACACATATGCTGCTGGACCCATATATTCACATGACTGAAGGCGTAGTTACACATATGCTGCTGGACCCATATATTCACATGACTGAAGGCGTGTTACACATATGCTGCTGGACCCATATATTCACATGACTGAAGGCGTAGTTACACATATGCTGCTGGACCCATATATTCACATGACTGAAGGCGTAGTTACACATATGCTGCTGGACCCATATATTCACATGACTGAAGACGTATTACACATATGATGCTTGACTCATATTTTCACATGACTGAAGACGTATTACAAATATGATGCTGGACCCATATTTTCACATGACTGAAGGCGTATTACACATATGATTCATTCATTCATTCATTCAGTTGTATGTCCTTTGCAGAACCTCGCTCCCATAACAACCTTCCGGAAAGCTTCTCGATCACAAGCAAGATGTCCCGCGTCTGATACACCCATCTGGAGATCATCCGCCACATCCTGCACCCATCTTCTCTTTGGCCTTCCTCTTCCTCTCTTCCCAGGCATATACCCTTCCATTATTGTTCTCTCCAAACTTCGTGACGTTTCAAGTGACCAAAATACTTCAATTTTCTTTGTTTTATCGTCTTTAATAGCCATTCCTCCTCAATATTCAACTCTTGAAGTATGGATGCATTTGTTCTTTTCTTTACCCAAGATATTCTTAGAACTCGTCTATAACATTTATATTCAAAGGCGTTTATGCGCTGTTCAGCTGGTTTAGTAAGTGTCCATGTCTCACAGGCGTATGTTGCAATGGGAAAGATGCATGCTCTTAAAAATCTAATTTTTGTAGTTCCGTCTGTCCCACTCCATAATTTATTCATCTGTTTTAGTCTTTGAAGAGCAATGGGCAGTCGCCGTTTAATTTCTTTCATTGTGTCACCGTTATTGGTAATCAATGACCCAAGATATTCAAAATTTGCCACCACCTCCAATTTTCCCCCATTAATGTATATTTCTTTCTCCATAGTAGTTTTATCTGTATGCATTATCTTTGTTTTTGCTATGTTAAGATATAAGTTGTGATTTTCACTATTCAATTGGGTTGAGGCTATTAGGTTTTCTATGCCATTCTGTGTTGTGGATAGTAATACTGTATCATCAGCATATCGAATCTCTGGTATGTCATGACCGCCGATATTTAGGGCATCATATAGCTCCCTGTTTATATCATCTCTTACATTTCTCATTATATTTTCGGCGTACAGGTTAAACAAATAGGGTGAAAGCACGCAGCCCTGACGGACTCCTTGCTTGATGTCAAACCAATCTGATGTCTCGCCATCTATTCTAACTGCTGCTTGTTAATCTAGATGTAGCATTTTTATGAGATGTACTACATGTGATGGGAAGCCCATATTCCTCATGATTTCCCAAAGTTTATGATGTTGTACACAGTCAAATGCCTTTGAATAATCCACAAAACATGAGAATAGGTTTACATTAAATTCTCTGCACTTCTCTATTATTAAACGCATTTTGAATATGTGATCTCTTGTTTCTCTTCCTTGTCTAAATCCAGCTTGAACCACGTTAATCTCTTCTTCCATTTTCTTACGAAGTCTTCGCATTATGACTTTCAGTAGATTTTTACTTTACACATATGATGCTTGACTCATATTTTCACATGACTGAAGGCGTATTACACATATGATGCTGGACCCATATTTTCACATGACTGAAGGCGTATTACACATATGAAGCTGGACTCATATTTTCACATGACTGAAGACGTATTACACATATGAAGCTGGACTCATATTTTCACATGATTGAAAACGTATTACACATATGTTGATGGACCCATATTTGCACCGATCAATCGGCACTTGGTGGTTGGTGTGGGAAAATGTCACATTGGCCGCATTTACTTCCCAAGATATGTCCTGGTGTCGCGATATCACTGTAGATTAACAATCAGATGATACAGATAACAAAGACAGTCTGATTCGCAGCTACAAGTTGTTTATTCCTGGAGGCGGAGAGATTAAAGCGGTACAGCCGTCTTTGAAAGTTCCCCACAAGACAGAAGATTGTAGGCCTGTTGTTGTGGCCCGATCGGGAAAATGCAGGAAACACGCTAGCTGTGTTGGTTGTCATAACAAGGGAGACAACTTTTGCATTGGTTGAGCAAGGGAGAGAGAATTATTCTGAAAGAGTTAATTTCCCTTGATGACGCCTGTGTTGACATCAAAGAAACATCACTAAAACAATCCAAGGCTGTTTGACAAAAAATGACTTGTTTACAGTTAGTGTAGACAAGAAAGTTGACTTGAGTTTACGTGTTTCGTTACCGCAGTTATGAATTCTGAGAGCATCTACCGTGTTAGATTTACTTAAAGTTAAATAACATGTGTCTTTATGGCAAATTGTAGAGGCCATCCAGGAGTAATGCGGTGTTTCATAAGGTACTCTATATAGTGTATTTAGGCAAAATCAATATAGACAGCCTTGTTAAAACTAGCTAGGGTGAGGAAATAATTAGCTCTGCTAGTTGAGAATAGGATAGTGAAGTAAGAATTAGCTCTGCTAGTGAGAACAGTGTAGTGGGGTGATATTTGGGGAGATTGAGGATGGGTTGGGAGATGGGGGAAATGTCCAATAGTGGGATCTTCCAGTGGGGAGCCTACTGGGGTTCTGCACTCTGTCTATTGGTCTTACCTTGTCTTAACCTGATTCAGATTGAGGTGATGAGCCACTCTGATCCATGACAGAGTTTAGTTCGCTGATAAATATCTGAGCGAGGCCGTAGGCCTACACACAGCTAGTAGGGATCAGTATCAGGCGGCCTTCACCAGATGTGGTCTCTTTCTTTAACAGGTTCCCTAACAGTTACGAGGAAGCTCTACACTGGGTTTGATAGAGGTCAACTCTCATTAAGAAGAACATCAAATGAACATTCACTTTATTTTATAAGATGAAAAATACACAGAGGAAAGTGTAGTCAGCACTGTTTATGCTGGGCATAGGATCCAGAGGGTCCATACGAAACTGGCTCAGTTGAGCAAAACATTATAAACGATTCATTTACAATAGGGATTCATCCAGGTTAGGTGATACTCGTTTCTTCACCCAGGTTAGGTGATACTCGTTTCTTCACCACATATCACCGACCACTAGTGAATAGAAAAGAACATTGAACATGGCGTTCTCGTGGAATAATTTAGTCCAGTGAAGAAGTACTTTAGAACCATTTCTGTGTGACAACCTAGAACAATGGATTAGAACAAGTGTGAGACCTGTGACATTGAAACCTAGTTTTCCCGGTACAGAGATCCGTACTTATCTGAGTCATAGGGACCTTAGTCTTTACCGTGAGTGACAGATCCATGATTAATGTTAAACGATAACTATTTTCGGAGGATCATACATCTAGTCGACCAAGTAGATACCGGAGAAAGTCAACGTCTGGAAGAAGAGACGCATCAATGTGTGAGGTCTTCATGTGCTAAGCTATCATGCTGTGGCGTACCCTTGCTATGATGAGGATCTGACTTGGCTCCGAATAACTGGTCTAATTCTACATCATTTCATTGGCACCTTTCCGTCTTGACAGACGATAGTTTGGTACATTGTGCTTTAAAAAGGCTTAATAACTACGATCCATGGCGGTGGCGAGTGTGGCTGGTAAGGCCAATTCTTGCTGCAAATGTTTGCCCACAGTAGGTGCATGTGAAAACATGGTCATTTCCACCATTTTGCACCATCTTACGTCTCTCACGCTCTGTGTGTGCTTTATCTGCAATCATTTTCTCCTTTGTCTTTATTCAATTTCTGATATTTGCCCTCCATGCAACACGTTCAGCGGCGACGTGCTCCCAATGTGCATTATCAATGCCTGTATCAATCATGTCCCGCTTACACACATCTTTGTATCGTAGTAGAGGCCGACACTGAGATCTCCTACCCGTCTGTAATTCACCAAAAAAGATGTCCTTTGGTATTCTACCATCATCCATCCTCCTAACGTGTCCTATCCATCTAAGTCTACGAAGACTGAGCATGGAATACACCGTCACACAACCTGATCTTTCCAATACTTCAGTATTTGTGATTTTGTCTTGCCACTTAATACCATCCGTTAGTGGGGTAGGGGTATCCCCTATCAAAGGAGATGTAAGACGCCTCCTTTCCTCCGTTAGTCTACGGGACACCCTTGGGCAAGGTGGAGTACCCGTTTAGCCCCCCGATCAGGGTTACGTGAAGCCATGGAAGCAGGTGGTGGATGGAGTGTGAGAGCAGCCGACAGATTGTTGTTGGTTATGGTCTTGCACTCTGCGGCTATAGGCAGATGATCTCATCAGTAGAGACAATGGCTATGGCCACCGACTAGTACAGTCACTGCCCAGAAGGAAAGCAACGGCAAACTACCTTCTGCAAAACTTGCCAAGAAACCATAACAACCTGAAAGAAAACATAATAAGAAAGAGATCTGGTGGCGAGACCCCCAGGCCAGGCAGATCAGATAACACTGGGGAAGAGTGTGACGCAGGGACCAGTACTAGTAATCGTGATGACGGAGTTAATCCTGACTGTGTTACCAAGGAAATCCCCTGTGTCAGACTAAGAAACAGAGTGAGAATGGCAACGTGGAATGTGAGAAGTTTGTATGAGGGAAAGCTTAAAGTAGTGTGTGATGAGATTGAGAGGTTAAACATTCACATTTTAGGAATTAGTGAACATCGCTGGAGCGGCAAGGGACATTTTACAACTGAAAATGGAAGTATTTTCATTTATTCTGGTAGAGATGTCGGAGGCCAGAGTGGAGTGGCATTTTGTTTAGATAAGACAACTGCAAAAGCTTTAATGGGATATAATCCAGTTAGTGATAGAATCCTTACTATTAGACTTAAAGGCCGTCCAAAAAACACAACTCTCATACAGATATATGCACCTACTTCAGCGGAGGAGGACGATTTGAAGATTTTACAACACACTACAAGACACATTAAATAAGATTGGTCATAATGATATAGCAATAATAATGGGAGATTTTAATGCAAAAGTAGGTGCAGGAAGAGCTGAAAATGAGAGACACGTTTTAGGAAAATTTGGATTAGGAAATAGAAATGATGCAGGTGACAAATTAATTGAATTTTGCACAGAAAATGAGTTAACGATAGCCAACACACTTTTTAAATAACATCCAAGAAGACTCTTCACATGGAAGTCTCCAGACAGTTTTACCAAAAATCAGATAGATTATATTTTAATACAAAGAAGATGGAGATCAAGCATAACATCTGCAAAAACCCTACGAAGTGCAGACTGTGATACAGATCATCAGTTATTAGAAGCAGATCTGAAATTAAAACTCAAAAAGCTTACCCGAGGACCAAGGCCACTTCGTTTTGATCTCACAAAAATACCGGACGCATACAACATAGAAGTTAGGAATCGCTTTGGGGTCTTGATGTCTGTACAAGAAGAAATGACACCTGATGAACTGGCAGTACAAGCTAGAGATATCTTGATAACTGCAGCCAAAGATTTCATTCCGACCAAGAAAAAGCAACTTAAGCCATGGATTACATCAGACACGTTAGAATTAATAAAACAACGAAGGGAGCTGAAACAGAAAGGAGATGAATCCGATAGCAGGATGAAGTATAAATCTTTAACTCGAGAAATAAGAAAGAACACAAGAAAGGACAAAAATCAATATATACAAGATTGCTGTACCAGAATAGAGCAATATCATAAGGCTGGAAGAGATTATGAAATGTTCAAGGAAATGAAGTTATTGACAAGAAATGTTCAACCTCAATTGAATGTTATCTGTGACAAGATGGGAAATACCTTAACAGAATCTAGACAAATTCTAGAAAGATGGCAGGAGTACTGCAGTGGAATGTATGATATGAGTGACAGTGAGGATATGAATGAGATACATGAGCCAATGACAGCAGAGACAGAACCTGAACCCTCATTAGATGAAATTGCTTGGGCTATAAGGAACCTGAAGAATGGTAAATCACCTGGATGTG
Organism: Cepaea nemoralis; assembly: GCA_014155875.1. Classification (NCBI taxonomy): domain Eukaryota; kingdom Metazoa; phylum Mollusca; class Gastropoda; order Stylommatophora; family Helicidae; genus Cepaea; species Cepaea nemoralis. The sequence goes on from JACEFZ010015896.1 coordinate 7,757, forward strand.
ATGAGATACCAGCTGAACTAATTAAAGCAGGAGGAGAAGAAAGCATACACATATATCATGCATTATGTACAAAGATTTGGAAATATGGTATATGGCCAAAAGATTGGAAGAGAACTATCTTCATTCCAATACCAAAAAAGGGCAACCTGAAATTATGCACCAACTATAGAACTGTTGCCCTGATAAGTCATGCAAGTAAAATTCTACTAAAAGTCATAATGCGAAGACTTAGTAAGAAAATGGAAGAAGAGATTAACGTAGTTCAAGCTGGATTTAGACAAGGAAGAGGAACAAGAGATCACATATTCAACATGCGTTTAATAATAGAGAAGTGCAGAGAATTTAATGTAAACCTATTCTCATGTTTTGTGGATTATTCAAAGGCATTTGACTGTGTACAGCATCAGAAACTTTGGGAAATCATGAGGAATATGGGCTTTCCTTCACATGTAGTACATCTCATAAAAATGCTATATCTAGACCAACAAGCAGCAGTTAGAATAGATGGCGAGACATCAGATTGGTTTGACATCAAGCAAGGAGTCCGTCAGGGCTGCGTGCTGTCACCCTATTTGTTTAACCTGTATGCCGAAAATATAATGAGAAATGTAAGAGATGATATAAACAGGGAGCCATATGATGCCCTAAATATCGGCGGTCATGACATACCAGAGATTCGATATGCTGATGATACAGTATTACTATCCACAACACAGAATGGCATAGAAAACCTAATAGCCTCAACACAATTGAATAGTGAAAATCACAACTTATATCTTAACATAGCAAAAACTAAGATAATGCATACAGATAAAACTACTATGGAGAAAGAAATATATATTAATGGGAGAAAATTGGAGGTGGTGGAAAATTTTGAATATCTTGGGTCATTGATTACGAATAATGGTGACACAATGAAAGAAATTAAACGGCGACTATCCATTGCTCTTCAAAGACTAAAACAGATGAATAAATTATGGTGTGGGACAGACAGAACTACAAAAATTAGATTTTTAAGAGCATGCATCTTTCCCATTGCAACATACGCCTGTGAGACATGGACACTTACTAAACAAGCTGAACAGCGCATACATGCCTTTGAATATAAATGTTATAGACGAGTTCTAAGAATATCTTGGGTAAAGAAAAGAACAAATGCATCCATACTTCAAGAGTTGAATATTGAGGAGGGATGGCTATTAAAGACGATAAAACAAAGAAAATTGAAGTATTTTGGTCACTTGAAACGTCACGACAGTTTGGAGAGAACAATAATGGAAGGGTATATGCCTGGGAAGAGAGGAAGAGGAAGGCCAAAGAGAAGATGGGTGCAGGATGTGGCGGATGATCTCCAGATGGGTGTATCAGACGCGGGACATCTTGCTTGTGATCGAGAAGTTTTCCGGAAGGTTGTTATGGGAGCGAGGTTCTGCAAAGGACATGCTACTGAATGAATGAATGAACTTATTACCAAGTATTCTTCGCAGACACAGCATATGAAAGCTTTTTAAACGTTTCTCTTGGTGTGAGTAAGTTGTCTAGGTTTCACTTGCATGTAAAGAAGGGTACTAAGGAACACAGGCTTGGTAGACGAGGACTTTTGTTTTGGCAGTAAGCTTCCTGTTCTCCCAGACTCTTTTTGCTAACATGTTCATTGTTGTGGCTGCCTAACCAATCCTGATGTTGATTTCCTGATCTAGGGATAATTTGCTATTTACCTCTGATCCTAGATACGTAAAATGGTCTACTATCTTCCAGTTCGGCGTCAGTCAATACAGATTGAAGGTACCCCATGTGAACCTTGTGACATAATCTGTGTCTTCTTTTTGTTAATTGTTAAACCAAATTCAGAACAAGCATTGGAGAATGCAAATAGTAGTTGTTATAATTCTTCCTCAGTGTGGGTCGTCATTGCAGCATCATCCGCAAAAAGCAACTCTCTGATTAGTACCCTCTTAACTTTGATCTTGGTCTTCAATCTCTGAGCATTATAGAGGCTGCCATCTGAGCGCGAGTGAATGTATATACCGGCATCCTGATCTTCATTGGCACCTTTCCGTCTTGACAGTTTGGTACATTTCCACCATTGTGCACCATCTGAAAAGTATGTCCCAAAGAGGGTGGGGGATAGTACACAACCTTGCTTTACTCCACACTTGATTTCAAACTCTTCTGAAGATGCACCATCAAATTTGATTATACCCTTCATGCCTGCGTGGAACGATTCCACAATAGACATAAGTGTTGGTTTATTCTTTATTGCTTTGAACAGACCCTCACGACTGATCAAATCAAATGCTTTTGTGATCTCAATGAAGGCAATAAACAGTGGCTGATTTTGTTCCCGGCATTTTTCTTGCATCTGTCGCAATGAGAATATCATATGAATGGTAGATCGGTTCTGACGGAAGCCGCACTGTGATTCGGGGTAGACTTGATCTCCCAGGACTTGAAGTCTGCGCAGGATAATTCTGGCAAATACTTTCCCAACAATACACAGAAGTGAGACACTCCCATAGTTGTTACAGTCGCTCCGATCTCCCTTGTTCTTGGACACCGTTATGATGTTTGAATCTTTGAAATCCTGTGGGACTTGTCCTTCTCGCCAGCATAGCTCTATTAGCTGGTGGATCTGTAGAGCGAGTGTGTCTTGCCCACTCCTGATTACCTCTATTGGAATCCCATTCCTTACCTGGAGTCTTGCCAGATGCAAGCTCATTTATAGCACACTTAACTTCTGTTATGGTGGGAAGTGTGTCCAGGTGGTCAAGAGTTGGTAGAGCCTCTATGGCGTTGAGGGCATCATCCGCTAGCTTGGAGCTTGGTCTCACTTGAGTAAAGCTCTAAATAGTGCTCGACCCATCTATCCATCTGCTGTTTCTTATCAGTGATGATTTCTCCAGTCAAGGTTTTCAGCGGTGCACTTCTTTTGATCATTGGACCACAGGCTTTCTTTATCCCTTCATACATGCTTCTGATGTTTCCCTTATCACTTGCGATTTGAATGGACTCACATAACTTGATCCAATAGTCATTCGCCTGGCAGCCTTTTGTACATCCTTCCTCGCTTGCTTCAGCTCACTCAGAGTGTTACGCGTTGGTCTTTCCTTGTTTCTTAAGAGAGCTATCTTCTTTTTATCAATCAAGGGCTGCAGTATCTGGCTTTTTGCCGCAAACCAGTCCTGCCTCTTATGATCCACAGTGCCGTAAACCCCTACCGCTGTTTTATAAATAGTTTCCATAAGTTTACTCCATTTATCATTTACTATACAATTTTCTGATGTATCATGGAAAGCGTCTTCAAGTTGCTGTTGAAATTCAAAGCACTTTCCAGGATCGTGAGTGTTAATAATATTAATCCTGGGGCTAGACTTGTGTTTAGCTGTGTAGATTCTCTTTGGTCTCAGTCTAACCCTTGCAACAACCAAAGAATGATCTGTATCACAGTCAGCACTGTGGTAACTTCGAGTTAATGATGTATGGTTCAGATGTTGTCTCCGTGTGATAATGAAGTCTAGCTGATGCCAATGGCCGGATCTTGGATGTTTCCATGTGACCTTATGCATTTCTTTTGTTTTAAAATAAGGAGTTTGTAATACATAGGTCATTACTAGTGCAATGCTCCAGCAGCCTTTGCCCATTATCATTCATGTGACCGATGTTGTATTTTCCAAGGCACACTGGCCATGAACTCGAGTCCTTGCCCACACGAGCATTGAAATCACCGAGCATATAAATGTAGTCGGAATTTGGAAGTGCCTTGATCGCAGAGTCTAGCTGCTCATAGAACGTATCCTTCACATCATCAGAGGAAGCGAGTGTCGGTGCATATGCAGTGAGAATGGTGGCAAATCCACAAGAGGTTGCCAAGCGCAGTGATAATAATCTTTCATTATCTCCAGCTGGGATATCAATCATTCCCAGTAGCGAATTCTTCACTGCAAAGCCCACACCATGTTTCCTTTTTTCTGCCTGCCCTCTTCCCTTCCAAAAAAAAGGTGCAATTGTTTTCCCTGAGTGACCCTTCCTCAGCGAGGCGAGTCTCCTGCAGGCCAGCAATATCAATGTTAAGACGATTGAGTTCAGCATCAATCACAGCCGTTGTTCTCACATCGTCAATATTTGTCAAGTCAGTGGAAAATCCTGGACACATGGTTCTCACATTCCAGGTTGAAGCCGTAGCTTGAGGTTTCTATTATTCTTTTTATTAGTACCTGGTGCATTGGTTTTACAGCCTGCGATTCAGATTTTGTCCTAGCCCCAAGCACCCATTGAAGCAGGCAGGCAGTGGCGGATCAGCACCCAATTGGCCGGGGGCTGCCCAGCTTGAGGCGGACGGTAGCTGATCAGTGACACCTGTAGGTGTCTCCCACCGTCAGAGGCAACGCGTGGCGCCCCATTCTACGCCAACTGACAAGGACTTATAACCCGTAACAGTTGCCTCTCGCTTTGATTCCGAGACCGGTTAAGACCAGGGATGGAGTTATTGCCTCTCCATAGCACAAAGCCTAATTCTATATACACCTTAGAATATTCGACACACATTCTACACATTACACACACACACTTCTCACACACATACTCTTTGCTTTAATAAATTATTTTGTATTTATTTGTTAAAGCTAGAGTTGTTGAGTATGCTGCGTTGGGGAAGAGTGAGAGGGGGCATGATCCAGGGGTGAGTGAGAGTAAGAAAGGGGTGTCTACAGACTGAAGGAGTTTTGTGGACGGATTCTGGTGGTTTCTCTAGGATAATAATATTGGGGTAATAAAAATGTGGGTGTTGATTCCCCTCCCTCCAGGGACGACACTAAAGTAATAAAGGATTACTACGACACCTGGTGACCATTGTAGTATGAGTCGACCTGGGAGACCAGATGAATTGTCATTGCCCACCTCGGTGTGACTTCGAGCTCATGCCCACGGGCTGGCAGGCAGGCGTCTAGTCAATACGTTACCGCGGGACCTGTTAGACCAGTGGTTCTCAACCTTTTTTTGGCCCGTGCCCCCCCCCCCCCCCCTCACCATATTTTCAGAACGTCATTTCCCCCCTCCCCCTTTCTATAAAAAAATTGTCCCGTGCTCCCCTTCACCGTATTTTCAGAACGTCATTCCCCCCCCCCCCTTTCATATTTCCTATCTAAAAATCCCCCCACCCCTACACAGTATACGTAAAGATGGAAGGTAAGTTTAATTGCATATACTAATACAAGTCTAGACATCCACATAAAACATGATTTGTGGGTCTACTTACTTTATAAAATGAATTTTAGAAGGATGAGACGTACATAAAAGTAAAGTATGAAGGGAAAAACAATATCAAGTAATCGGTTCTTGTATTAACGCGATCTTGAAATGGTCTTCGGAAACCCTAAAAGTCCCCCCTGGGGGGGGGGGGGGAATTCCCCACCGGTTGAGAACCACTGTGTTAGACCGATAGAGAAGTTAGTTGGGCAGTTTGATCTCATGGCATTGAGGAACGTAAGTGTACAGAATCAACACAATGCAGAAGACCGTGGGCAGATACAATCACCGGCGCTCCACGGCATGAACTATAAGAGGTCTTGCACTGGTCTTGCAACAACCAGTGAAAAGTCCCAATATTAAAGGCATCAGTTGCAGTCTGACTATGTGTCCCTGCTGGGCTTTCCTCGGAGTGCAGAGTGTCTGTCAGTTTATATCATCTGTGTTTAAATTCACTAAGAGTAACCATGGTCTTGCAATCTGTGTTTAAATTCACTAAGAGTAACCATGGTCTTGCATGTTAACGTGCACGTGTTTATGGCATCAAAAGAGTCTGCGAGGCTGATAATTGAATCTCAGTAAACACACAATTTCAATTGGAAGCTCGACGAAAGGAATAACCCAGAACACGCGGATGTTTTGACAAAAATCTTTATCAACGAACAAAATGACAAACCAAAAATCAATAAAACGTCTTCATTTGGACGATGGCTTGTAGTTCACAATTAAATTATGTGTAGTGGATAAAATGAAATAGTAGAGTAGCATATTAAACTGTCCAATTTGTATAATATTAAAGTGTATCATTATTGTTTTATTAATGTAATGACATTTATGACAAACCAGGAGAATCGAAAACAGACTGGATACTGAGAATCGTCTCCTTGATAGCTGACAAACTGAACGAACGTGACAAACTATGGCAGGACACATTTACAGAGTTGAAACAAGAAGTCTCCTTGATATCTGGAAATCTGAACGGAAGTGATAAGCTATGGCAGGATAAACTTACAGAGTTGAAACAAGAAGTCTCCTTGATATCTGACAATCTGAACGAACGTGATAAGCTATGGCAGGATAAACTTACAGAGTTGAAACAAGAAGTCTCCTTGATATCTGACAATCTGAACGAACGTGATAAGCTATGGCAGGATAAACTTACAGAGTTGAAACAAGAAGTCTCCTTGATATCTGGAAATCTGAACGGACGTGATAAGCTATGGCAGGACAAATTTACAGAGTTGAAACAAGAAGTCGACTCTCTCCCGAAGAAGGTTTACGATATAATTCGAAATGGGACACTGGGTCAGGTAATGTCTTTCTAATAGTGTTTCATTTCACATATTGATACCAATGTTGAAATGTACCAGATGATAAGGTCAAATACTATATAATGGGATAATCAATGCAGTGAGAGAACTAGAAATAATGAATAAGAATGATCTTGACTGTTGCATTATATGGCCATATAAATGTAACAATAAGATTATGCTTGTCCAGAATTTTACATACCATTTTTGTTTCATTGTATACAGAATAACTGAATGCGAACAAAAGGTCATGGTGAGAGACTACGAAGAAACAACAAATACAAATTGAAAACAATGTGTTCCATTGGTTAATGTAAACACAGAGTCCTCATATAGTTTGCTGCACAATTTATTGTATGGCACATTTAATAATAAATTGTGCAAGATATTGTTTGCAGCTTTCGTGTTGAAACAAAGACAATCTCGTGTACTATACCATATACGTCACAATCATGTCTAGCTTCGTGAATATAAATAATGACCGCACATTTCACCACTGAGACAAAAAGCAAATTAACATTTACCGCACATTTCACCACTGAGACAAAAAACAAATGAACATTTACCGCACATTTCATTACTGAGACAAACAGCAAATGAACATTTACCGCACATTTCATTACTGACACAAACAGCAAATGAACATTTACCGCACATTTCATTACTAAGACAAAAAGCAAATGAACATTTACCGAACATTACACCACTGAGACAAACAGCAAATGAACATTTACCGCACATTTCATTACAGAGACAAACAGCAAATGAACATTTACCGCACATTTCACCACTGAGATAAACAGCAAATGAACATTTACCGCACATTTCATTACTGAGACAAACAGCAAATGAACATTTACCGCACATTTCATTACTAAGACAAAAAGCAAATGAATATTTAGCGAACATTTCACCACTGAGACAAACAGCAAATGAACATTTACCGCACCTTATGTGTATCAGATATATGGTGCTGGTTCCATACTTGTATAAATAAAGTATCGCTAAAAGAACCATAGTCAATACTTTACCTCCAATGACATGTCCTAATTCAGGCCGGGTCGACCTCTGAGACCAGATAATTTTTACTCAGTCCCCTCCAACCCGGGAATTCGAACACCTGACAGCCTGGACTGACAGGAAAGTGTGCTAGTCACTGCGTGGCTCTAGAGAAACAGTGACGTCTGATATATTGGACAGCACGTCTGCAATCTATATAGTCAACGGACCTATTGGACAGCACGTCAGGAATATAAATAGAAGTCATCTATGACACATAGACACCACATTTCTACCGCTATTATATATTTCTGAGCTTGCCCGCTTCTCGTTCATGCCCTACACACATACAGCAGTACATGTCTACATAGCACTAAACCTCACTGTTTTTTTGCATGTAATTGACAAATTGTTATCAGTAAGTATACTCTTCATATTGCAATATTCTACCTTTGCCATGGCGAAGCTAAACTGTCGGCGCTACCAACAGACAAGATAATCAGTCTGTTGGAAAACGAGCTGGGAAGACACAGCATCAATCAGCTGCGCAGGACACATGAGGGAGTAGTGGTCTCCCTCAACAACAACCCAAAGACCACAGCACTTATGAAGAAGATAACACAAGATGAGAAAGCCGACATCAAGCTTCACCGCGGCATCTTATTGGAAGCCAGCAGACACAACATGATGAAACGATGGGTCATCAAACGAGTCAAGACCCATCTCACCAACGACCAGATCAGGGAGTTGCTGACAAGGGAAAACCACAAACTCAAGATCACCAGTGCCGAGAGGATCATCGGAAAGAACAACATCCCCTCTACTGTCGTCGTCGTAGCATCAGAGGACCGATTGATCCCTCAGTACATCAGATGGGAAAAGAGAGACCAAGTACCAGAGCACTACATCCCGAGGGTGCTGCAATGTTCTAATTGCCAGAAGTTTTGGCACACCCGGGCCACTTGCAAAAGTGAGGTGGAGGTGTGCAGGTTCTGCGCAGGACCTCATCCATACAGCCAGTGCCAGCATGCAAAGATCGACAAGAACTTCAGGAGGCCTAACACTAACAGAAAGTGCACCAACTGCCTCGTCAACCACGGCGCCAGGTACCTCGGCTGCCCCTGCCACCAAGACAGTAAGGAAGCTATGAAGATCGCCATCAAGACTAACCTGCCCTATAAAGAGGCTAGGAGGCAGTACGAGACCACCAATCGACTCACCAAAAGTGACAAAGCACAACTGGAAGGCCAACTGAAGGACCTGCGATCAAAGTTCACCAGCATGGAGGAAGAAAAAGACAAGACGCAAGAAATACAAATAACAGCCGCTCAGCGCATCCTGGACGAAACGAAGCAAGTCCAGCAGAAGATTGAGCGGGATGTCGCTCGAATGGCTGCTATACAGGCTGAGACAGAAGAAAGGCTATCATGCAGGGAAGAGGAAAAACGCAAGAAGCAAGACAAACAGATAACGGACGTTCAGCGCATCCTCAACGAAATGAAGCAAGTTCAGCAGAAGATAGAACAGAATGTCGCTCGAATGGCAGCCATAAAGGCTGAGACGGATGAACAGCTATCCAACGTACAAGATGTGAAACGATGCACAGAAGAAACTATGGAAAAGATACTTGAACTGCTCAAGACCCAGACAGCCACACCCGAACCAGAGGATACAAGAGCATAAACAGACGAAGATGCAACAGAGGAAGAACGATATCGCTCACCACCAAAACCCGACTGGCGAAAGCCGAGAAGATTCGAAGGCAACTCACGACGGGGAAATAGGAGGAACACCAGGAGAGACGACAACTGGTAAAACTCCCTGAAGGAAACAGCACCATATGACGGGGTGGGTACCCAATTACTCCAGGCCTCAACAAGTGCGCGACTCTGTCCAGACATGAAAAACCTCATCAAGAAGGAAACGAATGCAACTAACCCATCAGAAGCTGATAACAAGCAGTCCAAAGTACGAAAGACAAACTACAAGCTGACCATAAGCACCCTACATAGCCAAGTCGGTAAACGAAGGCTGAAAGGGGGTACTCGTACCAAGAATTGGAATTGGAATTACTATTCTCAGCATTTCACAATGAATGAATTATCAAGAAACGAGAAGTAGGCGATAAGCTATACTAGAACACGATAACAAGTAACAGAATGAAAGCTGCGGCTAAAACCTTCATCAGCACCGAAAAAAGCAAACACAAACCGCCACAACTACAATTTTCAAAAAGTGTTTCCTAACCAGCGTCAGCGTGTTATCCTTACGTCTTCATTCACTGAAATGTTTTATGCTCATTCCAGGATTTACACACTGGTGTTCACATCACGACACTATTCTGCAGTACTGATGTAACTTCTTTAATATTCTAAGTTTGTTACAAAATGTAATTTTGTTTTATTTCCATAAATTTCCGTGTGCTGTGAAATCTTCACTTGCCTTTGAATCTCATTTTACTATCTTTATCTTTTCTCCCGTCTTTGTCTAAACATCTACCTAAATACATTATGTGTATGATTCCATCTCTGGAAGTGAGCTTTCACCAGAGGAAATCGAGTTATCATTTGCGTGATTTATTCTTATTACCTTTGTCTTTTCTTTATGAATCTTTAGACCTAATTGCAGTGACATCGTATCACGTGATGTTAGATTATTGTACAACTGATTTCATTTGTAAGCCAGGACAATATCGTTACCCAAGTCCAGATCATCTTGCTAGGCTGTCGCATACTGAAAATAGTAAAGGGGAAAACAATAGAGTAACACATATGAACTATTTGATCACGTGAATAAAACTCACAGTAACACACAATCATAAACTGAGTCTAGCGAATAAATGTCATGTTGACAAAGAGACTGGAACAGATGAAAAGATCAGCGTAAGAATGCATATGGTTTGATGAGCTGTTATAGCAAATAGGATATGTGAGTTAACATAAATTAATTTTAGCACCAAAATTAGAATATTCGTCTGTAACTGTAAATCAGTACTACATTATGATCAGAAACATTAAGAACAACGAAGACAATCACTAATTGGTTGCTGCATACAATCGAATAACTGCAATGGTAGGACAGAATCGCCAATGTAGAGCTCGTGGAGAGAACTACACAAATACCAATGAACCAGGAGGTGAAACAATGACCCTGGCGCTGGATATTACATACATTGACAAGACCCGAAAATTGTATAAATAGAATGTCCTTTGTCCAGAAGCCACGGAGGCAAGAGACACAGATAAAGACCTAAAACACACTGAGAAGAGAAGTAAATACAGAAATGAATAATATGGGGAAGGCATGGACACAGCTGGGATAGCTAAAGATAGGCGGGCTTGGGCTGAGTTGGTTGAGGGGCTATGCTCAAATGGGGGATAACGGTTAAAAGAAAGAAGGCGAATAAATGACGCACTAACACAGTTCGACTGTGTTGTAGGGTATAGTGTTGTGAAGCATAGTGTTGTGAAGCATAGTGTTGTGAGGCACAGTGTTGTGAGGCATAGTGTTGTGAGGCATAGTGTTGTGAGGCATACTGTTGTGAGGCATAGTGTTGTGATGCACAGTGTTGTGAAGCATACTGTTGTGAGGCATAGTGTTGTGAGGCACAGTGTTGTGAAGTATACTGTTGTGAGGCATAGTGTTGTGAAACGTAGTGTTGTGAGGCATAGTGTTGTGAGGCATACTGTTGTGAGGCATAGTGTTGTGAGGCATAGGGTTGTGAGGCACAGTGTTGTGAGGCATAGGGTTGTGAGGCACAGTGTTGTGAGGCACAGTGTTGCGAGGCATAGTGTTGTGAGGTATAGGGTTGTGAGGCATACTGTTGTGAGACGTAGTGTTGTGAGGCATAGTGTTGTGAGGCACAGTGTTGTAAGGCATACTGTTGTGAGACGTAGTGTTGTGAGGCATAGTGTTGTGAGGCATACTGTTGTGAGGCATACTGTTGTGAGGCATACTGTTGTGAGGCATAGTGTTGTGAGGCACAGTGTTGTGAGGCATACTGTTGTGAGACGTAGTGTTGTGAGGCATAGTGTTGTGAGGCATAGTGTTATGAGGTATAGTGTTGTGAGGTATAGTGTTGTGAGACATAGTGTTGTGAGGCATATTGTTTGAGTTTTGATTTATTATTTCCACTCATCATCTGCATACCTTTTATTGTCTGAATTGTGTATTGCCTGTAGTCTCTCACAGTCAGTCGTGTCATCGCAACAATTGAGACTTCATAACAGGTTCAGTTGACAGCGATCTAAGGACTTTGAAAACATAAGTGTACGAAAAGGAGAAGCAGCAACTCAGCAACAGCAGAATAAGGAGGAGTAGGATGGAGTAAAGAGGGTGAAGAAAGAGGGAAAGAGGAAGAAGAAAATATGTTAAAGAAGAAGCAGAAAAAGAATTTAAAGAAGAAGAAGAAAAGAAGTTAAAGAAGAAGAAGAAGAAGAAGAAGAAGAAGAAGAAGACTTTATTATTATTATTATTCTTATTATTATTATTGTTATTATTATTATTATTATTATTATTATTATTATTATTATTATTATTATTATTAAATATTACAGGATGTGTGCGCTTTGGCCATTCGTAATTGTCACGAATTGACAGCCTTTACTTCCCAGAAGAATCCCGTTGATTGTGATCTTTCCCAGAGGGGTAAAATTACAACCTCCTGACAATTACCGGATTTTACCAAGCTATTGCATGGAATCCTGACCGAAGACCAAGTACAAGGACCTATCCAGAGTATCCTTCGATTATGGAAATGGGACGTCTTTATGCAGATGCAGGACAACCCACTGCCACAAGGAATATTGGAAACCTTTAGGCAGATACAGAACGGAGAGTGCTTAGGCATTATTCTGGGATGTACGGCGTGCTTTGACAAAAGATTTCTGGCAGAAACATTTTTTTAGGGGGAAGCTCTGTCACGAATTGGCAGCCTTTACTTCCCAGAACAATTTTCGGTTCACTTTTGATGAACCATGTAGAGATATTACAGAACAAGGAATGAAATTCTCTATCATAAAGAATGCTGGGGAAAGGAGAAATAGACCCAGAATTGATAATAACACCACACAGTTATGCAGTGTTAAATGAACCGCGACTGTGAGTGGAAATTAAAACTGCCCAGGTCTGACACAAGCAACCTGGAGCTATAAACATGCCAAGTCCAGCCATTCACACAGACTCAACAGAGTGTGAACAGACCTTGTAAAACTGATCCTAAACTTGACTAGAGGCTAGTAACTCCTGTAGACAGGTAGAAAGGTGGGGTGTTAGAAGGATAATAAACCATTCGGACTGGATTCAGAAATTAGGTGTTGGATGTCTGGCAGAGGCAATTAACACTGGGCCTGTGGACTTTGTACCAGACACTGGAGAGCAAACTGTGAAACTGATCTGGGGCTGGCAACTCAAAACCATCCAGGTGTGACACTATGGTGATGGTTAGGGGTTCAGAAAGCATTATGACTGCCAGGGGGAGATAAGTCAGCCTGCATGGGAAAAGAGGCGTGAACTGGCCCCACACTTGAATTGAATTAATTACCTTAGGAGGTCAGCAGGTTTCTGTCATACCAGACAGAAAGGTGCCAAGGAGATAATTGCAATTAACGTCAGGGGGAGATAAGAAGAATTTATGAATGGAATTTCTGGGAGATAAGTGTCTACTGCTAGGCTAGGCATAAAAATTCCATGCTAGACCTTTTTCCTTTAGATTAAGTCTGACTTCAGAACAGGTAGGCAGCCAGCTCAATGTTTGTGGTCATATGTATGATTCTTATGTTGCTAGATTTCACTAGGAGAATTATTTCTTAGTAACTAGTCAGTCTATATCTGATCTAGGTTATCGCAAGAACTATCATTGTCGTAGGTTACTTGAGTGTTCTTTCTAAGTTCTGTGTTCAATATCATTGTGCTTCATGTATTACTCTTCTGAGAAGGAGAAACTTGTGAAAGGCAGGTCTTGTCTAGATATACTTGAGGTGTCGTAGCAGATGCTTGCCATTTCTTTCTAAACTAGACTAGTCTCCTTTTTGGTGTGTGCATTTGTTGTACAGAATATAGTCAACTGACTATTTATTTAATTCTTACAACAGCGGTAACTAAGTGGTGATTAAACCGGGCAGCGCAGCAAATATGGCTGGTCTGTGTGGTCACTTCAATTAGACTTGTTGTATATCTCATTTTGTAGCTATACAATATTAGTACTCATTAATAATGCCTGATGCTATTATGTTGAGTATCATTAGATGTCCATCTTGAAGTAATATAATGTTTATGGATATGTTGGATGTATGTATGTGTAATTTCATATGAATATACGATGCTAGTAATATGCTTCGTACATATTCTTTTTGTGTATATACGTCTCATTTCGTATACATACAAACTAACTAGTGCAGTATGCTATGATGTTAAAGTATCATAATATGTCTAGTTTAATCAATATGTTTATGTGTATTGGATGTTTGATATATTGATTTGTCATATGCAAACCTACCAATATGAAGTGTTATGCTATTGTCTGCGCATTGGCACATTGACCAACGATTGTGTGGGAAGCAGAGGTGTAATGGTACAGACATTACCCACAATTGGTATAGGGTATATGGTGCTAAACTTTCTCAGTGTATTGTGGGCGTGCGTTCACGGTAACGCATGGGAACCTGGCACAGCTACTGATCACGGCATGTAAGCCCGGATGACCCGGTATTATTATAATACCATTACCGATCCTGTGAGCTGCTAAACCAACTTTGGACGGAGCGGCTGTACGACACAGAATTTCTGTATTAGCGACATGAACATGGGGCGGCAGAAATGTAATCATTACAGGCGTGTGAGACAATTGAAAAGCCCGACCCCGACTTCTGACAGATTGGGCTTCTCGTACGGTATTTGAATTCGGACTTCTCGCTTTCAATAGACTCCGGTACTAGACCCTAGACATACGATTTTAAAAGTTAACTCTTGTAATCTTCAGTCATCAAAATAGACTATCATCAGATGTAGCTAATTTTAGTTGAGGAAGTTACAGAGTATAGATATAACTTTTCAAAAGTGTATAACAGATAAGAACTTATGAGAAAACTACCTCATCTATCATTTATGGATAAGTATTTTAATTCTTATCATTTAGTGTATCATTCATCATTTAATTATAACTGATCACTTTAATCATAATTACATTGATGTGTGTGATGATTTAACTGCTTGATTGATTTGCCATTTTATGCTTACTTATGCCATTTTCATTATGACATGTATGCAGTGCATTTGAATATTTATTTAATTAAATACTATTGATTACTGTGTAGTATATCTCTCACCCTTACTTCACTGCGGTCGCCAGAAACTACTTGAATATTACTTTCAGTTGTCTTTCACTGCTGAGGCTAAACTCTACACATTGGTTTAGGTTCTGCTGTCAGTGGTTAACTCTTGTCTTTCTAGCTTAGCTCTGAATTTGATAGATACATAGGAGCTTACATGAATATAGCCATTAGCAAATATGGACTCACCTTCCCAGGATCTAGATTATCTGAAGGCGCGAACAGATTACTTAGAGTCCACGAGAAGGTTAGGCATAATAGAGGGCTTAACAGGAGAACAATTAGAAATATACATCAGAGACGAGATGCAAGAGTGGGACATGGCGGAGGAACAGATGAATAAAGCAATTGATGAGTTATTTGAAGCAAAAGAGCGTAGCAAAACTGAAGAAGCAGAGATTAATAAAAAGCATATGGAAGTAGTCAATGCAGAGAAGCTAACCTTTCTAGCGGAACATAAGGTAGGAGATATGGATGCTCACCCAACCAGGAAGGAAGGGACATCTTTGCCACCCACCGCGGAATCAGAGTTAGTGGACCGGGAACTACAGGTTCTCATTCGACCCAGTCCTAAACTGGAAAAGAGGGAAGAAGAAACGTGCCAAGGGCACTTCAAAGCAGTCACAAACGTGATAACTGTTTGCACCACGGAAATTGTGGTTTAACTGCAGTACAGGACCTTCAGGGAAACCACTTAACTTCTACGAGAAATGAATCTCGAGAGAAAGAGGAACTGAAGACAAACTTTAATGAGGTCGCAGGTGGAGACCTAGCCGATTCTCACATTCCCTTCTGTTCACAGAATCACGAAGTGGAATTACATCTGACTGAAATAGGGAGGAATGGAAGTAACTGAATCCCAGGTGAATTTCATTACTGCAACGCGGGAAGAATCACTAATGATCAGTTCAGATAATTTGCCTACTAACAGTTACCCAGAGGACAACTGTTCGTACCACAAGATATGTGGTTTAACTGGTCCGCCAGTACAAGACTCCCAGGAATCTCATTTTACTTCAACGAGAGGTGAAACTCAAGAGGAAGATGACCTGAGGACATCTTTTAAGGAGGTCGGAGATCGAGAGGTAACCGACTCTTGTATTCCCTTCAGCTTAGGAAAGCAAGAAGTGGGATTAAATTTGACTGACAGAGGGATGAAGGACGACCCGGAACCCCTTGTGATCTTTGAGGCTGCAGCTCAGGAAAAGACACTAGACATCAGTTCAAATGATTTACGTAATGTGATGGATTGCTTAGACACCAGCCCACCACAGGATTTACCTCAACTGGACTTAGCCCATGAAAGCACGACCAGAGAGGAACATCCAGACAAGGAAACATTTCCAGTTGTTATCGCGGAGTATACCAGTTCGGAGACTCAGGAAACACAGGGAATTGTCATGAGCCAGAATATGGACTCTGATATTGTGCAGACAACATTGTCTGTAGTTGCTAAAGAAGAAAATTCTTTGCACAAGATGGAGGAAGAAACGCCTATCATCTCATTAGCTGAAGTTATCAGGGAATTCCAGCAACAGGGACCTGAAGTAACAGAAGTCAAGAGTGGTTTGGAATCAACACTCTTAGGACTCAATCTACCCTTCAGTCAGGTCGATTTGATAGGAGTAGATCAGCTATTTGTGGATACTTATTCAAAAGTAACTCCACTTTATCGCCCTGGAGTAACTATGTTATTTCTCAAGGCAGGACAACTTGGCACACTAAATTTCCAATTTCTAGCACGGTTTGTACAAGAAACTCTAATGCAGAGAAACTCAGCCCGTTAACTGATTATCAGGGGAAGAAACCGCGACACCGAGGAGGGAAGATTGTTACGCCCGACTTTGAAGGAGGAAAGCGCCAGTTGAATTTATATCATGGGACCATGATGTGTAACATTATTCCTTTCAAAAGGAAGCTATTGATGGATCAGTTAATGGATCTATAATGGATGGAGGAAAATCACGGAGACAAGCTTTGCTGTGGCCAGCTTATGCAAGACCTCACTACGGGTACATCCTCGGCTGAAAGGAGTAAATCACGTGAGTGAATGGTGTAAAACAATTGCTGCCCAGAGGCGTAGAAGAATCCCGTTGATTGTGATCTTTCCCAGAGGGTAAAATTACAACCTCCTGACAATTACCGGATTTTACCAAGCTATTGCATGGAATCCTGGCCGAAGACCAAGTACAAGGACCTATCCAGAGTATCCTTCGATTATGGAAATGGGACGTCTTTATGCAGATGCAGGACAACCCACTGCCACAAGGAATATTGGAAACCTTTAGGCAGATACAGAACGGAGAGTGCTTAGGCATTATTCTGGGATGTACGGCGTGCTTTGACAAAAGATTTCTGGCAGAAACTTTTTTTTAGGGGGAAGCTCTGTCACGAATTGGCAGCCTTTACTTCCCAGAACAAATTTCGGTTCACTTTTGATGAACCATGTAGAGATATTACAGAACAAGGAATGAAATTCTCTATCATAAAGAATGCTGGGGAAAGGAGAAATAGACCCAGAATTGATAATAACACCACACAGTTATGCAGTGTTAAATGAACCGCGACTGTGAGTGGAAATTAAAACTGCCCAGGCCTTGACACAAGCAACCTGGAGCTATAAACATGCCAAGTCCAGCCATTCACACAGACTCAACAGAGTGTGAACAGACCTTGTAAAACTGATCCTAAACTTGACTAGAGGCTAGTAACTCCTGTAGACAGGTAGAAAGGCGGGGTGTTAGAAGGATAATAAACCATTCGGACTGGATTCAGAAATTAGGTGTTGGATGTCTGGCAGAGGCAATTAACACTGGGCCTGTGGACTTTGTACCAGACACTGGAGAGCAAACTGTGAAACTGATCTGGGGCTGGCAACTCAAAACCATCCAGGTGTGACACTATGGTGATGGTTAGGGGTTCAGAAAGCATTATGACTGCCAGGGGGAGATAAGTCAGCCTGCATGGGAAAAGAGGCGTGAACTGGCCCAACACTTGAATAGAATTAATTACCTTAGGAGGTCAGCAGGTTTCTGTCATACCAGACAGAAAGGTGCCAATGAGATAATTGCAATTAACGTCAGGGGGAGATAAGAAGAATTTATGAATGGAATTTCTGGGAGATAAGTGTCTACGGCTAGGCTAGGTATAAAAACCCCATGCTAGACCTTTTTCCTTTAGATTAAGTCTGACTTCAGAACAGGTAGGCAGCCAGCTCAATGTTTGTGGTCATATGTATGATTCTTATGTTGCTAGATTTCACTAGGAGAATTATTTCTTAGTAACTAGTCAGTCTATATCTGATCTAGGTTATCGCAAGAACTATCATTGTCGTAGGTTACTTGAGTGTTCTTTCTAAGTTCTGTGTTCAATATCATTGTGCTTCATGTATTACTCTTCTGAGAAGGAGAAACTTGTGAAAGGCAGGTCTTGTCTAGATATACTTGAGGTGTCGTAGCAGATGCTTGCCATTTCTTTCTAAACTAGGCTAGTCTCCTTTTTGGTGTGTGCATTTGTTGTACAGAATATAGTCAACTGACTGTTTATTTAATTCTTACAACAGCAGTAACTAAGTGGTGATTAAACCGGGCAGCGCAGCAAATATAGCTGGTCTGTGTGGTCACTTCAATTAGACTTGTTGTATATCTCATTTTGTAGCTATACAATATTAGTACTCATTAATAATGCCTGATGCTATTATGTTGAGTATCATTAGATGTCCATCTTGAAGTAATATAATGTTTATGGATATGTTGGATGTATGTATGTGTAATTTCATATGAATATACGATGCTAGTAATATGCTTCGTACATATTATTTTTGTGTATATACGTCTCATTTCGTATACATACAAACTAACTAGTGCAGTATGCTATGATGTTAAAGTATCATAATATGTCTAGTTTAATCAATATGTTTATGTGTATTGGATGTTTGATATATTGATTTGTCATATACAAACCTACCAATATGAAGTGTTATGCTATTGTCTGCGCATTGGCACATTGGCCATCGATTTTGTGGGAAGCAGAGGTGTAATGGTACAGACATTACCCACAATTGGTATAGGGTATATGGTGCTAAACTTTCTCAGTGTATTGTGGGCGTGCGTTCACGGTAACGCATGGGAACCTGGCACAGCTACTGGTCACGGCTTGTAAGCCCGGATGACCCGGTATTATTATAATACCATTACCGATCCTGTGAGCTGCTAAACCAACTTTGGACGGAGCGGCTGTACGACACAGAATTTCTGTATTAGCGACATGGACATGGGGCGGCAGAAATGTAATCATTACAGGCGTGTGAGACAATTGAAAAGCCCGCTTACGGCGTTCGAAACACAGCTGCAGATGATTTAGGAAGCTGACCGCATTGAGCTGGTTTTCATACATTATGAGTGTCGGTCTTCAGAAAGCAAGGCAAACTACTGAACGTAAACTTGCCATGAAATCTCAAACATCCAAGCAATTCTGAGGTTGATTGTCCACGTCCTGTAAAGGATATGCAACTAACTTTTTTGTAACATAGAAAAGCCAGTGTAAAAGTATTTCCAGTGATCGTATGTTATTCTTATTTGCACCATCTCTTGTCATTTCAGCCATTGGGGGACTCGTGTTATCGGGGAATGCCACACAAAAGTGGCAGGGAGAAGTTTCTTCTGTCTGGCAAAGTTCTGGCGCTGTGTGACACCGAGACTGATGGTGGAGGTTGGGTAATCATTCAGGTAATTTATCTACGATGTCGTTGTCAAACTAGCACAGGTTAGTAGGTTTGAGAGCACTATAGCGCAATGACCTTGTGGGCAGGCGCATGTAGCGGCGTATTTGTGGGATAGTGCGGCAAACATGTCTCGAAGCTGGCAATCAGAGTGCAAATGCACAACTGGAGAAAGGCACCCGGGAGACTTCCCTGGGTATTCCTTCCTCCAGAGAGTGTCAAGATGCAAAAGAGGTCAAAATATTCTTGAAAGGGGGACACCTTCTGATGATTGGAAGCCCAGTATTCTGCTGCTCCACAGGGAAATCCACTTCGAGGCAGATTTTAAAAAGAAAAATTGACGTAGTCCCCCTTTATATAGCGACGCCTATATTATCTTTCACTTTGTACTTTATATAGAGACGCCTATATTACAGACAAGGATCCTTCACTTTGTACTTTATATAAAAGAGAAGCAACAGCTGCAGCAGGCTATAACAATATGAAATACAAACAGTTAGGTATGTGTAGCTCCTGCGAAAAGATGGTACATACTAAACAAGGACACAGTGTACATATCTTACATCAGGCTCCATAAAGGTGAACAGAGTGAAAATACCCCAAAACAAGAAACAATCAACAAATATATAATAATAAAGTAATATAATAAAAATAAGTATTATAGGACACAACAGACGACGACGTTTCGATTCTATGAATCTACTTCAGTGACAGAACAACACAAACAGACCAAAAGGAAAACACAAAATTATAAAATAATATGTAAACACAATTCCTTTGGTGTGAAAAAGGCACAAAAGTTGGGTTCAGTACAGTATTGAAAGATGCTCTTTTTCTACAAAGGTTGAGCCAAAGTTGTGCAACCATTCAGATACGAACATATGTGCTTATCTGGATGTTTATGTGATTATCTTTGATTAATCCTTATCTGGATGTTTATGTGATTATCTTTGATTAATCCTTATCTGGGTGTTTATTTCATTGTCTGTACTCAACGCTTTTATGGTGCTTTGTCTTGATTCCTGTTCTTAGAGGCGTGTGCGGGGAGATGTAGACTTCTACAGAGGCTGGGACGATTACAAGAATGGGTTTGGAACCCCAGACACCGACTTATGGATTGGAAATGACGTTATTCACGATCTCACGTCACAGGTAGTCTGAGCTTTATAACAGTTTTGTCTTCTCTGTCGTTGTAATTTTGTTTGTCATTGATAGGCATGTGATTGACCTCGTGACTAGATTTGACCTCAAGCGTAGTCCATCGCATGCTACTACTTCTAGTGCACTGCTCTGATATTTGGGTGTGGATTAGCTTTCACTTTTATCAATGTGCCGGTCTCCGTGGCGTTGAGTTGCGGAAGCAATTAGTAATGCCGCTTACCCCCGCCTCGAAACAGCAGACCGATTTGGCAGCAGACCGTGTTGCGCCGCTGGTTTTAACATGTTGGTATGGGAGCCGGTCGTTCAGAAAGCAATGGCAAACTACTGAAAGTAAAAATGTGCCAAGACATCAACAACGGCAGTAAGATGCTGGTGTTGACCGCAACGTCCTGTAAAGGATATGGAACTTAAAAAAAAAATGATCAGTCCATCGCCATAAAGCGAACCCACTCCGACTTTTAATTACTTGAGTGCTCTTATCCAATCGCCCATGTTGACCTCCGTTCGACACAGTAATGTCGGATACTTATGGACGTAATAGTAGGTCACTCACCAGGTCAGACACTCAATGGAGAATGTCGGTACTTATAGACGTGATAGTAGGTCACTCACCAGGTCAGACACTCAGTGGAGAATGTCGGTACTTATGGACGTGACAGTAGGTCACTCACCAGGTCAGACACTCAGTGGAGAATGTCGGTATTTATGGACGTACAGTAGGTCACTCACCAGGTCAGACACTCAGTGGAGAATGTCGGTACTTATGGACGTGATAGTAGGTCACTCACCAGGTCAGACACTCAGTGGAGAATGTCGGTACTTATGGACGTGATAGTAGGTCACTCACCAGGTCAGACACTCAGTGGAGAATGTCGGTATTTATGGACGTGACAGTAGGTCACTCATCAGGTCAGACACTCAGTGGAGAATGTCGGTACTTATGGACGTGATAGTAGGTCACTCACCAGGTCAGAAACTCAGTGGAGGATGTCGGTACTTATGGACGTGATAGTAGGTCACTCACCAGGTCAGAAACTCAGTGGAGGATATCGATACTTATGGACGTGATAGTAGGTCACTCACCAGGTCATACACTCAGTGGAAAATGTCGGTATTTATAGACGAGGCAGTAGATGACTCACCAGTTCAGAAACTCAGTGGAGAATGTCGGTAGTTATGAACGAGGCAGTAGGTCATACACCAGGACAGAAACTCAGGGGAGAATGTCGGTATTTATGGACGTGACAGTAGCTTACTCACTAGGTCAGACACTCAGTGGAGAATGTCGGTACTTATGGACGTGACTGTAGGTCACGCATCAGGTCAGAAACTCAGTGGAGAATGTCTGTCTTAATTGACGTAACAGCAGGTCACTCACCAGGTCAGGAACTCATTGGAGAATGTCAGTATCTATGGACGAGGCAGTATGTTACTCACCAGGTCAAAAACTCAGTGTAGAATGTCGGTATGGACTTGGCAGTAAGGTCACACAAGAGGTCAGAAACTCAGTGGAGAATTCAGTATTTATGGACGAGGCTGTAGGTCACTGACCAGGTCAGAAAGTCAGCGGAGAATGTCGGTATTTATGGGCGAAACAGTAGGTCACTCACCAGGTCAGATACTCTGTGGTGACTGCAGTATGTCGCCAGTTGACTGATTCAGTGCCGAATGATAATATATAGTTACATCTGACCTCCGTTTTTAACAGAAAGACGGCGCATCACCATACAAGGTTCATCGGATTGGTTATTTGTTTTGTTTCGTTGTATCTTATACAGCTGCAATGCTCAGTGAACGGAGATTTAAATTATAATATTTATTCATTTTGTTTTATACCATGTTTGGTCTAAACTTACATTTTGGTTGACAAAAAATGCTTCATGAAATGCTTCCAACATTGACAGAACCGCCTGGAGAAATGTGACTTTCCCAGTGAAAGTACTTTGAATGGGATTAGGGTTTCATGCCTTCAGATCAGCAGTTGCATTTACTCCAGTCTAATGTTTGTTACTTGTTAAAGAGAGCTCGCATTGCTCGATGTTGCATTCTCTATAGACGTAATCATCGGGGATAAACCGCTGTTGTACAGATAAGCGTTGTCAACCACATAATCCAGTCCACTGTATAATGTTGTAATGTCCAGCGATGTCCAACACATATTCCAGGCCACTGTATAATGTTGTAATGTTCAGCGTTGCTCCCCACATACTCCAGGCCACTGTATAATATTGTAATGTCCAGCGATGTCCAACACATATTCCAGGCCACTGTATAATGTTGTAATGTTCAGCGTTGTCCTCCACATGTTCCAGGACACTGTATAATGTTGTAATGTTCAGCGTTGACCCCCACATATTCCAGGCCACTGTATAATGTTGTAATGTTCAGCGTTATCCCCCACATAATCCAGGGCACTGTATAATGTTGTAATGTTCAGCGTTATCTTCCACTTATTCCAGGCCACTGTATAATGTTGTAATGTTCAGCGTTATCTCCCACTTATTCCAGGCCACTGTATATTGTTTTAATGTTCAGCGTTGTCCACCACATATTCCAAGCCACTGTATATTGTTGTAATGTTTAACGTTGTCCCCTATATATTCCGCGCCACTGTACAATGTTGTAATGTTCAGCGTTGTCCCCCAACTTATTCCACGCCACTGTACAATGTTGTAATGTTCAGCGTTGTCCCGCACGTATTCCAGGCTACTGTATAATGTTGTAATGTTGAGCACTCATAGAGGTCACCACTATACAACGCTGGATCAACTAGTGAATCACCGGTACACATAGAGGTCAACATTATACAACGCTGGATCAACTATTGCATCACTGGCATTCATAGAGCTCACCATTATACAACGCTGGATCAACTAGTGAATCACCGGTACACATAGAGGTCAACATTATACAACGCTGGATCAACCAGTGCACCACAGGCACGCATAGAGGTCACCATTATACAACGCTGGATCAACCAGTGCACCACTGGCACTCATAGAGGTCACCATTATACAACGCTGGATCAACCAGTGCACCACTGGCACTCATAGAGGTCACCATTATACAACGCTGGATCAACCAGTGCACCACTGGCACTCATAGAGGTCACCATTATACAACGCTGGATCAACCAGTGCACCACTGGCACTCATAGAGGTCACCATTATACAACGCTGGATCAACCAGTGCACCACTGGCACTCATAGAGGTCACCATTATACAACGCTGGATCAACAAGTTTAACACTGACACTCATAGAGGTCACCATTATACAACGCTGGATCAACTAGTGCATCACTGGCACTCATAGAGGTCAACAGGGCCGAACGGGTAAGAGCTCTCGTTCATCCGGTGTGCTGATGCTGAGGTAGTGGATTCAACCCCTACACTAGTCAGTTGAACTAAAATGTTGACTTCTCGTTATTAATCTGGGACCTAAATTATAAGTACCTCTGAAGTCAGATTATGTTCTCCTGATGGCGAGGGACACTGGTAACAGGGAAAGCTAATCCATATGCAAAAATCTGGAATAATTATTTCCAGGGAAATGTCCTGGTGCCCTTTTAAGACTGGACTGACCTGGAGAATTAATCAACTGAAGAAATTCTCAGACATTCACTACACTCGCACGGAGCAGAACTTCTGTAGCACCAACGCCGAACCTCAGAGGTCTTAGAAAACATTGCATTCGTGAACAGATCCTGTATCTCTGTGTGTTTTTCCGATGGTCGAATTTCCTTGTTATAGTTTGCGTTTTTATTCAGACTCCAGTAGTTGCTCGGCAGTAGCCAGCACACTTATTTTCGATAACATGCTTCGATGTAATATACACTGTGATATTTTCAGGGTTACAATGAACTACGGATTGAATTTGTCTACAACGGAACTAACTATTTCGCTCAATACACGAACTTTCGTGTGGCCGACGAGTCATCTAATTACCGCATTACCATTAGCGGATATTCTGGAAATGTTTACGACAGCATGAAGTATCATAATGGCGGCAGTTTCAGCACTCCTGACAGGGACAATGACCTGAGAAACGTGAGCTGTTCCGTGCAGTTTCACGGATCTTGGTGGTACACTGACTGTTACAATACCAATTTGAATGGAGCCTGGGCAAAAACAGACAACACGGGTATTGCTTGGTTTTTTACGAGTAGCGATAATGACAACCGGAAGCCGCTGACATTCACAGAGATGAAGATCAGATAGTTAGAGAACGCCATATCGTAACTTGGCTGTGTATTGTTAGATCGACCAGAGACTCTGTAGTTTGCAGTATTTTAGTTTAAACAACCAGTTGAGTTACATTTGGGATATAGTGTCGATTGTTTTTCTAGGTAGAGCACATTAAAAAAAAATTGCTTATAATTATTGAACAATTCTTATATTTTTTTAAATGTGAAACTTCTCATTGTCATCAGTTTTTTTTTGATTTTATATTCTGTTGATTAATTTTTTTTCATTTTTTTTTCATTTTGCGCAGCTGAAGGTAGACCTTTTCACAAACTTTAAATGATGTATATGTTACGTTCAGTTTGTAGTTCTCTATGTATGGCTGTTTAAAGCAGAACATTTCACAAACTTTAAGTTATTTGAATTGTGCTTTAAGTTTGAAGTTCTCTATATAAGGGTTTGTGTCCCACTCTGCAACCAAATATCACCACACTAATAAAAGTCTAACTACACAGTTTGTATGTGGGGTGTACATCTGCATGGATGTTAATGTTGGACATTAGGTGTGTTAATTTTGGACATTTGGTGTGAGCAGTATATCAAGTAGGTTTGCCATCTCATTTCAGGGTCCGATCCTGAATACTTTCCTTATATAGCTCTATGTGACGTCACGCGGATCACCCCAAAATTGGGTCCTCTTTGAGGATCAGGAGCCGATTTTCAAGGGATATAAATCTTGAATAACCAATCGACTGGTGTTTTGCAATGCTACCACCATTTTAAAAAGTTTCTTTTGATCTAAAAATTGAATTTATTTACATTGCGGATATTATTGGTTGTAGTTGAGGGGCTTAAACACTATCATCATTTACAGGTTTAGGGGTTCCTTGACAACTTCGACGCATATTTGAGGATCTGATCGTCAGAGATTTCTGGTTTTTTCCCCTTATAATCCTTTGTAAAGTGATCGATTGTGGCGGATATTATTGGTTGTAGTGGGAGTGGCTTAACACTATCATCATACATAGGTTAAAGATCTACAAATAAAAATGGCTAACTTGACTATCGGGTTAGAGGTGGGTATGGTGAGAAAGTGTTAAAGTGTTGTGTATGTGTGTGCTCACGGGCGTGCGGGTGCATGTGCGTGGGTGTGTTAGGGTTACATTACTCTTCCTCGGAGTGGGGGAGTAGCTGTGGAGTGGGTGTAAGATGGGCTTTCGTTGTTAAGGAGGTGGGCGGGTCGAGTAGCGGAGTGGTTGCATGACGGATGTTTTTTGTTAAGAGACGAGTTGACGAAGTGGCTAGCAATGTGGATTCGTGATAGTCGAGTTGGGCGGAATGGCTAGCGGTGTGGATCCGTGATGGGTGAGGTGGTCGGATTGGCCAGATATTGGCAGAATGGCTTGAAGTGGGAAGTAAAGTGTCTATGTCCGTATGCGGGTCTTTTAGTCGTGCGATCTAGTGAGTAACAGTCGAGGAGGGGGAGTGGACCGAATGGCCGGGTTTTGACACTGTATTGTATAATAGTATTCGAACCCGGGTTATGACTCGTATTGACACGAGATACCTTAAAGTATCCAACTCAAAACTTCTCGTCTCCCTCCTCCCCTCGTTCCCCTTCCGCCTCCTCTCTTTCTTGCTCCTCCGTCATTTTTACTCTTCCTCCGACTTTTCTTTCCTCCTCCTCCTACGTTCTTACTACCTGTCTGTACTCCACCTCCTGCACTCTTCCCCTTCCTTCTATGTCTGCTCTTCCTTCTAACTCATTACCGCCTCTGCCTCCTCCTGTCCCCTTTCTCCTGTCTCCTCCTGCCTCATCCTTCCAACTTCCTCCTCTGCCTCCTCCTCCTTCTCCTCCTTCTGTCTCCTCCTCTGTCTCATCTTCCTCCTACCTAATTACGTCATCTGTCCCCTCCTGCCTCCTTCCTCATACTTCTTCTGCTGCCCCTACCTCAAATGTCTTCTTCGTTCCACATTCCTCCTCCTATACTCTTCCTCCCCTGTCTCCTCTCCCTTTACCTCCTTAGCTCCTTTGCCTACTACTACTACTACTACTACTACTACTACTACTACTACTACTACTACTACTACTACTACTACTACTACTACTACTACTACTACTACTACTACTACTACTACTACTACTACTACTACTACTACTACTACTACTACTACTACTACTACTACTACTACTACTACTACTACTACTACTACTACTACTACTACTACTACTACTACTACTGCTGCTACTGCTACTGCTACTGCTACTACTACTGCTACTACTACTACTACTACTACTACTACTACTACTACTACTACTACTACTACTACTACTACTACTACTACTACTACTACCACGACTACTTCTACTACTATTACTACTACTAAGACTAATATTATTGCTAATACTGCCACCACTACTACCACAATTACTACTACCACTAAAACAACAACAACAACTACAGCTACTACCTCTACAACGACTACTACTACTGCTGCTGCCGCGGCTCCTACTACTACCACAACTACTACTACTGCTGCTGCCGCGGCTGCTACTACTACCAAAACTACTACTACAGTTGCTACGAATACTATTACTATCTATTACTATTACTAAAGAATTGTGTTACATGTAATTCACAGAACGTAGCAATCAACCCCTGCATTTTCGCTGATCGTGATTCCTGGCAAATGTTACGTTCAGTAGTTTGCCATTACTTTCTCAACCACCAGCACATATACTTTTTTCGAAAAAACTAGCACCGCTGTGTTTCGAACCCGGGTATACGGGATTACTAATCTTGTCCATAACCCCTTCGCCACGAAGTTTAGTACCACAATTACTACTACTACTACTATTACTACTATGCTACTACTATTACTGCAATTGCTGCTCTCCTGCTGCTGCTACTTCTAGTGGGAGCAAGAGAGAGAGAGAGAGAGAGAGAGAGAGAGAGAGAGAGAGAGAGAGAGAGAGAGAGAGAAAGGGGGTGTCAGAGAGAGTGAGAGAGTGAATGTGTGTGTGCGCACGTGCGTGGTGTGTGCGGAGAGAGTGATTGAACGAGAAATGGTGGGGGAATGTGTCAGTGCATGCATTCGTACGTGTATGTGTGAGAGTGAGTGAGGGAATATGTGCGTGCGTGCGTGCATGCGTTCATGCGTATGTGTATGTGTGAGAGAGTGTGATTGAGAGAGTGAGTGTGTGTGTGAAGGATTGTGTGTGAGAGAGTGAGACAGTGCGAGAGTTGATGTGTTAGTGTGTGTGTGTGCGCGCGCGCATACGTGTGAGTTTGTGTATATGAAAGAATACACAGAGAGAGAGAGAGATAGATAGATAGATAGAGAGAGAGAGAGAGAGAGAGAGAGAGCGAGAGAGAGAGAGAGAGAGAGAGAGAGAGAGAGAGAGAGAGAGAGAGCTGAGCAGATGCATGTCATGTAACACGCATGTTATGTAACACGCGAATCCATATATTTGAGTATTCTGATCTGTCATATTATCAGTTAAATACCATTTGATTTTATCATGTATAATATAAACTTATGTACATTACTGTAGTTTGAGTGAGAGAGTCAGTGAGTGTGAATGAGAGACAGAATGAGTGAGCATGAGAGTGAATGTGTGTGTGTGTGTGTGTGTGTGTGTGTGCCTTCTCTGTGTGTATCTCTGTGTGTGGGAGCATCACTATGTTTACGTCACATACTTTTTATGTACACATTTTTCTCCATGTTTAACATTTTTATGAGACTGCTCATGACAATTGTCAGTGTATGTGTGTGAGTAAAGTGTGGGAGTTTGTTCATACTAGTTTCAATGCTAACGTGAGACAATTTGTGTGTGTCTAGATGTGAGGAGGTGTGAGTGTGTGTGGATGATGTGTGTGAGTGTGGGGATATGTGTGGGTGGGGATGTGTGGGTGGGCTATGCGTTTGGATAAGTTGGGGTGTGTGGGTTTTTGTGGGTAGTGATATTTGTGGGTGTTGACGGGATGTGTGGATGGATGTGTGGGGGTGAAAGTAGGGGTGTGGGAATGGATGTGGGGGATGTGTGTATGGGTGGAGGATATGTGTATCGGGACGGGTGTGGGGTGTGTGTGTTTATGTGGGTGGAGATATGTGGGTGGTTTGAGGAAGTATGTGTGGGTGGCGGGGTTGTGTGAGTAGGGGATTGTGTTGGGTGGATTGGGGATGCAAGGGCGGGTGAGGAGAAGTGTATGGTGTGTGGGTATGAGATATGTGTGCGGTGTGTTGGTGGGGGATGTGTGCATGGTGTGTGGGTGGGGGGGTGTGGTGGTATGGGTGAGGATATGTGTGTGGGTGGGGGATAGTGTGTGGTGTGGGGGATGTGTGTGATGGGTGCGGGGAATGTGTGTATGGGTGGGGTATATGTGTGGGTGAGTAGGGGATGTGTGGTGGTTGGGGGAAGTATGTGGGCGTGTGTGGGTGGGAGATGTGTGCGTGGATGGGGAATGTGTGGGTGGGGGTGTGTGAGTGGCTTAGGGATGTGTAGGTGGGTGAGGGATGTGTATGTGTCGGGGTGGGATGCGTGAGTGGGTGGAGGATGTGTGTGGGTAGGGGTATTGTGATGGAGAGATGTTTGGTTGGGGGGTGGGTGGGGTGTGTGGGTGCGTAGTGGAGGATGTGTGCGTGAGTGAGTGTGTGTTGGTGGACGGGTAGGGAATGCGTGTGTGGATGGGGAGAGGTGTGTGGTGTGTTGGTTAGGGATATTGTGTGGGTGAGATATGTGTGTGTGGATGGGGGATTTTGTGGTGTGTGGGTGGGGGTATGTGGGGTGGATGGGTAAGGGTATCTGTGTGGGTGTGGGTGGGATTATTGTGTGGTATGTGGGTGGGGGATATGTGTGTGGTGTGTAGGTGGGGATGTGTGGTAGTATGTGGGTGTAGGATGTGTTGGTGAGGGATATGTGTGTGTGCGGTGCGTGGGTTGGGAATATTGCGTGGTAGGGGATGTATGTGATGTGCGGGTGGGGGATTGTGTAGTGGGGGATTATGTTAAGGCATGTATGGGTGGGTGGAGGATGTATGTGTGGGTGGTGGGGTGTGTGTGTGAGTGGATTGGGGATGTATGGGTGGTTAGGGAGATGTGTGTGTGTGTGGGGGGGGGGGGGTAGGGAGATGCCAGTTGGTGGGGATGTGTGTGTATGGTTTGGGGATGTGTGAGTGGATGTGCGATGTGTGGGTTGGTGGGGGATTGTGTGCGTGGGTGGGAAATATGTGGTCAATGGAGATGTGGCTGGGGGATGGGTGGTTTGAGGTGTGGATGGGGAGAGGATGTGTGGGTTAGGATGTGTATGTGGGTGGGCGTGGGATATGTGGGTTAATGGGGGAATGTTTGTGGGTGGCGAGTGTGTTTTGGTTGGGGGAACAGGTGAGGGGAGTGTGTGTGGGTGGGGGATGGGTCGGTTGGTGGGGTATGTATGTGTCCCTTGGTGTGCGTGTGTGTGGGTAGGTGGGGTTGTGTGTGGGTGGGGTGATGTATGGGTAGGTGGGAGATGGGCCTCATAACATGGTAATTTGCCTTGTTTATGTTTACAACATTCATTTCACAATGTTTATTTTTCTTCCTATGTAAATGTATAATGCTCTTGATGAACGAAAGACGAGTGATTGGAAGGGCCGAATGTAAGACGGGCCTGCGCGCCCAATTTGTGACCCTAATAAAGTTGATTTGATTTGATTTGATTTACTACTACTACTACTACTACTACTACTACTACTACTACTACTACTACTACTACTACTACTACTACTACTACTACTACTACTACTACTACTACTACTACTACTACTACTACTACTGCTACTACTACTGCTACTACTACTACTACTACTACTACTACTACTGCTGCTGCTGCTACTACTACTACTACTACTACTACTACTTTTATTACTATTACAACAACAACAACAACAACAACAAGAATAACTACTACTACAAATTCTACTACTACTACTACTACACCAACAACTACTACTACAACTAATACTTATGCTACTACTACCCTTACAACTGATGCTGCTGCTACAGCTGCTACAACACCACCTAGTTCGCACACTGACATTTCCCCCAGGTCATTTACAGCTTCACGTCCCATCACAATTGCCCACTTTAGCATTGCCATAAACCATCTTTGGACATAAATCACTAGCTGGCCGACACCAAATGATATTAAAACTAATTAGCCATATGTTTAAAGTCGTAAACCTAGTTGACATCGCCTGGCTGGCAATAAAAGGCTCATTCAATTCTTGTAAGACTTGCTCGCGCGTTTTCTGTCTGTCCATTGTATTTTTTGCGTTTTCCCACTACCACTAGTGGTTTTTGCACCTTTTCTACTCATGGCCACGCTTCACATCTCCACAAAAGTATAGGTTGGGGCAGTGCTATTGATCTGGCTCTGGTTTCTCCTTCACTCACTACAGTGTGCAGATGGGGTGTCCTAGGGTACCACGACAGCGACCACCATCATCGCAGCATATTGGTGGAGAAAGACAGAACAAGGCAGCACAACTCAACGTACAAGACTTTCCAGTATGACAGTACAGGGCAAGATTTGGTGAGTAAAATAAGGCGCGATAGGCGCAGAAAGCTTCAGGGCTGGGAGCAGCCATCGAGGTGGAATTTTGAGGTGGAGAAAGCCTGGGTGGATAAGCGTAGTGCTGTAAGGAAATGGCAAATCGCCAAGAACTGACGAGCTCAAACAAGGGCGAAACTCGAATATAGTGCTTCCATATTGACGTGGATAGGCCTTAGGTTCATACCGGAATGCGATCGGCGTTGCCAGTAGTGATTTGTGCTCAATATTTAAATTTCAAATCCCGAAACAACCACATAATCAATTTTTTATTATTGCTCACTGGATTTAGGAGGCCTGGTGTTCCTTGCCAGTGAGAAGTCCTGATCGTTCGGGTCCCATCGATTGACGGATGTCGGTCGCGGCGATTGGGCGATCTTGAGCATAGCCTACGATGGGTAGCGTTGTGGCATTCTGTTGTGATAATTTGGTGTGTCCAGTGTGTGCCGCGTGGTTACGCACCCGCTTCACACGCTTGATCCGGGACTCTTTCCGGATCCGGTCAGGGATATGCACTACTGACGAGCTCAAACAAGGGCGAAACTCGAGTATAGTGCTTCCATATTGACGTGGATAGGCCTTAGGTTCATACCGGAATGCGATCGGCGTTGCCAGTAGTGGGTTGTGCTCAATATTTAAATTTCAAATCCCGAAACAACCACATAATCAATAACAGAGTTGCCCATTCTAGTTCCTGCATGCTCTCAG
>JACEFZ010015896.1:45000-47500 GCA_014155875.1 Cepaea nemoralis
TCAAAAACAGACAAGACATGCCCCTCGTACAGAAGACATAGATGGTGCTGCTCACAGTTTGCTGCCGCCATCACCCGCATCGCAGCCAAACCCCGCTTGGCCTTTGTTATCACCTGGTCTATGGGCTCATTATAAGCAAGGCTTCGATCAAACTGTATCCTCAGGTAATTCATTGCCTCATCAATTTGAGATGCTTGGTCTATGTCATTCCATTTATACCAGGTTTTTGTGTGGCTACGGCGATGTTGAAAAAAAAAAAAAAACTATTTGCTATTATTAGTCCGTGTTCGGAGCATATGCTGAGTAGATGTTGACCATTGCTGTTACATTCAGTCTCTGTGTCGCTGAATGGGCCCATGCAATCATCCCACGGTGTTCTTCGTGTGCCTATTCGTCCGTTAAAATCACCCATCACAATAAGTTCATCTGTCTCCCTCACATTATTTAACGTGTCTGCAAGCTTATCAAAATATTCGTCTTTGTCTTCGTTGCTGTAAATGTCATTACATGGGGCGTATGTTTTTTAAATTATAATGAGCACATAGACCAGGTGATAACAAAGGCCAAGCGGGGTTTGGCTGCGATGCGGGGTGATGGCGGCAGCAAACTGTGAGCAGCGCCATCTATGACTTCTATACAAGGGGCTTATCATGTCTGTTTTGAAGTATGCGATGGCGATCCTGACTCTCAGCCGTAAGCAGATAGAAAGGATGGAAAGGATAATGAACGTAACTATGCGCATTATTCTTGGATGTACAAGAGATACAGCATGCAGGGCGATGCGCTACCTTCTTGATTTTCCAACCATTGATGACAGAATACAAATTTGCAGAGCACGTGCCTACCTCAGAGTTAACGGAAACACACAACATCCACTGCATAGTGAAATTATGAAGGTGAAGGGCAGCAGGTTAAAAAGAGGAAGGTCGTGGATGGGTCAAGCTGAAGACATTCTTCAACAGGTGTGTTCACTTGAGGACTTAGAACCTGGCGAGGAGTGAGTATAAGTGCCAACAAAATTATGTGCGTCCTTTTCAGTTTGCATCCAACTAGATAGAAATGAGACAAGAAAATCCAACTGCCGTGGAGGAGGAAGTACAAGCGATGATTTTCGAGAATTCGTTAGACAGTGAGGCTGTCATTTACACAGATGGTCGGTCGTTCGACGCGTGAGAAGATCATGGGCCTTTACGGCTCAGGCCGGAGGGAGAATTGTGAAAGACAACTCTAGTGCTTTTGTTGAGACCACAAGTATCCTGACTATGGAAGTCATGGCAGTAAATAAAGCAATAACATGGCTCGAGACACAGACATTCACTAGGGCATGTTTCCTTAGCGACTCAATGAGCATGCTCAAGAGGTTAGAGATGGGGTGGATCCGAAGAGAGTGGTTGCTGTCTCTGGAGCGGCCTCGGCTGGCAAAGATTAGTTTCATCTTCGTGCCATGGCATGCGGGAGTAAAAGGAAATAAGCGGGCTGACAAGCTCGCAGGTAAGGCTAAGGTGGAGGGCGGACTCGCCATGGACCAGGCTGACATTCTGAATGCTCTACGCGAAGTAAGACTTGTGCGAGAACCAAGTGATGACTGTGAATCTACGACCATGGCCAGACTGCGAGAACAGCAAATTAAAAGAGGTGTGGCCAAACAAGAACACTACACAGGAAGCCAAAGAAGATTGTTAAACCAACACAGTACTGATGTCGTTAGCCGCTACACGCTGCGGGATTTGCTGAGGAGGGGATACGAGCACTTATGGACTGAATGGTTCGATGTGCAATGAGGATTAACTTACCAACCAACCAACCAACCAACCAACCAACCAACTATCCAACCAACCAGACAGCCAGCCAGCCAGCCAGCCAGCCAGCCAGCCGACCGACCGACCGACCGACGGACGGACCGACTGACCGACCGACCGACCGACCGACCGACCGACCGACTGACTGACTGACTGACTGACTGACTGACTGACTGACTGACTAACTAACTAATTAACAAAAGTACAGGTCTAAAGCGCTCGACCGACCGACCCATTTTTGTAGATGACAGCATCACCATCTACAGAATTCTCGAAGATCAAAGGCTGTACTTCCGCCTCCCCGGCAGCCAGATTTTCGTGCCTGAATTTTCTGTCTAGTTGGATGTAAACTGTGAAGGACGTACAGTACTATGTTGGCACTTGTACCCACTCCTCGCCAGGTTCTAAGTCCTCTAGTGAGCACACCCATACTGGACTGAAGAACTACACATTTTGGAGGACAACGTTGAAAATGAAAGGAAGACAGCAGAAAGAAGAGAAAAAAAAAAAAACTGAAGCGAACATCTCTCTCACAGCCATCTCAGAAAAATATATAAGAACAGTAAATCAAACAACAAGATAGTTGGTTAGTTACTCGCGGTTCCAACTTCACGACAAAGGGTCGTCCCCTTTATGCTTCGCTCCTGTGCCAGTGAATATCACACAGATTGCTCCTCACTGCCCAATGTGAAAGGTGGAAC